>VWYP01060582.1:857549-876729 GCA_013400435.1 Pycnonotus jocosus | reverse complement strand
ACATGCATATCATAAATATTTGACCCAGCTCTATTTTTTCCCTGTTTTGAGATTATGTAATCCAAGACATGTATTGCTGTTTTTCTTTAATAGAAATGAATTATTACTGTGAGAGCATTTGTACTTTGTTCCTTCTATATTGGAGAAATTATCAAAGTAAAGGGAAGTTTTATAGCTTCTTCCCAGGACAATAATATGTAATAAACTCTTCCATGTTTTTCACCAGCCCAGCCTAGATTTTGTTCTTTGGGGCTTTTATTTAAGGCCTTTTGATGAGGGATTTGTTTTGTTTTCTATGAAACAACTTTACATTCTTGACAATGTAACATCTTTGTGGAGGCTAAATGTAAAAATATTTTATTTTGTCCTTCACGTGCTAAGTGTTTGGAGCCTTTTTAAGGCATCCCTTTTTACTTCTTCATCTGTTTCTGGCTCTTCTAATGGTATCAGAGATAAAAGAGATAAAAGCATGAGGCCATATAGCTCTGTGTGTACCACAGGCAAATGTTTTGATGATGACAATGTCATGAATCTGACTGAGAAGCTTAAGTTTATGAACTGTGTTTATCAGGATGATACTGCTAATTTCTATCTGCAATGTAGATCTTGGTCAAATTTTTGAAGGGGATTAGTTTTCCTGCTTAAACTGCTGAAATACAGATTTTCCAACTAATGGTAAATCTTATACCTTGTATAATTCTAAATTAATTGGATTAGGAGTCTCTTTTCATTTTCTAGAGATAAAAACATTTTCCTTTTATGTGAAACTGTATTAGTATCTCCTGAGATAAACACCTGAAACACGTTTAGATCTTTATCTAAAAAGTGAAGATCTTTGTAACTATTGTCTGTTAGAAATAGCAAAGTGCACTATGTGGCTCAGTACTCTTCCAGAGAAGGGACAAGGATCAGAGGTATGGATACCCAGAGGTTTGAAGGATCAAGCCTGAAAGAAAAGCAGTGTAGTCCAGCTAAATGTGATTATATGGATAGCACATACGGGCTTCAGCTCTGCGGTTCAGGTGCAATCTTGGGGCCCACAGTGGAAGAAGAATGTGGACCTGCTGCAGCAAGTCCAGAGAGGGCCAGAGAGAGGATCAGGGGCTGGAGCACCTCTCCTATGAAGACAGGCTGAGAGAGCTGGGGTTGTTCAGCCTGGGGAAGGGAAGGTTCCAAAGACACCTCTTATCAGCATTTCAGCACCTAAAGGGGGCTTATAAGAAAGCTGGAGAGGTACTTTTTACAAGGGGGTGTTGTGATAGGATGCAGGGTGATTGCCTGAAACTGTTGAAGGGCAGGTTTAGATTAGCTGTTATGAAGAAGTTCTCTGCTTGTGAGGGTGGTGAGACATTGGAACAGATTGCACAGAGAAGCTGTGGGTGCCCCATCCCTGGGAGTGTTCTAGGCCAGGTTGGATGGGGCTCTGAACAACCTGGTCTAGTGGAAGGTGTCCCTGCTCATGGCACAGGGCTGCAACTAGATGATCTTTAAGGTCCTTTTCAACCCAAACCATTCTGTGATTCTATTAAAAAACAGTCAGTTTCAATGTATGTTTCATACTTCAAAAGTAGAGTTGTAGCACTTGCAAAACTCTGTAAAGAATTTGAACATGTTTTTATAAAAACAAAAATTCTGTATTTACTGAGAATTTCTGGAATAATTGAGAAACAATCTTACTTTGGTTTCACTTCAAAATCAGAATAAATTACATTTTAGGACAAGGTGGAACACTAACATGAAACAATCTGTATGGTATGTGGAGGTGGTGTTTGCATGTTTCTTCTTCATATGTTTGTTCATCTTCTAAGATAATTTTCTGTAACAGTTTACAAGTTGACTCATATATGGCATAAAAATGCTTCTTTTTCTGCTTTTCTCTCTTCAGAAATCTTTGTCTGTATTGAATATCAGCAATAACAACATTGATGAATTAGAAGAACTGGCAATTTTGGAAAATCTTTCTTATCTTAAAGCAGTTGACAATCAACTTAAACATATGAAGGTATTAAAGTAAATATTTGTTATATTAAGTATGGGTGTTAAGAAATTAGTTACATTCATATTTGTCACTAAATATATAAGTAAAAAGAAATTTTACTTCTGCAGTTACTAAATCTGGCTTGTCAAGCATGCTGTCTTTTCTCATGTAAAAATCTTACTGAGACTAAAAATGGAGAAGCATTTACCTAGCATGTCAAAATTTATATTTTTGTTAATTGATACTGAAATGAATTGGCTTAAATAGTAACCCAAATCATCAAGACAAAGTCTTCATTGAAATAAACTCTTTCATTTCTGGTTTGCATAAACATTTTATTTCTGTACTAAACTTAACTTTCATTGGTTAGTAATTATTAAAATAACTATTCTTAGTACTTCTGAGAACACAATGTGTTTTTAACAGAATGTTGAGAGAATTTGGCAATTCTCTTTACTAGTGAGGAGATTGCAGTATTTTGTGTGCATAACCTATCAGTTATCTAGATGAATTTACTCTATTTAGACTCTTCATTGTTTTACACTTTAATATGAAAATATCTTGAATGATGCCCTTCTTTTTTATTACAGAACTATCAATGCTTTGTATTTCAAGTCATGGCTGCCACTTGTGATTGAATTTACATCACAATACAATTCATGTAGGCTTTTGCTGAATAATTAAAATCACATTGAATATGTTGGTTACATCAAAATAGCAAAAAGCTTTTTTCAAATAGGCAATCTCCCCAAAGATTCCCTTTTTAAAAGGAATGCATTTCTAAATAAGCCATATTACAGGGATTTCTATATTGGCTCTTTGTTTCTTATAAATAAAACATACTTCTGTTGTGATGATCTTAAAAGAAAATTGTCATAGCCAAAGAACCAATCCATTTTAAGAATAAGGATGCCAGTTTGGAGACAGCATTTTCAGTATCTCAGAGGAAAAACCAGTATCCTCTGAAACAGAGTAAGGAGAGGACAAAATGACTGCATTATTCAGTAACTGTGTATATATTCTTTATTTTTCATTAAATTTCATTATTTGATCATTAGGAAAACCAGAATTATCTTTACCTAAATCAGTTAGCCCTGTAGATTTCTATGTTACATGGTCACAACTGTTGAAAAATTATACAATTAGCATTTGAATTTGCTATCCATTGTGCTCAGATTAAGCTCCACTATATTTTGAAAGTGACTGTTCTGTGTGTTTTCTAAACAATCCCCAAGTTTTTCAAGTTTTTCAAGTTTTGAAATATATGGAACAAGGAAGGTGTTTCTATTCATATCATTGCAGACCTGTAAAATTAATGAACATATCAAATGTGTTTAATATACAGTGTAATGCAGGTGGATATCCAACTTTCCAGCTACAATTACTGAGTTTTAAAGGATTACATTTTGGTAGACTCTACTTATCAGTAATGTAAATTCTTAAATAAATAAAAACCAAACTATTGAAAAAAGCAGTAAGCCATGAGAAGTATTTTTTTAAAAGTCAGTTTGAGCTCCATGTAAGTGGACATCTAGCAGGAGATCTTATACAGCCACTGACTGTTCAAAAAAAAATTACTCAGGGAAGTTTTGGGTATATTTCAATTTTTATTGCATCCCTGAATTTCATGATTGCGTGGCATACATTATTCTACAACCTTGAAAGCTGCAAGGATTTTAGGGGTATACAGATCTATGCACTTAATTGGTTTTGCTGGCTGAACTTGTTACATGCAGCAATGGCTCTTTCATTTGCATACAAGCTGCCTCTATTCTCTTCCCTCTTGCTTGCCCCTCTCTTACCAAAACTCTGATGTATACCACTTTTTCAAGCCAAAAGGACTATGTCCCCTGTTTTCTCCTTCCTGCTTTCCCATAACTGCCATCAAGGAGTTCCCCAGGAATGTCTGGCATTGCTCAGAGATCGTGGCAGTGCTGCATGACAGGGAGGTGTCGGAGAGCTCCGTACCCAGCTGTGCTTCACCCAGTGGGAAGAGAAGCTGTAGAGGAGCTACCTGTGTCTGAGCAGGTCTGGTGAACTGCAGGAATAACATGCAATCTTTGTGAAAGAGGAAAATATGAAGGACATAAGAAATGCATGAAACACAATCTTATGTAGACTTTTCTCACTTACATGTATTTCATATAATTATTTTATATTTAAACATTTCTCAGTTTTTTCACTTTGTTATGAAAACCCATATTCCTCTGCTTTTCAACTATGCCACTTTGATTTCAGCATAGTTGAAAATTAGGATTAATAAATTCAAGCACTTAAGGTTGTGGCTAATACAGGGCTTTGTTAGCATAAATAACAGACATCAAGCCATATGACCTTGTTTCACTCGACTGAAGTTTATATAATTCAGTCTGAACAGTAGACAGAAGAAAATCAAGTAATTTTTCTGAATTCATGCAAAATAACTATGACTAGCTACCACATGCAAAAAGTATATCTCAGATTTGTTATCAAGAATATAATTGATTTTAGTAGAATTGGCTTTTTTTTGTTTGTTTTCTATTGCTTGCTACTTCATTTATTCATCGTATTGAGGTTCTGATTTGCTTTAGTCAGGATCACCAGGTCTTCTAGACCACAGTGTATTTGGGTTGGAATAAAGGAAATTTTTTAAAGCACTGTCTGTTAAAAAAACCCCCACAACTATTCCTTTTTACAAAAAGCCAGAATATTATTTATTTATTTATTTATTTATTAAGTTCATTAGTTTTGGAAAGATTATGAGTTGTGTGAGTATTTGGATAGATTAAAAAATATATAGCTAGAAATACCTGGAAAAATCTGTACTTCCCAAGCCTTTAATTTATTCAACCTCTGCCCAGTATTGATTATGACAAGAGGATATCACAAAAGATGAATTCATTCTCTTTAGAATTGAGTCAGGAACAAGAGAAAAATTATAGATTTTCTCAAATAGATTATGACAGGTAATCAAACTGGTGACAAATTGCTGTCTGTAGCTGTAGCTGGGGCACTTGAATCAGACGTTTCCGATCAAAACTGGAGCATACTGGTCAAATACCAATTCTTAAATGGCCGCAGTTAATTGGTAAGAAAGTTACTGCCAGCGCTACAGCTGCCGGCTCAGGCACTTGCCCTTCCCCCTCCCCACCCTCCCCGATGGAATATAATTTGCTCGTCAGTATTTTGTAGCAGACCTCAAAGTGATAGCATGACATGATCATTTATCAAACGGAGCCTGCCCAGAAGAGTGTCTGGTCCCTTTAGTACAGCTTATTGAAAGGCTGGGAAGTGAAAGCACTTTATTAGAGACAGGAAGGCAATGAACAACTAGAGCGTATCGAAAGGGTAATCATATTTCAGCACAGGATTAGTGTGCTCTTAGATAAACATACACTGGAGTAAGCATGTTCTGGGTCATTTATCAAGTAAGTAACAGCTAACAAAAATCTTCAGGACTCTGTATACATTCATCAAAGTTAAACTGTATACATTTTATTTCAGTAGTAGACAACTTTGTGTTGCAAAACTATTACTTGGGAAAATTCTTTCTAATGAATTCTTTCTAAATTCTTTCTAATGAAATCTTTCAATGATAGCATCTGAATGCTTATGTAAGGAAAAATAAATATACTTACTAAATGACTTTTCTTTTTTAGTAAGTCTAGCCTAAAATATTTTGCCCCTAAATTTTGTTTGTGATTAAGTGTTAGCACCTAAACTATGGAAGTTATCACATTGCTGTCCTGATACATGCTGATTAAGCCTTGCTGAATAACATTATGAGAATTATTAACATTTTTTCATGTGAACTAGTCCTCAGAGTTACTTGCAATGTTTTATCAGTCTTGATCCTCACAGAACCAGACTTTTGCTCTCTAGTTTTCTAAAAATACATTTTTATCACTGAATAACAATAGATGATATCACCATCATCATAGATAGACCAAAAATTATATGGTTTGGAGGTATGAGGCTGTGCTGCCACTTTCTCTTCCACATGATTTTTCTACACATATATTATATAACTCATAGACTATTTCCAAGAGGATTTTCTACCAAGGGAGATGAGCCAGCAAAAGCAGAATTCTTCCTGCTTGTGTTACCCAAGCAATTTTCTAAATATCTACATTGCTAGAGACTTGATTGTTGGCATCAAGCTACAAAGTTTTACACACTCTGTGGTTTAGAATCTGTCACAGCATGATTAGTAGATTTTTCCAAATTATTACAGCAGTAGAACACAAATACTCTCTGCTATTTATACTTATTGTCTTGAATCCCTCCTTACACTTTTCACACATACAAGGAATGCCTGTCAAGAATAGGAGTTAAATGAAGTTTTGGAAAGAAAGTATTTCAGAAAGTAAGGTGTCTGAGTAGAAATGACCAATCTGCTAAACTTTGCATGTTTTTAACTTGAATTTATTGTATTTAAAAGACAGAGTAGTTTCATCTAGGTCATACTGCCCCTGGATAACCAGACAGAAACACAGATGGAAAAAGGTATCTTTCACTAACTTCACTATGTAGGCCAATACTATAACTGACCACCCACAGTTAGGTAGGGGGGATTACTGTTTCTCCTGTAAAATACACTTCCACATATATATAAAGAGAGAGGCAGTCCATTGTAGATTGCATGATTTTTAGCTTTTTTTTTTTTTTGTCCTTTATCTGTATAAAGTATTTATTCCTCCAAACACTGATACCCTAAGGGCTCTGTAAGACCTTGGGGATGCATTAACAGACATTGCACATTACACAATTTTTTTCATTGGTAGTTCCTAGGCTTTGGGTGCTCATCAGTGGGATTGAAGTGGTAATTTGCCATAGTTGGCATTACTGTATCCTTAAAAATGCAGCATCTTCCAAAATCACCGTTTCTTCAGTGCAATTTTGATATATTTAGGGAATACTGTGGACCACTCTGTTTGAAAATGCACATTCTTAATGTGCATATTAATACATGTGAATAGTCTCAGTGAAGTTATTCCTGTGTGCAGGATTTGGGCCTGGCTGAACAAATCACATTACTGTTGAATTTTACACTGGAGGGGGAAACATAATCAAATTTTCTGTTGTTTCAATTGCAGGATTTGGAGGTTGTATTGAAAAAATGGACAAAGCTACGCAGAATAGATCTTTCAGGAAACCCCATCTGCCAACAACCAAAGTACAAGGATAGGATTATAGTACAGTCACTGACTTTAGGTAAAAAATTACATCAATAGTCCACCCATAACCCCCACTCTTTTAGGAAACAACTGAAAAATGAATTGTTCTTGAGTAGCACTATGCATGTAAACACAGTTACTGCTATAGATATTTATGTCAAATCATGAATTTTTAATTTATGTAGAAAGAAAAAACTGCTTTAGTAATCAGCTTCACAAGCCATCTTGTTTGGCTTTTGGTATTAGTAGTAGTAATAATTTGTTTTGTAATAGATGTTTGATGAGATTGTCACAAGACCATTTTTTGTGTTCATATTCCAGATGTTGTGAAACTGATTTTCAAAGATCAGTTTCATCTATTCTCCTATCAATCTGTAGTAGTTGCTAAAGTGTTTTTCTTGTACAGTGCCAATTGTGCAGATCCCACCTTACTGTGTTTGAATTTGTCATATCACATTCACCCTTAAACTTATAAGCAGTCCACACTTATGTTGTATTTGTTAATCTTAGCCCTTATGGTGCAGTTTCTATTATTATTTTGCATTAAATTTTAGCATGAAAGGAAGAAACTGATTCTTCTATATCTAAATGTTTCTATTGTAGGAATAAGTTTAAAAATCTGCTAATTTTTTGCTTTTTTGACAAAGGTGGCAATTATTTTTAAAGTTATAATTACAGAACTTGGTTTTTCTCAGAGCACAAAATATTGTCCTTTAAGAAGAAGAAAAAGCCTATCTGCACAATGAAAATAACGGTGCCTTAGGACAATCCTAATGCAATCTAAATTTGTGGCCACATGAGGTATTTGATTTGGGCTGACTCAAAAATGCAGATGCAACCAATGAATCATAGACCATAAGGTTTATGGCACCTAAAGGAGTAAAGTTAACCTGAGAGAGGTAAATCTGTGTGACTGTCTTCATGATCAGTAGAATTCCTAGATTGCTAAGACATGCAGTTTCTCTCTCAACCTGGATTTCTGCATCTATCTCTACCCTGTGTAAGAGCATAACTTTTCTGCAGAACTTTACAGAAAATCTTCCATGTAAACCAAATGTGAAATATATATATTTCCCTTGAAAGTTATAAAAACTGTGGATTCTTTTTTTTTTTGTAATTGACATGTTAACTCACTCTTGCATCTTCAATATGAATATCAATCTTTATTGGGTATTTTTTTCTTTACCAAAATACTAGGGAAAAAAAAAAAACAAACTTGAAGAGAACAAATGTAGAACCAATACACATTACATACAACTTTGTACAGCCCTTTAGTTCACTTTGTGTCTGAAAATGTTCTCTTTTGCAGAATACCTCGATGGGAAAGAAATTCACGAAATGGAAAGACGTTTCTTAATAAATTGGAAAGCCTCCAGAGCTGCCAGGAAAAAAAGCAATGAAAGAATGACAGATGAACATGCAGCCAATGTACAATTTTGTAAGCAAACTAATCAATCACTTCATGCTTATTTAAAACTTAAAGAAATCATAAAATTACAGCTAAAAATAAATATATTAAGAATTGTTTATAAGACACTTGTACCAGTGATGAGTCCAAAAGACATGAGTAGAAATTGAGCTTTTCCAATATAAAATTTAATTCTGGTGCTAGTAGATGTATTTTTTTTCTCACATCTCAATCTCCCACAGTTGTGGAAAGGAGTATCTAGTACATTTTGAGTGTGTAAATATTCACATTTACTTCCATATTTTAAAAATGTTGGGCATTCTAGAATAAATATGCATGAAATTTATCAGACTTTTAAAATCTCTTTGTTGATACTTATTTGATCTCTGTATATTGTCAGTCCTTCTAGAGGCCTTTGCAAGATACATGTCTAGCAGAAGTCCAAGTTTTAAACTTGGGCAAAAAAAAAATGTCTGGGAGGTAAAAAGCCTTAAAGCCCTTTTGAGGTTTAAAAGCAACCTGTTTGTCAAGTGGGAAAACAAATTTGTTTTGAAACTCAAGCAAAACCTGAAATAAACTTGGAGGTTTTTTAAAAATGGTGGGGAGGTGGTGATTGTTGCAGAGTTGACTGCAGGTTAAAACATAAATGACTTAACAGCATGTCTTGCCATCTTGCAGGACTTGGATGCAGACACTTAACTTGAAATTATTCAAAATGGTTTGAATTACCAAGTTCATAAAATAGAATTGGTGGCACTTACACTGTTGCTTTTGGAAGATATATTAATATGTTATTTTTGAAGACAGGAAGGCTGATGCTCTGCCTGCCAACACCAGCCCAAAATAGTTGGAGCCTACTCATTGTTTGGAAGCCATATGTAAATGGCAATGGTTCTGAAATTATATATATCAGAATAACTTCTGATATAAGGAGGTGCTATGTAATTGCATTTACTCCCTTTCAAATAACTCTACCTGAACAGGAATACCTGTTTTAGTATTCACCTTCATCAGTGTTTGCAGCACCTTCCATAATTCCATTCAAAGTTTTCTGTTCTGAATCATCAAATTTGAGGTATTTTACCTTAAGATTCATTACATTGTTTCCTATAATGAGATACATTGGAACCTGTGATCAATCACACTGAGTATTAAATACATATGGTTTGACTTGGGATATTGAATTAATCCTTTTTTCTTTTTGTTTTCTGCAGCTGACTCTGAAACACCTTATCTCACTCTTCCTTTTCACCACAGTGACTCTGTGAAAGGACAAGCAAATTATTTAGATTTGGCTCATAAGCAGAAAGCTGAAAGAAAACCTCTGCCAAGAATTTGTGAAAGAAGAAGTCAGATGAAAACCCAGGTGAGTTTGTCAAATATCTTCCTTTTAACTATGTTGGTTATTGCTCATACAGCTCTTGCTGAATCAGTTGGAAAATAAGTACAGGAAGATAGAACTTAATCTGAAATAATTTTTTTAACTATGTCATATTTATTGTCTTTATTGCTTTGAAAGACAGGATAATAGATTTCAGTTTCTGGTTACAAATCAGTGGGCCACCTAATAGTAGTAACTTTAATATTACTAGTTTCTGTCATATGCATTTAATTGTAATAATTTTCCACAAAGGTAAAATAATATTGAAGGTAATTCCTAGAAATAAGTTAAAGTGTGAGGACCATTGGTGAAGAGTGATGCTGTGCATGGAATCATCTGGAGAAGGAGAAACAGTTTTCATCATTACAGCTTACTTGTAACAGCCATGCTCCAGTTTCACCTGTGGCAATAGTATAATTAAGTATTTGGGACCTAATATCACTTCTTCCAGAGTTTTAATGCTATTTTTAACCTAACAGTTTTATTATGTATCAGCTGAACTAACCAACAACAACAACAACAAATCATCATTTATACAATGCTGTAGATAAATAAATACATGCAACTGACACGGGTATTCTTTTGTAACTAAATTAGCAAATGTAGTATTCTATTTTACGTTCCAGATAGAATTTGTTAGTATGTTTGACAATTTAACTGAGCAACATCTACTGCTATTTTATTCTTGACAACTTATCCCTTTCCATTTCATGAATTTTGTTTCTTCTGATTATTTATTCTGATTAAAAATAGCTGCCTTTCTGTTGATAAGGAAAGAAGAATTGCAAATCACAAAGCTGCTCTCTTTCAAATAATAATTTTCCTTCATCATATGGCAATGGATATATTCTGGCCTAAAAAAGAAAATGATTTTTTTATATATGTGCCCATTATTAAACTTTTGTCTTTCTCAGAAAGCACAGAGTAGTGGAGCAGTTAAAAACAAGAACTGCAGGAACAATGTACTCATTATTATAAAAAGTAATACTGTCAGTACTACTATAGTAGTACACTATGATTTTCCAGTGAATAATACAGGCTTCTGAAATTTAGAGGGATACAGACTAATGCTCATCCTGTGTAAATATGTTTGGGGTTTTAAAAATTCTTTTGTAAGATGGGTTTGTCCACATGCCCAGTGTTCTGTCAGCTTGCATGTCATAGCTTGTATCATTCTGTCTTTTGGGCCAGGCTGAGTAAAACTGCTTTCCATTTACTACTCCCCTTAGTCCTAAAAAAGGATGGAACGTCTGTGTACAACATCTTTTCTCCTGTAAAAACTTCTGCTATTCCCTTTGAGACAAAGCATTCTGATTCTGTTTTACAATGGGAAAAAGCTGTCCAATTGTTGAGCTTCTCTGCTTGGCAAATATTTTTGTAGTATTAAAAATGTGGAATACAATCATGGCTCTGTTGAAATCCCTTTTGACCCTAGAAAGGCAAAAAGAGCATCTTCCACAGTTGATTGCAATAAAGTATCTATATTTTTATTAATTTATGTTTGTAAATTAAACAATTTAAGTAATTTTTTTTTACTGTTAGTCTAGAAGATTTTAGTCTGATTTCACTTAAAAATTAGAAAAAACAGCAGTCAGATGACATGCATTTGATATGTTCTAAAAACTTGTAAGTGGGACTGATGCTGAAGATGCTGAAGATGCTGAAGATGCTGAAGATGCTGAAGGTTGCTGTACCTTAAAATTTCATGTGTAATCACTGATCCTGAGATGTATTCTAATCTTGGTAGTAGAGGAATTCTATAGAAACCAAAGAGTCTTGGGAGTTAAAGGTTTGTGAGTTCTGCAGAACATTTATTGGGAAAAAAACCCAAAACCCTCAAAAAATAGAAATATTCATTCTCAGAGTTTATGCAGATACAAAAAAAAAGAGACAAATCATAGTATTCCCTTGCCAGATCCACTAATTAGGTATATACATGAATGTGCCCAAAAGTAAAGGAAGGAAATTTTTTCAAACTGAACAAATACCTGTATTGTTTAATTGAAATTCAGTATTGGACCAAAGAAATTAGTGGGTTTTAATCTTATCCTCTGTGTTAGCCAAATAAATTATTCCAACAGATGTTTCCTCTTCCCCTATACATACTAGGTGATGTTTGACCTTGGCAACTGAAAAACAGAGGCATTAAATACCTTTTTAACCTACATCTAAGATCCACTGAGGATTGCATGTAGCTTGAACAATGAAAAAAGCCACTTATTACTAGATTACTGAAATATGTCATTAATCTTTCCTTTTTGATTATATAAAAACAACAGTAATTTTATATTGAATTTTAAGTTAGTTTTGGACATTCAGAGAAAATTATGGATATTGGCAGGAAGTAATTAAAAGAAACCAAATCACTTAACTATTTTAAAGATACCTAATACCTTCCAATGGGACACACCATTATTAATGTTCCCTGAGTAGAGAAGTTGTTGAAATTTTGATGTTGTAAACTTAATCTGTAACCAGCAGTTTCTGCCCACATTGCCTCACTCATGGAATTAAATATTGTGGTAGGTATTTGTAGCAATTCAGAATGTGGTGGGAAAGTCACCTTTTGTCTCTCCATCATATGTTATGGGATTAGCAATATGGAAATATCTTTAAATTATACAGTGAGCATGTAATAAATACTCTGGATTGTGCCAACTAATCATAAGCCACTCTGCTGCCACCATGCGTATCATGTATATTTCAAGTTCTAGTCCAAATGAATGAATTTGCAGTGAACAATGTTAGCTCTCCCTCTTCTTAGGCAGATGCTTGTATGAACATTGTATTTAATTAGTTAAACATTTATAAATGCCCTGAGTTGTGGTGATTTGTGTGGTCTGAAATCTACACAGGACAATGTACATTTGAGAACAGGTAGGAATGTACATATTATGCATGTATACGGGGCTTTTGCTTATATAAATCTAGCTAGCATTTTAATAAATAGAATTATTAAGGCCAATTATATGACAGAATTTTGGGGAGAAATGATACTGAGACTATAATGACATATACCGAAAACATGAGCTTTGCAATCATACACTTCACATGACAGAATAGAGCTCTCTTATTTGAGAGGGAGGTGGGGAAATACGTTACCTCTGGGTGACCTCATTCTTGTTCACTTACTGAATATCAATTTCAGCAAACATCTGAAAATTGAAAAATAAAAGATATCCTCAGTCTTAGCTGCAGGAGAAGAGAAATACAGATTTAAGATATAAACCAGTGCAGTTTTAGCTGTGCACCCTCGAGTTGGTTTTAGCAGCTGAAGAGCTGCTAAAGAGTTTACAAGCACTCCAAATGTATTCAGAATTAGGTGCATTAAATACTTAGAGATACTAGCTGGAGCACTTTGCCAGAGCTGAGAGCATGCTTAGAACAGACATGGAGTGCCTATTCCAGCAGCCTGTCTCACTGCCTTTCCTTGGTGATGGTGTTGAAGGAAAAATGTAAACATCTTCTTAGTGAGGTCTAGAAAGTATCAATCAGCATTTAGTACTGAAGGCTGTGGAAGAGAAATGTAAGGAATTTACTTGCCGTTGAATTATTCAGCCATGACATAGGATATGAAAAGAGTCACCACAATGCTAGATAAAGTGTAAGGATAAAGAGATAAAGTGAAGTTCTGAAATTAAATAGAGTTGCTGAAGCAGAGCCATTTGAATGAAGGTCAAGTATTAGCAGTTTCTGGTTACTGTGGCCCATGTAAGGTCTCAGCAGGCAATTCAGCCTGTTTAGGTGGTTGGTTCCCTTTTTTTTGTTTGTTTGTTTGTTTTTGTGTGGAGAATATGCACTACCTGTAAAGGTGAGTGTAAGTACTTTTGCAGAGACATAATTAATATTACAGTAATGTGCACCCTAGTGGTATTTTTAGTATCCATGTTTATAGCCTTGCTGAATATGATGCTGGATGATTCTCCCCATGATCATTCATACTCTTTTCAGAAGGAAAAATATAACTGTCATCACAAACATACAAGACACAAACAATGGCATTGTTTTCTGTCTAAATATCTTTCAGTAGTGGTAATTAAAAAAAAAAAACAACAAGAAGAAGAAGTTCTACTATATGCCAAATCTGTAGCAGTTAACTCTGCCTGTTATCCAGTGTTCTAAAGACAGTGATAAAAAGCATCCCTTTGTGCCTGTGCCCTGCCTCCCCACTCCAGTTCTCTGTGCTGCTACCTGTGCCCAAAGCTGAGAAGGAGTAAAGATCTAAACCACACTGGCAGAACACGTGCACTGATCGACCTCCTGTGCCCTTGAAAAGAGTAAATTCTTTTCAAACCGTGCACAGGGAGCACATCTGCTGATGAGCAGATTGCCAGACTGTGCATACTCCTACATGTCTGGCTGACCAGATAGAGCATAGACACATTCTTGATGGGCAATCTGGCAGGAGCACATTTGCTTGCAATAGTCTGCTCCATCTTCCAGGAGATAGGAGCTATTTCCTAGACATTTAGAAGGACAAATGGCACGTGTGACTTGTCAGCCAGTAGGTGGTCAGCAACTTACCAGGGCACATCTGGGGCTGCAGGCTGTCACATGCTCTCAAGAACATTGAAACCCAGACTGTCTGAATCTTTTACATAAAATAGATTAATATTTAGGTTTCTTTAGGTTGTGAGATCATTAAGTCCAACTGTAAGTCAGTAACATTTTAAACAAAATGCAGAATGGGAGGGGACTACTTAGTGACTTTAGTGTCAGTTGCATCTTGTGTAACTGGGCCCATCAAAACTGTATCAGGAATTAAATACTATTTTAGGATGGTAAATAAAAAGCAAACTCAGATCTTTGCCTATCTACTTTTCAGGTGTTACACATGTTCACCCTAATAGTTACTAGATAAAATGAAACATTTAGTATGCAGTATTTATTTTTTTCCTAGCCTTATGTCTTTGTTGTCAGTACTTTTAGAGTACTGTTGAGATTAAACCTCAAAATTTTATAACATTTTTGGTCTGCTGTATTAGCATTACACATTTTTTATTGTGTAACTGACTGACAAAATTATAAATATCACTTTAATAACACAAATATGAATCTAATTAGCAAACTGTTAAAGAAGTAATGCTGTGGGTTTAGGTTTTTAAAATACATAACTGAATGTGAGTTTGAAAAAGTAATTTGAGGTTAAAATAAAGACTGCTGCTTGAATAAGAATATATAAATAAATTCTGTAATTTCAGTATAAGTCTGTTGAAGTCAGTTCCAGTAATCTAATTTACTGCAATGATATAAACACTCTTTCAATATTTGCCTTCCTGTATCCAGTCACACATTGTGTAGGCACACTCCCCTCTCTGAAAAGTTGAAAGCAGCTGTTTTAACAAACCTGAGGTGAAAACGGTCACTGTGCCCTCATCTAGCAAGATGAGCTACTACATTTTGGAGGACAGCACTGCAACCACCAATTCCTTATTAGCAGCTATACTTCCTCAAATTCACTGCCAGCACCTTGGGATGTATCCCATCCAGTTCCAAAGACTTGCATATGTCAAATTTACCTTAGTGGTTCCTAAATCAGTCATCATCTAGTGTTGGTAGAATTTCTCCCCACCAAAAACTGTTCCTGGAACCTAAGGGATGTGAGACCAGGTCTTACCAGTAAAGACTCTGATGCTTTTAGAGCTTCCACAGTACCGTTGGTGTGTGAGAAGTACAAAAAGGAAAAAAAAAAATTAGACATCACTGCCCAAATACCTCCCTTTGGTAATGCCCTTACCATAATCAGAATATATGTGAACACACAGTGTTTGAGTTACTGATCTAAAGTTCATATTTGAACTTGAATCCATAGCAGATGAAAAAAAATCCTATTTTTTCTTACACATCACACTAAAACCAGTGCAAGGTGTAGGTTAATTTAATGCTGTATTATTTCTTTATATATGCAGGTATAAAGCAGTACACAGCACTGCCTGTGATACAGCTTTAAAAGCCACACAGTTCAAAAGTTCTGAGTTAGACGGGGAAAAAAATAGCCAGAAAACTGTCAGTGCTCAAGATGTGCCCCTTGATTTTTCAGGATGAGGATTCAGACATGATCTGTTAATAGGGGGTAGTATGTGATTGTATTCAGAGGGTAAGTGGTAAAAGTGCAACTGAAAGGCTCTCTTCCCTGTTTTACTTACGATGAGTTTTTATCTCAATGTGGTGTGCAAACATTAGCTATGCTAACAGAGCTCTGAGGCAAAATGATTAATTATGTGAACCTGATTATTTAAACTCACAAAATTATAAATGCTTTATATTGTAACTGGAAACAACAGTACTTTTTACTTTGCTAGGAAAAAAACCCAGTGACAATTTATTTTAAGTCATTTGGCCTTGAAGAATTCTAGGAATTTACTGTTAAAAAAGTTGTATTTGAAAAAAACCTCGTCAATCAAACAACACTGTAACCAGAGACTACAGAAAAAACTGACTACATCTTTCTATTCTCTTAATTCTGAGCACAATTAATTGCTGCATCAAAACCAAGATAAATCCAAGCCAGCTGTGAAATTATCCATATAATAGACTAATACTTTAAATCAAAAAGAGTTTTGAATCAATAAGCTCTTCCTTTCTTGGAGAGTTAATATGTTAGACTGCCATAGTAATCACTGGTTACATGTCCAGTAAAGTTGGGTATAATCAATTACACATAATTTGTAGGAAAATGTTTCAGAATAAAAGACTGAATCTTATCTGATTTCATTTATATGAGAAATTGCTTTGATTATTAATAAGATTTTTTTCCTTATGCAGCTTGAAAATTAAAAGTATTTGATACACGTTTATGTAGGAAAAATGTTAATACCATTTTTGTCCACAGAAAAAACCATTTTTGTGATGAAGGAATGTACAATACTCTAAATAGACAGATTCTGTAAATTCAGAATATTCTGGTTCCAGGTGTGGCGCTGGGAAGAAAACTAAAAGGGCTTTCACTGCAACAGCCAATAACCTTGCATTAGTTAAAGATCTTTTTTTCTCATCAGCAGCATTTGATAACACTGCTTATAATTTTTGTTGGAATGTTGAGTGCTCCTGGGAAGTGTTAGTGACCATGGGAGCAATAGGTTCTTTGGTGTGGTTGTGACGTGAAGATCTCACCTATCTCTTCTGATCTCCCTGATGTAGGTTGAGGAGGAATCTGGAGTAAAGGCAGAAGTAGTTTGAATTCTAAAAGCCAGAAGTTACAAGATGAAGATTTGGCCATTATTGATCTTCTCCCTCAAAGGTTACAAAGAAAGTTACTGGTGTCTCTCTGAATATGTTATTTGTATCTTTTTAATCTCAAAACCAGATAAAATTAAGTCTGTTGAACTTAACACTTCTAAGAACATTCAGAAAAATAAGGGGACTTCCTATTTATTTACCAGCAATGCTTTGTCTCAGAAGCGTGTAAAAACATCAGTACGTGCTAGGCTAAACTGTTTGCCTAATTCTTAAACTTCCTCAAGACAGGAACAAGTTTTAGTCAGTGCCTGACCTAGTAGCTGCTTCTTTCCCTATGTGATATTCAGCAATTGTACAGAGGCGTGTTCACAGTAAGATCATGGAGTTATTAAGGTTGAAAAAGACCTCTAAGATCATGCACTCCAACTGTAAACTTAACACTGCCATATTCACCACTAAACCATGTCCCCAAACACTACATCTACACAATTTGTTAAAGCTTCCAGGTATGGTGATTCCATAATTTCGCTGTTCCAAGCCTATTCCAATGCTTGACCACCCTTCCAAAAAAGATTTTTTTCTCAACACCCAATCTAAACTTCCCCTGGTGCAACTGCAGCCCATTTCCTCTTGTCCTGTCATTTGTTACTTCAGAGAAAAAAACAGCCCCCACCTGTCTACAACCTCCTTTCAAGCAGAAAGAAGCTATTGGCACATGATTTTTGAGAAGATCTGTAGTCCCGAAGAATAATTTCCATTATTTGGATTTTTCCCAGTTTTGGTGAATAATGTGGAACAGTTAGCACAGGAGGCGCGAGAAGATTAATGATGTCTGTGCTGATTAATCTTTTGATTGGGAGTATCATTTATTAATTTAACTTCAAATTCTGTTTGTTTGGTTGCTTCACACCAGTTTGAATAATTAAATAAATGCTCGAGACTTCTGAGATAGGAAAATACCAATCCTACAGATAAAGAAAGGAAAACCCAGATTACAAATTGCCCCAAGGAAAAAACTTTCCTAATGCAGTTCTCTGTGTGAATGGCAGGTCAGCATCCTGTGCTTGCGCCCTTCTCTGAAATAAGAAAGGAATTTTTCCTGAATAAGGAAATCAGGATCTGGCTTTTTGCTGGAATATTTTGGGTATTTTGCTAACATTTATAAAGATAATTTGGTACAGATGATTAAGATACATTTAACTCCTGCATGCATTCTCCCCTTGAATGACAAGATCTTCATCTTCATTATAAAAAGCTAGATTTCCAAAGCTAAGGTAGTAAATGAGTGGTACTGTAATGCCAATGCTTCTGTTGAAGTGTTGTGGTTTAACCCCAGCCAGCAGCCAAGCTCCATGCCTCTTGCTCACTCCCCCTGTTGGGACTGGGAAAAGAATTGGAAGGGTAGGACCTGAAAAACTCATGGGTTGATATAAGGACTGTTTAATAGGGAAAGCAAAAGCCACACATGCAAGCAGAGCAGAGCAAGGAATTTAGTCAGCACTTCCCGTGGGCAGGCAGGTGTTCAGTCATTGCCAGGAAACCAGGGGTTCGTCACGTGCTGTGCTTACTTGGGAAGGCAAATGCCAAACATCCAAACATCCCCCTGCTTCCTCCTTCTTCCTCTACTTCAGATAACTGAGCATGACATCATATGGTATGGAATATTCCTCTGGTCAATTGGGATCACCTGTCCCAACGTTGTTCCTACGTTGTCAGTTCCCATGTCCACAGTCTCCTCATCAGCACAGCAGTATGAAAAGCAGAAAAGGCCTCATCTCTGTGTTAGCACTGCTCAGCAATAACAAAAACATCTCTATATTAGCAACCCTGCATTCAGCACTAATCCAAAATGCAGCCCCATACCAGCCACTGTGAAGAAAATTAACCGTACCCCAGCCCAAAGCAGCATAAATACCTGGTGAGTCATTTGCCTTCAAAATCAGAACATTCCAAACACAAAAAGAGATCAGATGTGTAGCTCTTAGTCCCTTACTGATATCAATCATGATACTTCTTGTTCTAGCTGTAGTCATCAATGATATTCAGGTGGAGAAAGATAGAAAAGCATACATTAAAAA
>VWYP01060582.1:845017-857542 GCA_013400435.1 Pycnonotus jocosus | reverse complement strand
AAAAAAAAAAAAAAAAAAAAAAAAAAAAAAAAAAAAAAAAAAAAAAAAAAAAAAAAGTTGATTCTTTAGGCAATTTCCAAAGAATGTCAGTAGTCTTGGTGAGTGTGTTCAGTGTCAGCTGCTGATTGCTGACTCAATGTAGCACATTAGGAACTTGCCTCCTGATCTCTATGCCACGGTGTTATCTTTGCATATTACACTTCCCTCTGCCTTACACACACCCATTTAAGACTATTTAATGGATTGTTACTCTTTCTTAATGTGGGTTATGCTGTGTAAGCCACCTAGAATATGGCTTATTTTTCATAGGTTCTGGGTATTTTGGGATTAAACATTAATTAATAGTAATTAATTCAGGTCTTCAATGTTTTATTTATCATACTTTCTTGTACAATAAATAAAACATTGAAGACCTGAATTAATTACTCCCAATAAAGCATATGCCATGGAGTTTCACATAGAGAATCCCACAGCCAAGCAACTCATGTCTAGCTAAAGCACACCCCTAGAAAAGTCTTGATAGCATGGTCTAACACTTATGTAAACACCTCCCCCTCGAATGGAGCCCTTCTGATACACATTTTAAATATATTTTAAAAGTAATGCTACTGAGAAAATTCTATAGAAAGTATATTGATACACTGTAATATGGTGTATTTAACATAACTGGATTATATTATGGTTCTACAGTACACTGTCAACATGGCATTTGAAAAAAGAGGGAAAAAGTATTTAATTGGAAATCTTCAAAATATTTGCTTGGATTTGGAATACATTATTGGAGATTTCCCCAAGAAGCAAAAGATGTGAACTGCAACTTATTTTTATTCTCTTGTGGCTGTGTCCTGCCATTGATTTGCTCCCAGGGTACAGCTGGAATCTGTGGGACCTGCCCAGATACAATCTGTGTGTGGCTTCCTGCCGGAGCTGTTTTATTCAGACAAGCAATGTTTCTGCTAGTCTCTGTCAGAAGCACCAATAACTGCTGCACCATACCAGCAGGCAAGCACACTTGAGAAATCCTTATACAGAAATGGGAATGAGAGAAAATGAACAAATTGGAAAGAAATACCCTGAATGTTCATGCTGAATTGTAGCCATAAAACCAGAAACTAATTTGACATAAAGGGAGCAGAGTGTACCTGGAAAAACATCATTCTATCTCTGGTAGATACCTAAATCACACTGGAAATCTGGCTCTTCTGTGACTCTGGCATTTCTCAGATTTGATATTTACTGTGGAAGGTAAGGCAGGAAAAGTAATTCTCAGTCATATGTCTGGGAGAGAAGAAGAAGAAGAAACAGCTGCAGCCATTTGTTACAGCTTTAGATTTAAATAGTGAGTTGATACAAGAAAATAATCACTGGATGTCTTTGTGCTTGTAACAGAGGAGGCATCATCTGATGGGATGGAGCTCTTGATGGAGCGAAGAACAACTATTTCTACATCTCTATCTCTTTGGCTGCTAGCCTTGTTACCAAAAAAGGGGTGCTTCAAACACATTTTAAAAACCCAGAGTGGTGTCTCTCTCCAAACACTGCTCAATTTCTTACCATGCAATCTCCTTAATCACACTGTGCAGTAAGGTGGATTTGGTGTTGTCTAAAGATGGTAATGGGAGTTCCACCACCACTTCTCTCCCAACTCCTTCCATGGGATTTCCTGCACTGAGGCAGAACTCTGTGTACAGTGGGAAACTCCAAAAAAATTACCATGTCATTAATGGAATCAGAGCAGAGAAGAGCACAACACTCACAATCACACTCACACTCACTAATTTAGGGTTGCTGGGAAGTCTCAGGGTGTTGGGACACCTGCTGTTAAGTTTTCTGTCAGTGACTGAGATACGGGTAGTGAAGAGAAGTCCTGCTCGGTTAGGCATTTTTTAGGTGGGCAGCAGACCTAGAAACCTCCTTGGGATGTAGGAGAGCTGATCCCCAGACGTGTGCTGGTCTCAGTCAGTGTGTGTTTGGCACTTACAAGATGACAGAGGAGCCCCAGTGAAACTGAGGCTGGAAGGCAAGTGTCCCTGCTCCCCAGGGAGTCTGGGATCAGTTCTTCCACATCACACCACAGAGTTTTCAGTACAAGCTTAAGGATATGTTCAAGAACTTGTTTGAGCCCCAGAGGCTGCCTGAGCAGAGGGATGCCTGTCGAGTGCATTTTAAAAGATATTTTGACTGCAGAAAGGATTCAGCAATGCTCAGTTGGGCTAGAGGCAGCCCTGGAAACCTTGGGGCCAAAAAAAACATGGCTTAGCAGGGCTGCTTGGAGACTCCTTCACTGTCCTCCAGAGAACCAGTGTCTTCATTCTTTTGCACCCTCGAGGCCGAAGGATGATCTGTGGTGCTGGTGAAGTCCATCGTCGCGGCCGTGTACATACTGACAAGAGCAGCTTTTGTCAGAGTAGCTCCTGATGGCTGAAGGGAAACCCCGACCGAGGCTGCCAGCACCAGGCAAAGGTTAACGTTGAAGCACAGTTTCAGTACTTAAATTTAAAAATTAATTTAAGTATCTAACTTAGAATTTAATGCTTAAATTCAGAACCTGTAGAGCAGCCCGACAGCATTCCTTGCCCTCCAGCCCTCTCCGGCTATGGATGCCAGCCCGAGGGCAGAAGGCGCGGCGGAGCCTCGGAGGGGCGGCGGGGCCGGGTGGGGCAGGGTCCCGGCCGCGGGCAGCTCCGCCCGTCCGTCCCAGCGCGGCGCTGGTGGAATTCTCGGGCCGTAGAGTTTGGCTGGGACGCGCAGGCGGCTGCGGCGGGCGCTGTGCGGTGCTGCCGCGCCTGAAGGCAGGTGTCCGGCTCCCTCTGCGCCGCTGCCGCCCCGCCGGGTCCTGACCCGGCTCGTCCCTTCTCGAGACTTTCAATTATCGTTAAAGTTTAAGCTCTTAATTTTCTTGGCTGCAAACCTGGTAACGAATCGCTTAGACTTTGTTTTTCCACTGCTCCCGAGGCTTGATTTATTGTGTCTCTCTTATCGCACAATCGAGCTTCGTTCAAAATGTTATTCTGGGCTAATTCCATACCCCGGTATTTATTTTGACTGTCCCTTCTCATTAGCGTTACTGATTTTTAATCGCTCCCCGTTCCCTGTTAAATCCCCTCTCTGCCCCCCCGGGCTCGCCTCATCCCGTTCGTGTTTCCATCCCGTGTGGGTCGATCCCCCGGAGCGGTGCCCGGGCAGCCACGACCCGCTCCCCCCGCGGCTGCGGGACGGAGCCTGGCCCGGGGGAACCCGCTATGGCCGGGGACATCCGCGAGCCGGAGATGCCGCGGCGGAGCGAAGAGAAAGGTCCTGCTTTAAACAGGGCATCGCCTGAGCTCCCAGCCCAGCGATTAAATTTCTCTCCTCCAGCAAAACCGTTACTTTATCCTAAGAAAAACAGCGCGAGCGGGGCGAGCGGCGGCGCGGGGCGGCGGGACCCGCACGGACCCGGGGCTGGGCGCGGGGGAGGGCGGGGGTCGAGGAGAGCGTGAGGCGATGCCGCCCCGACAGCTCCGTGATTGATGACCCACTCGCCTGGGAAGGGGCGGTCGCTGTCGCTCAGGCTGGAGAGGGGAGCCCGGAGGCCAGGTGCGACACAGCCCCGCCGCACCCACCGGTCGCGACGGCTTATAAACACCGGGACGGGACGGGACGGAGGCGCCGGGAGGGGCTGCGCCGGGCTGGAACCTCCGCAAGACTCGGGAGTGGTAAGTTTATCCCCGGTCGGGAACCGCGGGGTCCTGCCGGGTCTCCGGCAGTCGGGATGTGGGACCGGGACGCAGCAGCCACCGCGGGCCGCTGGGGCCGTGAGCGCCCGGGCTGCTCCCGCACGCAGACGGGCAAGTTCTTATTTCGCTGCTCCAGGGAAAGAGTTTTCGTTACCTGTTACCGGAGTTATACAGAGGGCAAGGTCTTTTTAAAACCGATGCAAAATAATTCAGATTCTCTGTATTTTGCCCCTTAAGGAGCAACGGAAAAGTTTATCTAAGGTTCCCACCTGTTTGTTTTCAGTTTGTGTGCTCTGCTGTGGCGTTTTCCATCTTTTCCTTGTCTGTGTGGGCAGGTTGCCTTCATCGCCGTTTCGTTCACACAGAATATAAGATTAAAATAAATATTTTGCTGGGCTTTTTTGGTAAAAGATATCAAACTAATCACGTCTTTGTAGTGTCGTGTAAAAACAGAACTGTATCTGTATGCGTTAGAAATACTGCACCAGAAGTGCTTTAGAAACAATATTAATACTCTAACTTACTTTCACAGCCGTGTTCCCAACTCTTTCAGCATACCAGGTGGCAAGTGGGTGTTTGCAAAAATTATTGCGATTATTTTAAAAACCAAAGCTCCTTCTTGTAAAACTTTAAAAGGGAAAAGACCGTTGCCCAAAGACTTTTTATTTACTTTAGTTTTTAGCAGCATTTTTTGGACTATGAGATTTGGGAAATGCCTGGGTTTGAAGCACTTGGAATGGGTGTCTTGATTACTCCGGGGAGAAAGGTGATGCTGCCCAGTCCCAGTGTGTAACAGAAGTGATGCTGGCTGTGTGTGGATCCAGGAACCACCATGGTTTGGCCACATGTATGTACATACCTACAGCAGATCCTTTGTTTTGTGTAGCAGATTTTTCCAGGCCATTTGCTTTGTTTGTATTTGATGGGAAGCCTGACAGCAGAGAAATTTAATTCAGAGTGAAATCTCTCATTTCCACAGCTGAAATTTTTTACTTTTTTTTTTTTCTTTCTTCCCCACAGACCCAGGATTTTATCTCATATAGATGTGAAGCTCCTAAACCAGAAACTCCAGGGCACCCAAGGAGATGAGGTTTTTAGGTACGTGCATTACTATCTACTGTATGTCACTCAAAGCTATTCTGGTTCTAAATGTGGTTATACACCAGCAGAGTGAAATCAAAACTGAGTGTAAACCAGCCCTAGTCCTGTATTTCAGTCAAGGAGCAGGTATTTTTACTAACCCAGTCTGTTTGTATCCTTGGGTAATCCAGACTTCTCCAGTAATTGGGAGTAATTCCTTCTGGAATTTTGATAGGATGGCGGTGAGAAATCCTGTTGCTAAACATAAATTGTTAGATTCTGCTGCCAGTTTTTGTGATTATCTTAAATTATTATCTTGATGTCATCTCCACAATGATGATTTTTTTAAAAAAACTAAAATGCATCCAGATCTGACTATGCCTCAACAAAATAAGCAAACACCAAGTTTCAAGCACACTGGATTTTTTATTTTAAGTTAGAGGCAATAGCCAATGTAAGGGCCATTTTTCAGCCCTCACTCAAGACAAGCTCATGAAGTCTTAATGTAAGCTTTATTTTATATTGATCACAAATACCACAATAAAAAGAAGAGTGAGATTTTTTCCTTTGATTAAGAGCTATAATGTGCACAGAATATTTCACAAATAATTTCAGTCTAACCTGTACTGCTGCTGAAGAGAACATTACAACACTCTGTCAGCCACATTAATAGTAAATTAACCACAATTAATCACCCAAAATAACAACAATAAAATATCTTCTAAATACCATCAAATTATAGTATTGCAAAAAGGATTATTTAGAAACCTCTCCTTTGATAGAAATCTCTGACTTCAATGTGTGCTTGAAATGCTCTGCAAAATCAAGAGCTAATTCTTGTAAATGTAGATATTCAGTAATTTATGTGCATCAATGTTATTTAAATTTTTAATTATGCAGTATTTGGATGAAATTAAAAGGTTTAGCAACTTGTTCCTGCCCTTGTCTAGCCAGGCTGTCACAGGAACAGACACTCCTAACACGTGAGAGCCGGGATCTGGGACACCCACAAGGGCTGCTTGGCTGAGGACAACAGGATCAGGTATTATTCCAGCTAAGAACTGCTGCACTTTGGGGAATATTGATTGAATTGCATTTTTCTGTGGAACTGAATGAATTAAAGGACTGTGACTTGTATTACAAGGAGAGCTGATTGACCAGCTTTACAAAAAGTTGGGAAAAGACCTTGTGGTCAGTGATTTCAGCTTTTCCCAAAAGATTTTTTTTTTATGTTTTCAAAAGGTTCTTTTGCCCAGCAATGGCCAAAATACATCTAAAAAAAAAAAAAAAAAGCTTTAGAAGTTTGAAACTGTAGATGAGAAAGGATAAGCATGCAATTTTTTAGTAAGGTTACGAGTGGAAAGATAGAAGAAGTCAGTTCTTGACCCTTTAAAATTATGGGCCAAGTTTTGCCCTTCAAAAACTGAGTCTGTGCTCTGTGGTTTCACTTATTGATGCATTTGAAAATTATATTTTTCTTTCCATAGTCCATGGAGCACTGATCACCTATAAGATTGTTCATAAAATGATTACAGCTAAAATAGAAAATATACCAACAGTTCCACATTCCAAATCATAGAGAGAATATGTTTTAAAAATTGCCTTTAGACTAAATTTTAGTTGGTCATAAATAGAAACCACTGTGGTGGTTTTCTCAGAAGTCATCTCTGAAATATGACGACTCAAAACATTTGCTCCGTGTAATACTGTCAAAAAAATCAAATCTTGATCATTGAAAAGATTTTAACTTCTGTTCTGTACCCGTGTGTAATACTGAATTTGTAAGCAGTGAATGGAAAAGTGGCTCACAGAGCTGCATTCCAGCTTTTCCTAGCACAGGCAGTGCCTGCATTTCTGACTATCCTTGTTTTCAGAACTGGCTCCAGCTTACCGCAGCACCTTACTGTAGAGATGCTCTTGTTGCTTGCAGGACTCTCCCTGCCGGGGACGCCACCGATGGAGTGTGGGCAGTTAGCAGAGAGCAGCGAGGAGATCTCCAGGCCGGGTGCAGAGCCCGATTCCCCGCTGCCTTCCTCTGCCGGCAGCAATTCGTGCGTGCCCTTGGCGGCCGTGCCGCGGGCTGGGGCCGCTCCGGGCCGTCCCGCCGCCGCCAACGCGGCCCGGGAGCGCAGCCGGGTGCAGACCCTGCGCCACGCCTTCCTCGAGCTGCAGAGGACCCTGCCCTCGGTGCCGCCCGACACCAAGCTCTCCAAGCTGGATGTGCTCCTCCTGGCCACCACCTACATCGCACACCTCACCCGCAGCCTTCAGGATGAGGAGGAGTCACCGGGAGAGGGCTTGGGCACCCTCCGCGGGGATGGATACCTGCACCCTGTCAAGGTAGGAGAGCTGAGGAGCAGCTACCATCTTCTGTCAGGGAGCGAGGACACTGGCCTTAGATACGTAATTCAAACTAAAGATTGCAAATTCCTGTACCTTGCCTAGAGCTATTACATGGAAATTCTGCATGGACTAACTACTGTGCCCAGGTCTTAGAGGTCTGATGGAAACATCTTGGAGCTTTGTTTCTCCAGCTTTGGGGACTTTACACCAAAATATCAGATCTAGTGTAGATCCAAACCTGGTGGGACCTAGTCTTGGAAGTGAAGGTTAGCACCACAGGAGTAGTTGCATCTTCTTGGTCCCTGTGTGGAAACCTTGGTGATTCCCACAGCCCCACTGGATGCTGCTGTGAAGGGTCTGTGTGGTGAGGTGACACTGTCCCACAGCGGTGATCAGCCATGTGAGGGGTCCGTGTGGTGAGGTGACACTGTCCCACAGTGGTGATCAGCCACGTGAGGGGTCTGTGTGGTGAGGTGACACTGTCCCACAGTGGTGATCAGCCACGTGAGGGGTCTGTGTGGTGAGGTGACACTGTCCCACAGTGGTGATCAGCCACATGAGGGGTCTGTGTGGTGAGGTGACACTGTCCCACAGCGGTGATCAGCCACAGCTGGGCTTGCTTTGGTCCTGTTGCTCGCAGTGCAGACAGCGGCATTAATTACCAGCCATGTGTTAATTATTTCCATGAAAAAGCTTTTCTGAAGTATTTCTCTGGTTGGTATATGCTCTTACCTTTGTCCAAAAAAATCACAGTGATGCAGAAGGGATGAGAAAAGGGAACCACTCTTGAGAGGACTGGGCTGGAAACTGTTTCCAAATGCAGCGCTCACTGACTGACGGGGTTCAGACACCGCAGGCTGTTTTCTTTGGCTCTGCTCACAGCGAGTGAGTTAGAGCACTGGGGTGTTTTCTTTTCTTTTTTTTTTCTTTTTTTTTCTTTTTTTTTCTTTTAAGAGTCTGAATTCAGAATGATTTAATTAAGATTAATTTGTGAAGTAATCTCTAATTTCTAAGAAGTTCCTAATTCACAGAGAGTTCCTTGTTCACAATGTTGGTTGCTGTATTTTACAGCATGATGTGAATGCAGGTTTCTGAGACCATTTAAATTATTAGCAGACTCATAAAGAAAGCAAAACCTCTATATCAATCAGAAGATGGCTATAATTTAAGTAAATAAGTACTGTGATGTATTTCAAAATAAGTTCAAAATAGCTTCTGTTAGTTCCCTCAGTCAGAGTGAAAGGATACAGGTCTCTTATGGTCCTTTTTATCAGCTGCCAACTACTACTGGCAGAAAAATACTCTTGAATAGTTCTTACAGAAGTTAAATGATCCAGATGCCCATTTCCCAGGCTACTGGAAGAGGGCAATACTGGATTCACTTAAGCAATTTTTTTTATGAATATATCTGATGAATGTGTCACAGTCAAATCCTAGAATGTGCTTCAAAAACGCCAAAATGCAGGACATGAGGCAACCTTTAGAGATAAAGTCTTTAACCAAATTGACAGATTAAGCATAGTGAATGCAAGTAGTGAGGAAAGCTAGATATCCAAGTACAGTTGTGTGTACACTGAATGAAAAATACGGTTATTGATTTTAAACTTGGATAGTTTACTGGTGACAAACTCTTAACATCACACTTGAAATGAAATGAGATTGTACAGTCCAAGTGAGAATATGCTGCTGCTTTAGGTCTTTGAACAGAAGAGCTGATAATAATCTGCAGTATTATTAAGTGCCCCTTACCCACAGGAAAGGTGCCAGTCTGTTCCCAAAAGAGTCTTAAAAAAAATCTGCATTCTTTTGGAACAACATGCTGGCTGCATTTCAGGTATTTTTGCATCCAGTGGGTGTGACAAGTTGTCTCTTTAAGCATCCACCTCTCTAATACTGAACTTGGCACAACAAATGGAGCTGGATGCTCTCTCCCAAGTTCTGGGTGCCTGGCTGCAGCCACCCACACCACAGGCTGCTTGCAGTGAGTAACCTGCTGGGGTTAAGAAACTCATGCTGTCAGAATAAATATTTAACACCAAGAGTAACTGATGATTCCAAAAATCAGCGAGTGTAAAGACGAATTGTGTCATCTGAAACAGCTGGAGCTGACAAGAACAAGAAGCTGAGCATGCTGCAGGCTGCCAAGGTGCAATTACATTAAATTCCCTTAGACTCAGCCTTCAGCAGCAGCCCCTGTGGTTGTAGGCCCCAGCCAGAAAGGAGGGGTGTGCACATGGGGCTGCAATCCCTGCAGGTGCAGGTGTATCCCTGTAGCATCCCTGGTGCCTTGAGAAGGAATTCTTTGTTTTATTCTACTCACAGAACATCTACGACACAAACTGAGCTAGGCTGACTGGCCAGCACAGCCTGCTCCTGTCTGTTGGGGCAAGGCAGGGTTGGGAGCTGCACTTCATGATTAATTACCAAAGCAATCATCCAGGCTGAGCCTCCCTTATCAAGCTCCAAACATTTTCCAGTCAATGCCAAAACAACTGTTTGGTGATAGCAACAGGTTCCTATTTTCTTGTACCATGATGCTATGAAAGCTTTGCTGAGAACTGCAGTTGGAGTGCAAATGTCCCAGGTGTCTCAGTGCTGTGCTTGTCTCCTCTCTTGCAGAAGTGGCCCATGCGTTCCAGGCTGTACATTGGAGCCACGGGACAGTTTCTGACCCACTCGGCACAAGGAGACAGTGCAAACCACGGGGAAACATCAACATCTTCACAGATCTGACCTCCCTTCTTGCTTTTAAAAAAATGGTTATTTATTACATCTTATTATATATATATATATTTAAGTTTAAAAACAGTGTCTATGGACAAACTATAATTCCTGAAATGCTGTTTGTAGAAGAGAAGGAATTGATTCTTAAATGTAAGTAATATCTCATTAAGTTAATGTGACACATCATTGGTTTCTACCATTGCTGCGATCTGAATGAGGGGCAGGGGAGCGGGTGACTGCAGCCAGCACCAATCCGAGCAGCAGCAGCAAAGAGCTGCCAGCAGAGTTAAGTATCCCTGTTCTCTCTGGGACAAGCGCTGTGAGAAGAGAGGAGGAGTGACGTGCTAATGGCCAAGTACAAGGCAAAACAGGCTTGGGTGAAAAGATAAGGGCAAGGCTAAAAATACCAACTGTAATCCCACATAGACTTTCTCCACTGCTTAAAGCCGATGGCAGAGATCCCCTGACCGCAGCTGTCGGGTCAGGGCTCCACCCATCGGACAGTCCTGCATGTTTGTTGCTATTGCTGAGAATGTGGATGCATGTTCATGGAGCAAAAACCTGCTGAGAAACTCGCCCCCCCTGCACAGAGTGCTGTAATTCGGGCACTGCTCGTACCCACCCACAGGACTGTGCTGCATCTTAGGGGCTCAGCCTGTGTCTGCTACCCCGGCATAGGCACGTGTCTGTCTGCTCACCACACCACGGCTCATTTCATTTAAGGGGTTCACAGGCTGGAGCAGGTGAACCCGAACTGTTGGCTTGTTTGTAGCACACTTGTTCACTTAAACATCTGTATTTAGGCAAGAAAAGTTGAAACTAAATGCACAAATGTCATCTGTTGTATCTGTTCTGTAAAACACTGTACTTCTCATATGGTTTGTTATTGCTAAGGTAAATGTTCTATTAAATACTATTCAGTGAATATTATATATTTTGAGTTGCAAAATCTGTTAACAGTTTCTCACTGTACACAATAATATTCTGTATTTATAGATGCTGTCTTCTTTCTGAAGGCTTCATGATTTAAATTTAAAAATGACCTTTAAGAAAACAAAATTATTAGCCAGAACAACTTTCAAAAAACCACTCTGGTAAAATCTGGAGCTCTCCACTGCCTCTGCAACATTCCGAGCCTTAAACAAGATAATGTATCTGGAAGGGACAGTATTCAAGAAAGGGGAAAAAAAAAAAAAGAAAGAAAGAAAGAAAAAAAAGAAGATTCCTCAATGTTTTTAAAAGGCTAATTCCTTTAAATGTCATTGAAAGTTCTGGCTGCTTATCCAAGAAGCAGAGGTTCAGTTGGATGTCAGGAAGAATTTCTTCACAGAAAGGCCTGTTAAGCATTGGAATGGGCTGCCCAAGGAGGTGGTGGAGTTACAGGTGGTGGAGTCACCATTCCTGGAGCTGTTCAAGAACAGTTAGGATGTACCACTTAGTACCGTGATCAAAATGACAAGGTGGTGATCAGTCAAAGGTCATCAATAGTCTTTCCCAACCTAGTTAATTTTGTAAGCATGAAAAATGCTTTAGCAATAAGAGTTAAAAACATGGAAAGCTATGAATGGATGGCACAGAGAATACATCTCGGACTCTATCACTGATCTGAGAGACTGACATCACTTTCTCATTGTACACAATAATATTCTGAATTTATAGATGTTTTCTCCTTTCTGAAGACTTTAAATTTTAAAATAACATTTAGGGGAAAAAAAGGAAAACAAAAATACTACCAAGAACAACTTTTGTTTAAAAAGTCTGGTAAAATCTGGAGCTCTCTACAACCCCTGCAGTATTTACGTCTAAATATTTACAGTGCTCTGCAGGCAGCCAGAGAACCAGAGCAGCAAGCATTGCAGCTACTTATGTAGCCATATCCCTAAGACTTTTTCAGCATTTTATGGAATTATTACAGGCATGTAAGAACATGCAGAATTACAACAGCAGTTTTACAGTTAAGAAGAGTTCCCCATATTTATGAGTGGGGATTTATAATTTTTTTTCCTTGAGGCAGATTATTCTGTATCAGAACTATGCCTTTCCTTCCAGAACCAAGACACCAGCTTAGGCAACTGACACTCCCTTCGACCTGGTAAAGAGCTTTTATCTTCTAGAAATTTACACAGCAGGGTAACAACACATCCTCTGAACCCGCTTGCTTCAAACCGGATGTTTGGTTCCAGTGCTACATTTCCTAGGAACAGTTCATACCCTCGTATGAACACAAGAGTTTGGCATTTAACACTAGGAATATGAACGCNGGGCGTGGGAGCGGCAGCAGCGGCCGCCGAGTCTGATGGGTACAAGTTAAAAGAGGAGAAGCTTAGGTTACNAATATGAACGCGCCTAAGGATACAACTGTAAAATGTATCTGCTATTAAAAGGAGGCATTCTTCACGGATGAACCTAAAAGACGTCGGCAAACCTCGGTCACTGTCATGACAGCTTTTCCCTCGGAGGCCTGGGACGGGTGAACCCGGCCACAGCAGAGGCGCTGCCAGGCGCTGCTCCAACGGCGCCTGCGGCCGCGGATGCATTCTCTTCACATTCCAATCCCGCCCTCGCCGCTCCCCGCCTCCCTCTGCGCGCGCAGCCGGAAGGCACCGCGCCCACCCCGCCCCGCCCCGGAGCGCCGCGTATTTATGGGGATGGCGGCCGGGAT
>VWYP01060582.1:729344-828229 GCA_013400435.1 Pycnonotus jocosus | reverse complement strand
CCAACCAAAACCAGCAAACTCAAAACCCTTCATCCAGTCAGGCAGCTAGGTATGAACATCTTGGAATAAAAGACAAAAATTTAAAAGGGTAGTTCCCACAACAACAATTTCTGAAGTATTCCCTCTCCTTCCTGTCCCTCTAGAGCACTGTACCTCCTTGCCATGAAGAGAAGGTAGTTACAGTAGCCACATAATTTCACAGTAATTTCACCAGCATACAGACTAAAAATACAGTATGAGGATAGATACTTTCTTTCATACCACCAACTTGTTTCCCACTCCATCAGAAAGCTATGTTAAAAAATAAATAAATAAAAAAGAACAAAACAAAACACCACCAAAACCCAAAAACCCCAAAACAACCGAACACCCTTCCCCCCAACTGAAAAAACCCAGGGCTGTTACTTCCAAATTATTTTAATGCCAAGGAAACTATTCATGTAGTGGTTGGTCGTCCTGTACAGCTTTTTTCAACCCCTCCAGAAGAGAACTATGGAAAATGAGTGCCAAGACACTATTCTGCTCCCACAAATGATACAGTTCCTTCCTTCCTTCCTATCCTGCCAATGTCAATTTTTGGGTTTTGCCCAATCACTCCTTCCAAAACCTCATGTAGCAACTGCTAAGCATCACTTAACCACTATGCAGGAGACTGCTCTAGGAGATATCCCTTGAGATAAACAAGGAATCCTGTTTTACTTTGCACTCTTCTAATGTACTGATACAACATTTATTTCAAAAGAATTATGATTTGATAGACTCTCTCCCCCAGGTTCTCAATTCTATTCTGATCTTGATGCAGTATAAAGAGTATTTATCTTAGCTGCTTAATTTGCCACAAATAAGGTGATTTAGATACTGAAATTTATGTAACATTAATTCAATTTATGTATCATTATGATGTATCAGTATCTTACCAGACTTCTCTCAAATCAAGGCATTTAACTGAATGTATTTATGAACAAAAAACCACTGAACATTTTTGAAGTAACAGACAAAAATAAGTTGTTATTTACAAGTAATATATATAATAAAACTACTACCATTATATGCCTTTTATACACTGTAACTGCAGTCAATTTTTGCATTGTTTTAAAAAAAATTTCCTTAAACAGAAATTGTTCAGAATTACGTTTGTCCATACATGTGTATGTTATGAGAAATACAATAGTTTTTCACATTTTTAAAATTATCAGTGTAATTTACATCTTTCCCCCCAATATCAAGTGAAGATTTAAAAAGGGTGCAAACTGGAACACAAAAACAAGTAGCTATGAACACTGAAATACAATCAATTTGGAACATAAGAGTGTTTTAAACTACCAATCTGCGAGAAAAATCCCTAGTATTTGGCATGAGCATCTCACCACCCACCCCCAAAATGTCAAAGCTAATTGACTTACTTTTAAAGTAACCATGATTATTGCATATTAGATCTTTGGAGAAGCAGAGCTTTAACCAAAAATATTTTTAATGTAGTTGAAATATAGACATACTTAGCTCAGGGAAGAAAGCAAAGTAGAACACGTAAGAAGTAATGTTATCAAATCAATCCAGTTAATTTGTTCTGTCCTTGCTTTGTAATCCCCCACACCTCAGATAATCCGGTTGAGTCAATGGGTACTTCAGCAAGTACAAGAGCAACAATCCAGTTTTATGTGACCAAGTTTTCATTCTCCAAGATTCCTTTAAGAATCTTGGTCCTTAATTTACATCATTTAAGTGCTGACACGTAAATTAACACATATTCCAAACTGGTAACAGGGAAAACATTTACCTTTTTTTAAACCAGGATATACAAAAGACAATTTGCATAGTTACAATTCAAGCACAAAGTCACTGTAAATAAGTACAAAAGCATTTATAAATTTACTGAATTTGCTGCTGTTTGTGCCAGCTATATTAGATAGGTATGAATGTAAACTCGAAGGGATTGAGGAGAACAGTCAGTGTTTTTGCTTAAAAAATATGTAGAGAATGCTTTTTAAAGGTTTTAAAAAATATTTTCTGCAGCAGGAACAAACAGTTCAAACCCCAAAGAAAGCCATCCAAAATGCCCAAATTCCTCCTATACAGCAGAGAAAGTTTGTTCATAGGTTTCCAACCTACATACAAGACGAGGCACTATTTACGCTATTTTGGAATGTGTCCATAATCCTAACATTTCAGTTCAACCCAAGACTTCCAAACCACTCTTCGCTTCTCAGTTCCTAGGAAAATCCATCTTCAGAAGGTGGTGCGTAAGAAAATCCAACAAATGCATCATCTGCCTCTAGGACACTGGCATTAACAATGTTGTAGTCGGAAGAAACACAAACTGAGTATGGGACCATTTCTTCTGTGAACACTGCATCAAAATTCCCAATATCATCTGGTCCAACCTAGAAAACAGAGGGATCTGTCAGTCATCCAATTAATACAGTGTTTTGAACTTGTTCTTGTCCTTTAGATTCCAAATTTACCTCTCAAGGCTATCTATTTTGTTCTTATATTCTATTTAAGTAAAAGAAATTTAAGGAAGCATAACATCTCTGAAAAGAGGTATTAAAAGGCTGGGTTTTTTCATTTAGGTTGGAGTTTTGACCAAATCCTACATTCTTAATGATTTGATAAACCTAAAAAAAAATCAAAAAAGTCTGTCTTAGAGAGATTAGCTCAGTTGGTTAGAGCATGGTGCTAGGAACACCAAGTTCATGGGTTCAGTCCCCATTTGAGGCATTCACTTAAAAGTTGGACTTGATGATCCTTGTGGGTCCCTTTCAACTCAGAGTATTCTGTGATGTGTGATCTGAGATGCAAACGCTAACAACCACTGCCACCCCCCAGGCACCTACCACATTAGGATTAAATGGTGGTGGTATCTTCTTCTGAAGAAGATCAGTCCAGCTGAGAGATTCGAAGAATGGGTGCTTTTGAATTTCAAGCTGCAGCAAACAATAAAGATTTCAGATATTTCGTAATTCCATCCTGTGCATCATAGTAAACATTGCCTGATACTACATGCACATTGGTAAGTTCTTATATGCATGTCCTTATCAAGTTTGTTTATTCAGTTTACTTTGCAATTAAAGCTATAGTCGGTAAAAACAGCCATTAAAATTTGTGAGACTGCCTCTACACATGGTTTTCCTTTTAAGATCATACTTTCTGCTTTTAAGCCCTAAAATCAACAACCTTGAAGTCTACCACAGAGCAAGAATGTTTTCTGTTAGTATCTGTTCCTGCCTTTAAGTTTTTTGTTAATTTTTGTAAAGCATATCACTGTCTGAGAAGCAACTGCTTCAACAACTCTCCAATATACTTAATATTTAAGAAGCAGCCAGCAGCTATGCTAAGTCCTTTCATCTTGCTCAGTTACAAGGTCAACAGACTAACATAAGGACTGTAAACTAAAGACTACAAAGATTCCACCACTAATGGATGGAGTACATCCTCTAGATCATTCCTCATGGCACAGTTCTGAAGATTTTCTTGCAACACTGAGAAAATGTCTGCCATGATTTTATGGCTAAAAAAAAAGCTGCTGTTTGCATCTTTTCCATCTTGCTGTTTGCAGAGGAACTAGTGTTCCTCTCTACCTCAAGACTGGTTTCCAAATCATTAGTATTACCACATGACAGCCTTTTCTTTTGATTATTTCCCAGTTTCACTATCAACAGTGAAACCTACTTCTGTGCACCTTTGTGACTGCTACACCAGCAACTGTTTTCCCTTTGCTGGCAGGTACAGCAGCAACCGAGCTCAAAATACCCCACAACAATCACTGCTCTCTTATCCCCAGCAACTTCCAGGGACACCTGGACCCCACTGGTGTCTTTCCTGAAGGAATGAAAAGGAGGAAAACAGAGACAGATGTAGCAATGTAATCTCCATCTCCAACCATTAATCCTGTGCTGTGCACATTAATTTGGTGAGTTCCTTTAAATGAAATAGGGCTTGATAAATTAGGACATTACTTACAAAGTCTTCTCTTGCTCCTAGTCTGCTTTGCCGATCTTTCTCCAAAAGTTCTTCCAGGATAGACCAGGCTGTAAGACTGATTCCTGGGCGCAAAACCAGGGGTTTATGAAGAATATTATCGTACATCTCAGCAACATCACGGCAGTAAAAAGGAGGCTAAAAAAATACAAGTTCTACATGAATTTGAAGCCACATGCAACGTTGTTTCATATGCTATGTACGATCAGTAAATGATTCTGGAAGACATACAAGCTGCTAGCAGTGAAGCAGAAATCTCCTTTTCATGCACTGCTAACTTCTAATTCAGTCATTGCCGCTGCCAGAACTTTACGCTTGATACCTTCCCACCACCCGCCTTCCTCTACTCCTAATGTGTTCTCACACTCCCAAGTAGCCATAGATGTCATCCAGCTTCAAAGCTCCCACTGAACTTGCCTGAAAAGAACCCAAGAATGGGAAAACAAATCCATCTCCCTATTTAAGGCCCTATGGGAGGAGACAGAACTTGAGAAAACCAGAAGAACAGATTCATACTGGAGTAATTACATATGACTAGAAGAAGCCTAGCGAGATTTTTTTGTTCTAATGCTTTCACAAAAGCTAGGAGAAAACCTGAGATACATAAATTAAAGTATTTTAATTTTATTTATTCCAACATTTGACAAAATTTTCCTTATAAGTTGTTTTTTTAAATTATTATCATTGTTGATTGAGTTTACTCTCACAGTCCCTCAAAGCGATGACTACTGATTTTGCTGATGTCTACGAGTTTGCTTTTCCGTAAACTGTCAGACACCAAGAGGCAAAGTAAAATCCAAAAGAGAAAGAATAAGTGCTATGTTAAGTACAAGACAATGTGTTGATCTGCTTAAATGGAGTATACCAATATTATGAAAAAGTTAGCATCTTTAACAACACTCAAAGGTTACTTCAAATAAAAGGGGAGAGGGGAGGAAAGCAACCTTTACTTATCAGGTACATACCAGCCCATAAAGCATTTCATAAAGAACTGCACCAAGGCACCACCAGTCTACTGTGTTGTCATAGGGTTGCTTTTTAATGACTTCTGGTGCAAGATACTAAAATGAATAATAAAAAAAAGTACTTTAGAAATTAGGCTAGCATGGATAAAACCTAGGATTTAGTCACTTCACAGTAAACACTTTCAAGAAAAGTTGCTTCATAACAATCAAATGTTTCAGGTAAATATTACACCTCATCCATCTTTCACTGCCTTCAAAGGTCTTTCCTGTAATTTAAGCAGGTTTATCAAATTACCAAAGTTTCTAACCCTCTGTTCAGTGAATCCCTCATACGTATTTAAGCCTTCCACATTCTAAGTTTTCCAGTGTAGTTTTCACAGTAAAAAGACAACAGAGCTCAATAACTCAGTCAGCAAGTTCAAAGCTTTGTGCATAGGCAATAATTTGTTTGAGGCACAGATATTAATTCCCTATAAACTTACTAAGAATCAAAGGCAGGAAATGGTAAGTAGATTGATATTGACAAATCTGTAGCAGCTGCTACACAAGGTCACTGTCCTGTGTCTCCAGTTAGGAGACATGGGAGAAAATGGTATTTGAAAAGGGCTGGAGAAACAGGAAGGAAGAGATGAGGTATGGCCATGTGGGTAGCAAGCAGTGGACACTGCATATTAGTAAGAAAAACAACAAACAGTTCTGTAGGGAGCTTGTCTTTGGTTTAGTTTCAGCTCGTTAAAAGAATGCAAACCTCCCAGCAGTACAAAACACAGTATTTGACCTTCCAGTTACACAAATATTAATAATAGTCAACGGTCATTTATTACTGATTAAAAAAACCCAGGAAAGTTGTCAACATACTTCTGGGGTCCCACAGAAAGTTGCAGTGGTATCAGAAGTTGCAATCCCTTCTTTACAAAGTCCAAAGTCTGCCAACTAAAATGAATAATGTGTTTAATAAAGAGTGGTATGTTAAAAAAAGAACATGCTCAACATGTGAATACACAGAAGGATCAATTTTGTGAGAGAACACAGAAAACAGGAATAATCTTGCATACTTACTAGTGAATCTAGGAGAATGTTTTCTGGTTTTAAATCCCTATTAAAAAAGAAAAGGTAGTAAATCAAAAAAGCAGTCACAAGAACTTCAAAGGCAAAGGCTTTTATTATTCTTCAGCTGAAAGCTTCGAGTTTTGATGAAATTGTTCAGGTTTCCCATAAGATTATTTCCTGTCGAATTTTTATTTGGTAATTAGCCCTATTTTGAATTTCTGCAGGACAAGGATACATTTCAGAAACTTACCTGTACACTATATTTATGGAGTGTAAGTAGCCCAGTGCACTGGCTATTTCAGCAGCATAAAATCTGGCTCTGTGCTCAGGAAAGGAACGTTCTCTTTGTAAGTGAAAGAACAGCTGTAAATATGCAAATAGGAAATAAGAACATTACACAGACAAAACAAATCAGGTTAATAACATGTAATTTTACAGTAAATTTATTTTGTTGTCCACTTAAAAAAAAAAGTACAATGAAACAGAATTGGTTTCACTGCATGACTTAGTCATTACTTTACTCTCTTCCCTGCTTCTCTTTTGTAGCTCAGATAGATACGTAACTCAAACACACTCCCTTAAAACTAGGACTAGTCAAAAGGAACTAGAGTAAATCACTAAAAGCTGTGAATAGAAGCTGGCAAGACTAAATCATGTAGGACTGCCTCCAAGCAGAATATATAACCTGGTGTCAAATAAGTCATCTTTCATTTCTGCAAATGCATGTATTCAAAGATTTGCATAATTATTTATAGAACTGTATTTTGAACTAACCCTACATGTAGATCACTGTGTGAGATGTACATTCCAAGCTGATCCACCAGTTCTCTCTACTACAGAGAACTGTCTAACTGCAAATAATTTGAGCAGATACAAAAGTCTAGCCACAGATGAAATTATAAACATACAGATTCAACTACACTACACACTCAACTTGTAAAGATTTTAAGAAAAACTTCTGGTTTCTGCCTACCAAGTTCATGAAAAATAAAAAAACACCCCAGCTTTCCAAGCTTTCCATTCAAATTTGAAAGCTGTTTTGAACTGTATTTTATTTGGCCTGAAACAATGCAAAACTAAGTTCTGGCCACAATTCAGAGTAGAGCAAACCATGATTTTGCTAATGCAGTCTAAGCAAGGTGACAATACATTAGGCAAGAAAAATGCCCATCTTGTCCCAACTCTGATGCAATATAATAAATTCAGCTGTCAGTTTCCATCCTTCCCCTTTTCAAATATCAGCATCTCACCTAATGCAGATGCAAGAGGAAGACAGTGTTACATGGTGAAAATGTAAACATAAGATTAATTCATAATAAAGGTAAATTTATATAACTGTAAAATACAGCATTTGTATCTGACAAGCATGAATAAATTTGAAGTTGTTGGTAAGAACAGGACAGGGTCCAAATAGCTACAGAAGTCTGTAGCAACAGCAGATAATAGCAGGATTTTCGAAACTGGGAGAATGCTGATCACAGCCCATTGTAAAGGATCATTTTGCGCCTCCCACCTAGAATTAGAATAGACAGACTAAAATGCAAACAACACCACCACGTACCTCTCCTCCATTAACAAAATCCAGGACAAAGTAAAGCTTTTCTGTTGTTTGGAATGAGTAATGTAATCCAACCAAAAATGGATGTTTCACATTTTTCAAAAGCACATTACGTTCAGCCATAATATGTTTTTGCTGCAAGAAGTACAAGATCAATAAGTAAACAGGAATGATTTTGTAATTAAGAGAAAAAACAAGGGAGGTGGGTGGAAGAAGACTATTTCTCTTAACCTCTTTCCTATTGAGAACAATTTTTTTCTGCAACACTTTGACAGCATAGTATTTTCCATCCAGTTTTCGTTTTGCAAGAAGAACCTGTGAAATTCAAAAAAAGGAAGAAATGTGATTGTTTCAGTTCACATGCTATTGGTAATATTTTATAGTTTCAGCATAACTTCAAAGTGTTCATGCTATTTTTTCACAATACAGTTTCTTTGCTTCTAATACAGTCAGTCAACAATGTAATTGCCAATACAGTGAGCTTACAGTTAGTTCAGTAAAAACTTATCCTGACAGTGGTATCATGAAAGATTAAACTATAACATTTGTTTTCCATGACCTGCTAAATCTCTTACCAAGATTAATTTCACCTTTTTTTTTTGAGATAAACTGTAAAAATAACTGAATTAAAAACAACAACACAAAAAATAATTTGGAAACGGAGATTTCAAGAGGGATTCTCTTTGGCATCTTTCTAAAATATCAACACTTAAGTCACTTTTCAATGTGCTGTTGCCCACACTGCTCCATAGTATCAGAGGTTTCACAAAATAGTCCATGACAACAAGAGGAAAAGCACAATTTGTACTCCAGCTGCTGCATAAGCATAGGGGTACCTCCCTTCCTCCCTGGGGGAAACAGAGGATCCCAACTGCTCTTAACAAGAAAGGGAAAATCTCCCTTTTGTTAGTCCCAACAAGTGGCTGAGGCAGCCAAGAGCTGCACCAGGGAAAAAATGGCAGGGCCACAAAGCAGCAGCAATGGAGATCCAACAGAAGAATTTATGGACCACCCTAGAGCAACACCACTTCTGGAACCTCTGGCCAAGCCCCCAGTCACTGCACGAGAAACCAGCGAGCATCCTTGCACCACCATAAGACACAGGAATGAAAGCTCACCTTGCCAAAGCTGCCTTTCCCAATAACTTTCAGGAAATCAAAGTCTGTTGGTTTAGCACTGAAAGATATTTAGGAAGGAGACAGGTCATCTGGGTAGAAATTACAAGCCTTATAGCTGTACAGCAGTGTAGTGTAGCTCAACAGCCTGAAAGCACTCTCCTTTTCTTTGTTCCACCCAGCATTGCTTCTGCAGACCTGTCCTCAGACACAACTCTCCATTTTGCAATTCCATTTGCTTCTAGCAAAAGTGTTCAAGGTGCATCCTCTGAATTTATTTTATTTACTAAGTTTAACCTTATGATGTAAAGGAGAAGCAAGACCATTCTTTCATTCTCCATGGTCTAGTTCCTTGTAATTTTTAAGTCTCCATTTCACCATGACTTCTCCTGGAGCTTATTTCTAGCAGTCCAAACGGATTCTAAAGCTTACACAATGAAAGGAAGGACTAAGTTTGTCATCTATTCCCTCTTATTTTTTCCATTCTTCCCTCCATCCAATCCTCTCTTGTTTTAAATTTCAATAAGAGGAGGGAGGTCCTAACACCTGCCTCTTCTTGGTGTTTGTATGAATTCAGTCTCAGTTTTTCCACTTCCCATATCACCACTCCTTTCAGTTTTTCCCAGGATTCCCTCACTCTTTCCTGAATACAATTCTGTCACCAAAACAATTATCCATGTTTTCAAATTGCAAAACAAGTTACATCACCATACACCTCTCTATTTATTGCCCCCGAAGGGAAGGACTCTTATATTTAATTTCTTACTGCAATCTATTAACCACTTCCTCCTGCTAGCCCAGAACAAATCTGTGAGGAAAGCAAAACCAAAACAGCAGTCATCTCCTAGAGGAGAAAAGCAAATTCACACAGAACAGAAACTCTGCAGGAGACACAAAACAGAGACAGAAGTTACAGAAGTTACCACTGCAGTAACTGGGTTGTAGCACCAACAAGGCAAGCGGCTCCTTTGGCATGCAATAAACCCAACGTTCTCAGAAGCTGTAGGACAACTCCCAAGGTCAGTCTAACTTTTCAGGTTTTAAAATTAATTTTAATCCCATTTAATTAAATTTTAAATTTACATTAAATTGAATTACATTAAATTCAATGTAATTGAAACCTACTGAGGATTTCCAGATGGTCCCAGGTTGATATTCTGTGAGGTAGAGTTTAACTGTTGGGAGAAACAAAGAGGTTTATTTGTAGTACTTTTTCTTCTCTCTTATCTTTCAACCAATACTAATTTCAAAATACTCTACTAATCTGCTCAAGCCATACTTTTACACTTGTTACATTAGAATTTTAAAGAGATCTAACATCTAGATAGGGAACTGAAATACCTGGCCATCATCACCTTGTCACAAATTCTTTCTACACACATCCTGTTCAAGGATGAAGGTAATAAAATATCTGTGTTCATTCAGAGAGGAAAAGATCAGAAATAAAACTTGGAAAGTATTTCAAAAAACAACTTGTTCCTCATTCAGATGTTAACCCTTTTGGTTTCATGAACATATTTTCTGCCTTTTATTTCAAATTTTCCAAGTTCTTACTAATACAATAATTTTAAACCCACAATGTTTATATAAGAGCAATTAACCAAAGACACAGTACTTTTAAAAACACAAAAATGAACATTCTCCCAAACCCAAGAAAAACATTCCCAACCTTTTCTATCCTGACATTAAAGGTTAAATAACTCAATTCCTGGAATTCCATGAATCTTACTGGTACACACCCAGGCAGAATTTGTAAATTACGGGGAGCAGAGGAAGCCACTGTAATTTAAGTGATGTTCTCCATTTTGTTTTTGATTTAGAAAAGCAGTATTTATACTCTCATTGTGATTCTGGAATTTATCAGAGAAGAATGAACCGCACTCAGATACAAGTTACCTGGGGTCAGGCTGCCAGGCAGCACAAACCAGCACTCCAGAAGTGGAAAATGGCCTCAGAGCAGTACTGGATCCCACTCCTCACTGAAATGAGCCAGTGGTGCTGGACAGTTTTGAAAGAGCTACTGTAAAAAAGACTTCTTTTTTTTGAAGTTTGGGGTTTTTTTTGTTCCTTCTTGTTTGGCTTCATCATTTACAGTAATCATAAGGTGACTTTTCCACCAAAAATATGGGGTGGTCCAAGCCATTATGCAGTACCTCTCTTTTTAGAATTTGTTGTGCTATGAACACATTGTTAATTTTCCACAGATGGCTTATATCATTCCTCATTGCTTGAAGTACCTTTCAAAGGAGGAAACTGGTATTTTAAACTAGTGACTTTGGAAATAAAACTTTCAGAACACACTTAATCTCTCGTGGATCACACACAAATTGAAACAACTCTTACATCTTTTACAGGGGCTGAAAAGGAGAGAAGTATTAATATCACATCTTTATGCCAATTAGTAAGTAACAGAGAAGACAAGCTTAAATATGGCACTTCTGCCTTCCTAGAAATATTCCTTTTTTCAAACTGTTTCTGGAGGCTGTAAACTAATTTTCAGAGAATCTATCCAGCTATATAGTGGCTTTTTTGACAAAAGAAATTTCAGACCTCACACAGTGTTACATGTGAAATGAAATTAAATCCATCCTTGCTCCTAAGTGACTTTTAGAAAGACTGCATTTTTTCCCCTGAGAGAATTATATTTCTCCGCATCTTTAAAAAAGAAAAACATACAAGCAAACAAAAAGACAATTACACATTCTATCTCCCCTGCTCCTTGCCAGATTTCTTACCAAGAGCTTTTGAACAGACTGCAAAAACTCTCACAGCTAAGCTATAACAAAAGTTGTGTTTCTTTAACCTGTACAGCAAGGGGAATAAGCAAGACAAAGCCAGCAGTCACTTCTACTCCTCTCTGCAGTTCACATCTGACAGAAAAATAGCTTACAGCCCACAGTGGAACTGAGTTGTTTAAAAGAACAGGGAGAGGATTTATTGCAAAACCTACCAGTAGTTTTCAGTAAATAATATACCTAAGAAGACTGCGCTCAAGTAGTTAAAATTTAGAAGACTGCTCTACTTCTGTTTTATTACCTTCCGACTGCTCCTTTCATCTTCATCTTCAGATGGATCTGACTGGTGTTTTGGGTTATCCATCTGAAGAAATGCTCTGACATCTGGGCTAGAAACATAGTTAACTTCATTAGCACACCAATAATCTGCACGATTTTCAGCCATAAACACAAGAGCACAGGATTGAACAGCAGCACACAGAGGAGTTACTCATAATGAAGTTTTATATTTAAGTTCTGGTAATTAAGGACTGTGTACAGGGAATACTTTCTTTTACAGCAACATAGTTCAACTACCAGGTGTGTTATACAGCACAAACCTTTTAACTTGCAAAACTCTGACATATTGAAGTATACATATGTGAAGACTTCAGAAGGAAACACTGCAGAACTGCATCTAAAGATCATTATCAGAAGCATGAGTTCTAACTGGCTAGCAGCCACCACGAAACCAATTTTCTTCCAAAAAACTGAAGAGTTTAAATTTTTGTTTTCTAAAATTAATTGAATTGTCCAATACAATAGGGAATGAAATACATCATCTGTATCCCAAGGACAGACACGTGCTCCAAGAGATACACAGCAGTAACGTTCCTCTCCCCATTCACTTTAAAGCAGAAAATGGTGATCTTCAATTCCTTTTAGCTGAGCACTGTCAAAACAATGTTAAGAAATCCTTCTAATCTGCTGCAGGACACAAATGTTTCAGAAACTAGCAACAGGCTTTCCACAGTACCTAAGGAGATGCATTTTATCTTCAGCAGCAGTTTCAAGCTCTGTTGTCTTCAAGGGGATGGGGGACAAGGATTGAGAGAAGGGCGGGAAAGTAAGAGAATTCCAAGAACCCAAATTTCTTCTTCCAGGAATAAAGTCTTGTCCAACAGATCAAAAGAATGTAACATATTTCTGAACCACAGCACAGTGCAAGTAAAGAATAATGTAATACAACTGAGGAAGAATTAACTCCTAAAAAATGGGTATTGTGTATAGCCTGTACAAACCACTTCAAGAGCTGATTTGAATCTTTCAAGTTCCTAGTTCCCTCAGTTCACTAAAAGATAACCCTATCAAGGAAGAAATCTTAGCTACATTTCAGAGACAAAGTTGTTTGAGAAGGACTCAGGGGATTCACTGATAGGAAACTCCACATGAGCCATTCAGTACAAGAAAAACACTAGTTTACTATGGAGATGCTCTTTTAATCTGTTCCTAGAATATATAAAATAGGGTAGTTTTATGTAAGAAACAGATGTACTTGCTATTTTCAATCCATTCACCCTCTTCATCTCTGATCAGTGAGGATCAGGAGTAAGAGATGAGCTGTTTCTGACACTTCTCCAGCTTCTGTAATTTCCTGTCAGCACTACTGAACCTACCTCATATCCTAGGCTATCTGAGGCTTCATCACTTATATTACGTATTCCTAAGTCCCATTTGAAATGTGTTTCAGTTACATTCGGCCTTTCAGGTTTAAAGCACAGCAACAAAACTATTCACATAATTTCCCACCATTTCAGTGTAATACTTCCCATTTTATATGAACTCCAAATTCTAATCTATTTCAGCATCTGTCTTGTATCCTGAGGCCAGGAAGACAAAAATCACAGTGGTTTGAACACTGTGGTCATACGGGGTCCTGATGCAACAATTTCAGTTTCAGAATGTTTGGATGTCATAAAAACAAAAATAAGGAGTTATGGTTAATGCTTTTCACTAGACAGAACAACAGAAACAGACCTTAATTACCTTTCAACATTAATTATTCTGGACAACTGGCTGATTAAATAGAGCATGTTGTAATACATCTCAAATAATTACTATAGTAACTTTGTTCATGACTGAATTCACAGCAGGAAGAACATAAAAATATCAATTCACAGGAAAGGGCTGCTGTACAGTTGCAGGGTATTCCACAATCTCCCCAATCCCCAACAGCCAGAATCACTATTTACACTATTTACATTTGCAATTCTAAAAGCACTGCAAAGAACTACTGATTAAAAATAAAAAAGTTTAATGTACCAATTTCCTAGGCAAGAGTGCAGCACGTTATGCAAAATGCTATACAGATTTATAAGACTTCTATGCTGTATTAGCTCACATGGATTAACTCAATGTATTTTAGAATACATGGAAACTATTCTTAAAATAACCTCACCTATGAAATTAAAAGAATTGAGGAAACTATTTAAAAAGGGATACTCAATATACATTGTACATACAGTACCAGTAAAAGTTGGTTTTGTCTGGATTTTTATGATTGACTGAATAAATTTATTTTATGGATTATCTCTGAAATAGACAAAAGGGTGTCAAGCCCTGCTTAAATACGGTTGCTTATGTAATACTCATTCTGCATTAGTCTTTCTGCAAAAACAATGTAATTCCACACAAAAATTTTGGACACACACAGAAACATGAACAAACCGAAACAGTCACACAAATTTTGAAGCAAAATGTTAAAATTAATAGCCAGTGGCAGAAACTTAACATATAAGACCCACTTTATTTAAATAATGGTGCCCAGGTTCTCCCTCCTTTCGCCGCATTTTCTTAAAAAGTAAACCAATATATTTCTTACAGAAAGCAAAGGTTCAAAAAACCCGAATAGAGTAAAGCACAGTAACACTTTAAAAAAGGACAATAATACAATGCAAGATTTGCTTTCCCAAGCTAGCACTGCAAGATCCTACAATTCAAGGGTTTCACATTCACTTTTTTATCAATCAGATTTTGAAATCAGAAAAAAATTGTGACTGATTTTCTTCTAAGGAACACATTCAGACCTTGCTTCTCACTTACAGAACTGATAACTCATTTCCCCACAGGTTGCAGAGTATTGTCATCCTTGAGCTCTTCAAGTGTTATGCAAATGTTCTCATTCTCATTAAGGAGCTACTTTGGACTATTTAAAAATAACTGCATTACATCTTTAATGCATCCTCTATTATACAGTTTTTCAAACTGGTTTTCTTTGGACATGTTCTGATAGACAGCAATTAAATGCATTAATACTTCAGTGAAGGCCTACATTTGAGGGGGCGAGCAGCCCACTTTCAGGAGTTGTGTAGTGTTTTAGGAAGGCTCACAGAGCTCACTAGGAATAAACTCCCAGCTCTATTAAGAACATCAGTCAGCAAGGGGGACACATTATCAGATCTCTGTCCATTCTGCCCAATCTATCCCTACCTTTTCTTGGAACACCTGCATTCTACCCGTGAGAGCAAGCTGCCTATCACAGTGAGCTTGCTGAGGAAATGCAGCTTGAAGCTAGTCCACATAATTCCCAGTTTGGACTAAGCCAGTCATCTCACCCTATATTCCACCTGACAGTGACTGCAGGAAAATCCTTATCAGCTGTCTCAGGGTCTCTCTAAGCACTCCAACACACCTTAGGATTTTCTTGGATTTTTTATTGAGCAAAAAGGTTTGACTTTGATACAATATTCAAGAAATGTGCCAGACCCAAGAAAAAAGTCCATTGATGGAAAATAAGAACACAGTGCTGCATGTTTCAAAGAATAATGTGAATATTACCATCTTGGACACACTGAATCTGGTATTTTTGTTTTTCACTTCAGATGTTCAGGTGCCTTCCTATCCGAAATAAGAACACCTTGAATCATCCTTAAGCTTTTAGTGAAACAATTTTACTAAGCAGGACTCAAAATATGAGACATGCTGATACTGGTTTTATTGCTTAAAAGATGCTGTGGTGCAGGTGAATTCCCCAATGGTTCTGTGACAATGCACAATCCACTAAGGCTTCCTTGTACATCACTAACTTTATTTAAGTTATTTGACCTAGTATCAGATTGAATTAGCATATTAAAGCAAAACTAAGAAAGCAAGGATGGACTACCTGTGAAGACTCAGTCATCACATATCCCTTGAGTACTTCTGTCAGATTTTAAGGACAGAAGAAATCCCAAGCATCAAGATCAAAAGATTTGGTACTTCTGTAACAACATTCACTGGCACACAGAAAAGGTGACAGATTATGTAATTATTAATATGGTTTGTTGCAGTGCAACACTGCAAAAAGTAAAAGCTAACTTCAGAAAAACAATCACCTGGCTGTGATTAAAAGAGAAACAACACAGAAATTACTACAAAATTAAATGCTTTTGCATTAAACTGTGTATTAGAGGCTTTTCCTCCTGCTTAGTTCACTATTTCTTTAAGGGTGGGGTGGCAGAGAACAGCACCAGACAAACTTTAGTCTCTGCTTATTGGTTTTATTGTAGAACTCTGTTTAATAAGCTTATTATTGAACACACTTTCATCAGCACCAAACACTATCAGACCTATGTCTTAACCCTGGTTTAAGTCAGTTTAATGGATTAGGCAAGCTAAGTCCCGTATTAGAGAACATTGATTCTTCCACAGTTACATTCAAGCATAAAACAATTTTAAAAGCTCAGAAAAATTTAAAGAGGCAGATGAGTTTGAGGTCTGATGCCTTTTTTTTTTTTTTTTTTTAGCACATCATTTTGTGCTGTTGACAACAAAAAAGCACCATTTTACCTCTGGAGAACAAATATAGTATGTTTTGAAACAAAAATATTTGGTAATTGCATATACTGACAACCAGAGGAGGAGATTGGCCTGTATCAGTATCCTTTCCCAATGAAAAAAAACAGATTGGTTTTCAGTAATTTTTATATTAAAGTGCTTGTTATTATTTCCCAAAGAACAGTACCATGAACACAAACCTCATACTATTTGTTCTGGTGGAAAGGTATCCTTCTGTAAAGACTTCGTTACTAATTTTTTTCCACTAAGCAAAAGAAGTGTATATAAAACACTCTTTTTTTTTTTTTTAAATTTAGAAAGGAAAGGAAGTACATATTTCAGGTTGACAGGACATTAAATAGTTCATCTGTTGTGAAAAAGAAAATGCTGCAAACTGCAGTGATATTCTGTTAGAGTTACTTTTTTTTTTCTGTGGTAAATGGGCAATTTCACAGGCTGTACAAATAGGCTAATTAAACAAAGCATATGTATCAGATATTTACTCAACACTAAAACCAAGTGTAGAGCTTTACCATTTTACCAGTTCAAGCAGCATAGAAAGCTGCATGGATTTAGTTGAAACTGATTACATCTTTCAACTGAAAGAAGGCACCAGTTCGCCCCGAAATGAGTTCACACACAAGTGCTGCTCTCCAGATTTAACTGGAGCTTTGTCCTGACACCACCTCCCATTCACCACTGGTGGAGGTGAACACTCCTGCAGTTCCTCTAATAGGAACAGTTTAAGTACCAGCTTATTCATCATTTCCTTTAGGCAGCTCAGCTTGGTTATCCCAAACCATCTCAGCCAGCTAATTAAGCCACTTGGCTACCACGTTTTAAACTACTTCTGGAGCACACATGAACTGCTCTTAACAAAAAAAAAAAAAAAAGGATGCAGGCAGTGACTGACTGCCAGGAACGAAGCAGCAAGTGACAGCAGGGCCCTCAAATAGTACAGCCACTGGCAAAACAAACACCTACTCTACAGCAACAGTTTAGGGTTAGTACAATCTGCACCCGTGGAATTAAGGTCAGTTAATTGTCTGCAAATTGATTCGTAGGTTGGTTTTCAGAAAACAAAAACACTTTTGTATTCCTCAGTCTGTAGATTTTTCCTGAATGGATGGCAATATAAAGTTTATTTTTCATACTGAAGAGCTCTGAACAGGTAAAATACATTTTTCTGGTTAAATACTTAATTTGCAATTTTGTATTTAACATCTTTTCATCTCATATCTTTTCAACAGTCCTTATAAAACAGAAATGAAACTACTTACTGGTTGCATAGCTCTGGCTGTCTAACTAAATTTTGAATGAATTCATTCAGTCCTGCTCTTCTCTGTTTAATAAAATCTGAAAAAAACCAGATTTATTAGAATCATCAGTCAGCTCATGAAAAATACTTATTTTCTTATTCAGGTTTTTTAGGATTTAAAACAGCAGTTAAGAGGAGACTGGCCTATGACTGCTTTAGAACAGGATTAGTTCTACATATGAAAACTTCAAGCTTAAAATATTGAACTGAGCTCAAAGAACAACTTGCAGTTTTTCTGCAACACTGCTTAAAAACGCTGAAAGCCAGGTGGATCAGAAGTGACACCTTGTGCTTCCAGAACAATGTGTAACCACAGCAGGCTAACCTGTGCAGCCTTCACTGCACGGGTGAGCCCTTCAGCACCCGATGCCACGGAAACAAAAACCCCAAGAACACACAGGCAAAACCTGACATCAGTTGCACAGGTCAAGTTTTTACATGAACATTCCCACCAAGCAGCATATTTCCAAAATATACGTATGGCAGAAAAATTACACAATTTATCCTGCCAGTAGGCACCCAGCTAGAGCCATCAAAGATAACAAAATGAAATATTTCCTTTAGGTTTTGAACATCATCTCCAACATTAAAAAGATAATCCTCAGAATCCCTTCCCTTATCTAAAGCCTAAGACATGTAACTGTTATCTAGCAATACAGAAAGATATACAAAGGATTTAGAATAGAGAGAGAGTTCTAACATAAAATCAAATGTAAAATGGAATAATATTATCTTACATTACTCATATCAACAATAATTTCTACGGAAAAAGAGTATTTAACTTGCGCACTAACTTTTAAAGCATTCCAATGATTGTCATATCCAGATTCCTGACAATTATTAAAATTTTAAATTAAAATTAAGTTTTAATTAACAGCTGTATTTAAAGTATTAAGAAAAATGTCCATATTGTTTCTGGGATATAATCCCTGAACCTTTCCTAGAGTATTGAATAATCCCAAATTACTAACATCTAAAAGAAAGGTAAATTTGCATATAGGTATTTTATTAGGGGAGTGAACAACATCAGCAGTTTCCATGTGGCAGATGTACAGTGTCATTGGTCACTCTAAGCCTACAGGGCTATTCATGAAGATAAAACACCTGCAACATCTGAAATTTTCAGGTTCTGTGTTCTGACTGGTTTCTGTTCCATTTTTTCAAGTTAAAACAAGATTAATTTTAAAATAACCTAAGTGCCAATAAAATTGGAGCATTTAAATGGCAATTTAAATGACAGTATTTTTGGTTGTTTTGGGTAAAGGGATGTAAAGTTTTCACTCTGCTGCATTTCAGTGCAAGAGTACAATGCTGCATACCCATGGATAGATTACAGAAGTAAAATACCTTTTCAGTATTTGTAAAACATGTAACTTGTTTCAGGAGCCAGCAGAAACATTACATCAAAGCTTCAATAAATCAGTGTTAAGAAAAAGAATTATTTACATAAGCATCATGGCTCCATCTCCACCCTGCCTCCCAGCAAGAAACATCTTGGGAACTATTTAGCTTCTCATGCTTCAAGGATTTCAGCGTAGTTCACGGAAATTTAAAACAAGTCTGAGGACTTTGTTTTACATATATAAAGTTTTAGTTGAGATTTTTTTCCCCATTAAAACTCCAGTTTCCTAAATTTGGCTCCAAGAAATCCACCTGCATATTTGCCTGTACAGCAAACCAGACTGCAGGGCATCCTCTGGTCTTCAGCCAGCTCTGAGAATCCCAAGGTCAGAGAAAAGTAACTAGAACTAAACTTTGTCTCCCTGTAGACAAAACACATGTAGAACTTTTGGCAATCATTTACATCTTTATCAGAAGAGAGCATCAGAGCTTAGATACTTGTATTTGATTATTCTAATAAAAAATAAAACAGAATTTCACATCAGGATCCAGATGATTAACTGCAGCTGCCAAAAACTAGGTTTGTTTGTCAGAACTTTAAAAAACCCAAACCTACACATCCTAAGAGTTCAACAGCTTCGGATCCATTTTTTCCTCAGCAAAGGAGAAAATGAAACAATGGAAACTGGTGCAGGAGGAGATGAAACTACAAACAGTCTGACCAGATCAGCAAGCCAGGGGAGGGCGGGAGGGGTCCAAAGAGCATCGGGAAAAGCCTGAAGTAAAACCAGCTTGAATGAATAGTACAAACACACAGAGCAATGGCCTCCCCATTTGCCTTTTTAGTTATTCACTCGTGGTGCCACCCAGGTTACTTCATGGCACTTTACAAGTGACTGCCATTAATATTTGGCTGTGTACAGAGCAAGCTAAATGGGGACCCAGCACTGGTAACTGGAGCTCAACATGATCACATCGCACACGCTTCCTGTTGTTGTCCCACTTACAGAAGAAGTTCATTTTCACCTAAACTGTACAAGGAAGCACATTTAGATACAGAGAGTTCAAGAGTCCTCAAAGATAAATCCTTGAGTTATTTCATTTCTCAGAGGAGGTGGTGGGGGTAGTCACACAAAGAAAGTTTAAAATGGACTACACGTAATGCTTAGGAAGAATCTGGGGTTTGGCTTTTGCTTTTATAGGAAAGAGCTCACACCTGACAGTTCAAAATCAGAATCAGAACACAGGAGGGTTGGGAGGAGCTATAGCCTTCAGTGCAAGAGAGGCACTGGGCGACCAAGCAATACTTTGTTCACTATCACAAGGTAAAACACCTACCCACGCTAGTTCCTGCTCTTGACTGAAGCATGACTAAACTTTGCTTTAGTCACTGTTTTGAGGACCGCTGCAAAACTCATCTAAGATAGCTTCTTGTAGGCTGGAATAGATCAATTTTCATATAAAGAAACTGACACAATGAATAACAAGATGATGACATACCAGGATCAAAATTATCTCCAAATATTCTTTTAGCTGGAATCTTCAGGTTCATGGTGGGAAATTGCTTCTTTAGCTGAAAACAAAACACATAAAATGCTTAGACATTAAAGTACCTAGAAATAATTGCATTTTGTTTGTTTTCTGATGAACAGTTTGAACACCTGATTATTAGTAATTCTGCTCTGCTATGCCATTTCCTCTGCTCATACACACGGGGGAAAAAACATACCCAGAACAATCTGTACTCAGCTTGTTTGCAATAGACATACCCTTTTAAATTCAAAGGCCATCTCATCTTCATCTTATGGACTACTAGAGCAATAGTGCAAAATGATTTGCCTCAGATTAAAAAAAACAAATTTCAGGGTTGTTTTTCTTTTTTCTTCCTTCCTCCATCAATTGTTTATCTCTTTTGGGTTGTTTTTCTCTTACTTGCTTGCTTGCACAGGGCTGTACGCATGAGGTTCAGGATGGGCTGGGGATACAGGCATCTAGGTTTTGTCCAAATTACATTCTTAAAGCTTTAGAAACCACAGGTGGTCTACCCCTACATCTAAATTGCAAACAGATGAACAGTCTATTTTTGGATCTTGCACTTGATAATTGAATTGTTATTACACTTGATAAACTGACCAGAAGAGAGTATACAACAACAGTGAAGTATGTATTTAAAAAACTCCCAAACCTGACACTAATCAAGCCTCGACTACATTTATTTCACCTTCAAGTGCTCCAGAAGAGCAATCTTACTCTCATCCTCTTTAAGAGAGTAGTTTTCTAATACAGTAGCTGGCAATTCTTCTTGCCTTAGCAACATCAGTATTTCTTTCCATTAGCAGCACAAGATATTTTTGGTGTATATACTGTATGAGTTACACTGAACAGAAACTGGACTACATGTCCTCCTGGTTATGCTTCCCCAAGACTTCACCTCTGGCCATGTTAGAGAGACCAGGGCTGAACAAACTTCAGCAGAGCAAGGACTAACCGAGAGGCAAGAGAATGTGGGCAAAGGAAGAGGATCACCAACACTCTCTCTGAAAGGAAGATTTGCTGTTTTCACATCCCTTATAGGTCTATCCTTTCAAGATGCAGGCAAAGCATAGCATGGAGTATCCAGGGGCATTTCAGCTCAAACATTTCCAAGCTCACAGCCTGTGTTTGGAGACCACTGCCATGTGCAAATCCATGCCAGGGAGGCAGAAGAGAGAAGTCCTGACTACTTCCCAGAGAGGCAGTGGAAGAGAAGGCACAAATAAGCAGCTGGTAATATTTTAGTATGGGAATCAGAGGGGAATCATTTCCTCTTTTGTCAAAGAAAAAAATTTGGTCTCTAAACACAAAGAACTGGAGGAAAGTATGGACACAGCACACATAACTCAGACTCACATCTGAACAAGTATTTATCCCACTAGGATAAATAGTAAACAGGGCAAAACCCCTCTTCCAGCAAGAATCCCAAGAAATCCATGCTTAGTTGCTGAAGGGGCCTATTTTTTTTTTTTTTTGAACACTGACCACATTTTTTTGTGCCAAAAATCATACCTGCTTATGAAACTGCGGGTATAAAGTGCCATCACTGACTGACTAGAAAATTTCTGCTAGAAACAAGGATTTGTTCACTGCTTTCAGTACTTCAAATAAAAACACTTACTTTAGGAAAAACATATCTATCTAAATGTTTTGTGGGTTTTTTTATCACAAGCAAAAGCACATTTTCTATGTTTTGACAACAACTAAACTGAAAGTTTCATTAAGCTATGATCCCAAAGAACTATAAAAACTGTGACAAGTAAGTGGATTTTTGAAATTCAAACAAACCGAAGTCTAAAAAACCCGCTCCATCATTTTCTTTAATTAGGCTTCTATGGTTATTAAATGTTGACTCAAAGTCCTCAAGAGAGGACTAACTCAAACCATAACATTGCAAGCAAGTGCTACTCTGCTATTCTGGCATGATTTCATAGCTTGCTTTTTGCTTACCGTATTGTAGAGTTTATCAAACTCTGCATATCGCCGAAAGACAAACCACTCATTTCTGCCAACAGAGACCAACACTTTGTAAACCTGTAGGAACAAGGACAGTGTTATTGCCCACAAAACTTAGCAAAATCTCCCAGGTTTAATCTTGTAGTGGAAATAAGTGCAGATTGTTAAATTTATTGTGTAAATGTACTTACCAAACTGTATTTCTTAGAGCTAAGTCACACAGACATCAACAGAAATGATTAAAAAAACAATTAAAAGAATCTGGTACTTTACAGAAATTTTCTGAGCACCAGGTAAGCAAAAACTAATACCAAAATTGATTTAGTGGAGTTTCATATATTATTTAATATCCAAAAAGAATGCCTGGCCATCAGATAAAATCTATTAAAATTTAATATGAAATTTGTTAACAACTCAATAATCTGTAATAAAGACTTACATTAGAGAAGCAAAGCATTTAGAAATACTGAAGACTGCCTTCACCAAAACCTAAAGAGAAAGTACATATGGAAGGTACAAAGATAACTCTTCATTTGAACACCTTGAACACAGAAGAATCTTGGCTGATGGCACAATTATTTAGGGAGGAAAAAATGGTGCTGTGGCTGAAATACAGCCCACATGCAGCACTGGAATGGAGGGAGGTATAGCTGGCACTTGCTGCACACTTCTGGCCTTTCAAATGCCACGTCTCAGTAACTAGACAGATTGCCAGTCCCTGGATTCATAAATCTGGTTGGCAGCTGTGTGTCCAGCAGGCTTCTCCTGTCTCTCAGGCAATTACTTGTCTACACTTTCTACTTTCTTGTACTTCCAGAAGGAGCTCAGCTACTCCTTCAGGGAAGAGGATGGGCACAGCAAGGAAATGAGTGCAGAGAGCTGCTAATTCCCAATGCAGACAACTGGACCAATGCCCCAGTGTCCCTTCTGGCTTGCAGCAGCACCTTGGCTCTCTCTCTTAACTCTGCAGAGCCACTGGCAGCCACCACCATGGGTTCCCCAGCCTGAGGGCTGCAGCCACGCTGTGTAACTGCTCACATAAGCTGTTCTCAGTCCCAGGCTCTGGGGAACACAGGAAGCTGGATGGAAGCATCCAGCAGAATGCTGATGAAACCTTCTAAGACAACCCACTTTGCCTCATACCACTGAACAAGTGTTAGCATAAAACCTACCCACTCTCCTTTCTAAGAGCCCCCCTACACAGCAGACAGTGAAAGCTTCAGCTGCAAAGCTTAACCACTGTCCTCCTGAACTGGGTCTCCTATACAGCAGTCAAATCCTGCAAGCAATATCCAAACACAAAACACCTCTGGCTCCCCATGACTGCACAGCAAATCAACACCAACAGACTTGAGCAGAGGGCCAAGGCAGCTGGGCAGAGAGCACAGACAGCAGAGTGCACAAGCATAACTCAGGATACGAGATGAGATCTGCCCCCTTGGCAACTGCTAAATTAAAACAGTTTTGTTCTCAGAGCAGCTGTAGAACAATGACACAATCAACATTTTTTACACAAGAGAGCATTAAAAAAACCCGTATATGAGGTCATCTAACTCACATCACTAACAAAGTTCTTGCACACCTCAACAAAGGAAAAGCTGCAAGTGCAACAGTTATGGACACACTAAGCAGTAGAATCTGGTAAAACCTAAAACCATGGCATGTCTGGGCTGCGCTACTCTCAGCTGTGTCTGTGCAACGATTAGAGAGATGTGCAATGCTTATTTCTAGAAAGGTGGAGGGAAGGAATTTAGACTTACTTAGATAATAACCTTTTAAAATCTAATTATTCCTAATCCAAATTTGGTCTTAGAAAGCTCCTTAAACATAGATGTGATGCACCCACAACTCACAGTATGTGGGTAAAAACCACAAAGCTTTGAGGAAAATAAAAAGGAAGAAAATAAACAATTCCTGAAAACAGCACCATGAAATATCTTCCCACATACAGACAGGACAGCATCCAGCTATTTCTGGATACCGTAGGATTTCTTCACAAAAGAAGATATTGAAATTAAAAGCCTTCAACTCTGTGGTAGCTCATGCTCCTGGATTAAATCAAGCTCATGGTTGATTTTTATTAAACAAAGAAAAATAAAAAGGTAGGCTGTTTTCCAATTTTGACAGAGCAACCATTGAGAAAGTAAGGAAACTATTTATTGTCAACAAATAAAAAGAAAAACAACTCCAATTTCCACAGGGCTGGGGATTAATATTATACATCACAGGTCTGAGACAAAGATTTCAGATTTAATCAGACAAACAGCACCCCTGAAAGAGATTTTTTAATAAGTCTGTATATGATCTGGGTGTAAAGGGAGATGAGAACAGGTCAGAAAAGAAAATTAAGCCTCAGACATCAAACAGCACAGGGATAAAAGTGAGAAACCAAAACAAAGCTATTTGTCAAAACAGGCAAAAGAATGACCTAATATGCAGCAAGGACAGAAAGCAATTAATATAGGCTAGATATGGCCCAAAACAAGGAAATACTTCACTCTTTTTATGGAGAAAGCGAATGCGGAACCTTCAGAAAAATGCAGGACAGCGAACCAGTGTGGATTTACATAGAGGCTGGTTGCCATGAATTAAGTGGAAGCAAAAAAGGTTCCCTGCCAGAACACACGAAAAAATGCAAACATGTAATCATTTGGAAAAAAAAAAATTGGTAGTAAATATATCAAAAGTATGCAGTGTTTAACAAAACCAAATCAAATATCCAATAAAAGGTCATGAAAATGCTCAGGAGGAATGAGAAGTTCACTTCCAGAGACAAAACTGAAAAGCTAATTTAATTATCAGAATGACAGCTGCTTGGAGACATGATTGCTTTTAAAAATGCTTTATCAGAGTAAGTGTGAGGGGAAAAAGTAGAGCTAGCAAAAGCTAAGTTGCACATACTTGTCTTGTTTCCATGCCAGCATTAAGTGAGCCATCGAAAGGTTTGAGCTGAAATTCAGTTTCTATTCAGACCAGTGAGATTCCAGAAGCATCTCAGAAGCAGCAGTGATACACTGAGCAATGGTAAGCTGAAGACTATACAGTCACCTGTAATCTTTCCTAGCCTTTATCACTCTGACCTTTCTTCTCACCCCAAGTGAAAACCCTTCTTACTGCTCTTTACAGAAACGGCACTAGTGTGGCCATCAAAAGAGACAGTTATACCTAGCACAGATTTGTTGAGAACTGTTTCCCCCAGCACTCCTTTCTCATTCTCTGTCAAAGTACTGACAGGATCCTGTCACTACACACAGATACAGAAGAGGGGACACAGTGACAGCACTGATACATGCTGGAGTTCACAGTTTCTACCATCAAGTTTAATATGACCCTCACTTCTGTTATCAAATCCTAAAATATATGTGATAATATTCGAAAGCTTGGTTGCGAAAGCACTTCTTGTCAAGCTGCTAATTACTCCCTGGCACAGAAAGCAGAAGGCAGCAAGACAAAGTGTACCTCTGCACAGTGTAAGCTGGGCTGGATTATTTCCCCCCTTCTCCCTCAGGCCCCCATTTCTGATGTTTCCTACAGCTTTCTAAAGGGCACACCCAAAGAAAGTGCCTTTACACTGCCCAGGTCGTCTCACAGACCTTTAGGTAAAATGACCTGGAAACCACAACATTAGTACATGCTCAGTGTACCACACTGGCATATTTTAACTGCAGAACTGCCAGCACCAAGGCAACAAAACAAACCTGTTCTGCTCAAGTTTAGACTTTCACAAAGCTTTTCCTGCTCACCTGAGTTTCACATGAATGCCGAAGTTTAAGGAATTAGTAACGTTCTCTTTTGTTTATTCCTTTTACCAGCACACTCCTTCCCCAAGCTACATCCTGACGCACTTGTAGAATCAAATAGCACTGTTCTTCTCCGAGGAAGGGAGGTGAAGAGGGAGACAATATAACTCATAGTAAACCATTGTTTTGCTCCATATAAGGGTGTTTGCATTCCTCATCTGAAGAGTGACTAACGCACTCAATGAAAAAAAAAAATCTTGGAGGAAGTTGCACAAGAGCAATGAAATAGTTTGAGCCTTCTAAAGCAAGTATTTTGATCTTGTCATTTAGGGTTATATAGAGGCCAAACAAAAATCCATACCACACTACTTTATTTTTCAGTATGCAATGCAAAGGATTTCCCACACAATAGGAAGACTTCACAACCAGAAAGTCAAACTGGGAGGCAAAGAAAGGAAGAGGGAGAGAAATGACAAGAAGTGGAAATGGGAACAGGATAGGAAAAAAATCATAAGCATTAGAATCAGAAACAGGAAGGAAGACAGAAAAAAGGTTTTGAAAAAATCTGATAGTTTATATTTTTTTCATTTTACACAAAAGTTACAATTGTATAATAGGATATCTGTGAAAGAATGGACTCAAAACACAAAAAAACCCCCACAAAGAACCAAATACATTCTTTATCCCTTTACAAAATAAGTGTCTTCATGACAAATCATGTAGAATGCAAAAATGGTACCAGAATGTTTTCCCTGTACCTGGATACTTAAATATTTTATACAAGCAAATGCAGCTATTTTAGGGTAAAAATAGCAGAAATTTGTAAAGGCAAGTTCTTTTTGCAGAAAGCAACACAGGTAAACACTGTAAAATATTCAAAACTTTTCACACTGGACTATGGCCAGTACTCTCGAGAGCAAGGAAACTGATTTCCATAAACCTATTGAAAATAATACGAAGCTTAGTAGCAGAAGAAAAGAAAGCAGCACTACTAGGCACCAATAGCCTATGCCCACAGTGCTTACTCTCTTACATACTTACAGTAAATCTCTTTTTCTTCTCTCTGTGTTCGTCAGAGCTGGGAATGCTAACGCTTGGGCAGCTCTCTTTGAGATCCATTGTATGTTTCTTGTGGCAGACTTGTTACAGGACCCTGCTTCGGGTGTTGCGCTCAGGAGGATCGTCAGCGGCACTGATGCAAGATCTGCAGCTTTTCTTGAGAAAACGTAAATTCCATCATGCAATCTGGAAGGGAACACAGAAGGAAAATTTGAGTACAGGAACTCTTAACTCACTCAGTGCTAAAAACCTGTGTGACAAGAACTTTTGCTGGCAGGAAACACACATTAATACGCATATATAAAGCCACAATCATGCCTATTTTGTAAACTTTCATGCCTGTAGTCCTTTGCTGTTTCACTGAAATCGCTCACATTCTCCAAGGACACAAGTGCATCCAAAAATCACTGAGCTGTGTAGACATACTGGAAACAGATTTGGGCCCACTACTGAGAATACTCTGTAGGAACAAAGGGCATGAAGAAATAATTGAAGATGACAACCTGGTATCAGACATCTGAAAAATGCCACCAACTTGTACATTCAGAACAATTTATTTCAATAACAAAGGTTTTCAACTACATGAGTCTCTACCAGAGGGCACTTCAGATTTGTCAGAACATGCTGAGTGCATTTAAATGTCACATTTGAGATTAAAGACGACATGAGAAAAACTAATTTTTCATGCGAATTTTAGAGAGGGACAGAGGCAGTGACATGAGTCTGTCTGAATATTTACCTTCTCTGCCCCTCTTTCCCCTTACCAGGCACACTTTGTGTTTGGCAGAACACAGGGTGTAAGGTCACTCTTTCTCTTCAGTGGAACACTCTAAGTTTCCTCACAGAATGTGAGAAGGGCACAACACAAGAGACTGAGAATAAAGCTACGAAAAAGACAGAAAGCTTAGTGTTAACCAGATGCCTCTTCACTCGTGGAAGGACAGCACTCTCCACACCTGCCCCGAGCACAAGCACATTATTTGCTGGACCCTGCTGAAAACAACAGGAACTTCAACGATGCTTAGGAGCAGCCAAAATTAATGCTGCATAGCTACAACCCTCTGTTTGGGCCTGCACAGCACAGCCATCTGAACTGCTTCACTGAATGCAGCACAGCTTTAGAACAAGATGTGTCTGATCAACTTACAAACATGAGAAGAGTGTTTTAGAAAGAGGGGGACCTCAGTTCTCTTCAAAATAGCCAGAGGAAAAAGGAGCGCCCAGTTCAACATTAACTCCCTGTTTTCTTAAAACAGGGAAGTATAAAAGTGAACTCTGTATTTCATATCATAAATTTCCAAAAAGCACAAACTAATCCCATGCAATTCTGCTATTAGAGAGACACCCATATTTATGTTGGCGCAATGGCCAAAGCTCCCGGAATCCACTGAAAAGATTTGTTCTTGATACCCAACTAGTCTCAGTCAGTCAGCTGACTATTTTTCTTGCTCTCAAAAGCCAGACCATCAAACTTTATGTTGTTATTTCTCATCTTGCCATCTAAAAATTGACTTAATTTTCAAAGATCTGATGACTTTAAAAAAAAGGAATGTTTACAACCACCATAATCACAGCTAGGTGATAGATCACCCACACTGCAAGATACTCAGAAAATTATTTTTAGCTAAATTGCATTTACCTTAATTTGATTGTTCCCTACTTCAGCTATTAGGTAATTACAGTGTTGAGCAGGGCTAAGCTTCTCCCCCACCTTTATTTGACTAGAACACAGTTCATTCAACCCAGTTACACAGACCATGACTTTCAAATTGGTTTCTCTTTTCCTTTGGAAAGCTACTGTTAAAAGCTTTATTACAAGGCACACCTTCCACAATTTTATGCCAGCATGAGATTAAGAGTGTTCTTCTCTCACTGCTACATACTAAAATTAAGATGTAAAGGTTAAATGAGCTCTTCTCCGTCATAAGAGGTCCACTAAAACAGTCAATAAGGCACCACTTCCAGTAAGTGTTTCACTAAGTTTAGACTTTACTAAGCACTTGTGTCAATCTTTAGCCACTTCAGGTCCAGTATCAGGAACTGAGCATAAGCCCCTGTGTTTTATCTGTCTTACTGCTCATCAGAGAAAAACAAGTAAAGCTTTAAAATGGATTAGGTGTTCCTTGACTAATATCACTCACTGTCCTTCTCCTCTTGTAAATCAATGTTTGTTACAAAGGTTTCCAAAATGCCTGTACCCATTTTCACAATATAGGCTGTATTTCTCTCATCCCTCCAGTTTCTTATTTTTAGTGTCAGAGTTTTAAATGCCAGTATAGGAGCCGTATGGATTAAAAGCTTTAGTCTTGAAAGACTGAGCTTTATTTCAGATCTGAAGTTGAAAGACCTCTGGAAAACAAAAGGAGGAAGTGTCAACTAGATTAATTCAGGAAGAGTTTATTCATCTTACTGGGGAGAAGAAGAAGAAATCATCTGAGTAACCAAAACTGTAATGTTCACATTTCTTTCTTTAAACTGCCTGGAAGATCACTGGCTGTGATTATTTTCTTTCCCCGAGGCATCTCCTTGGAGCCGTGTCTGGGTCACCAATGCTAAGCTGAACTGACAAACTTGGAAGAACTGCATTTTCACTTTGCCACTAAGCTCCAGCGGATCAGAGCTTTCTTTCAATTTCTATTTGCCTCAAGCATATCAGCTCTTGCGAGCTTCTTACATCTGAATTGTAGGTCTGACTACAGAAAGAGGAACAGACTTGCCCTAACCTTTACCATGCTGCAGTTAGGAACACAGCTGTAGTTTAAATAGCAGGTAAAACCATTAATGCTGTGATAACTACATGAAATAATATTGGAGAGAAAACAGTAGAGACATTTTTATCCACAGCTTCAAAAGTGGAAATTGCAGCATTTTGAAGGATGCCAGGTACAAGTGAGTTTAACAGACACTGTCAGCAGAGAGGTCTCCACCTCTGGTTACACAGCTCCCTGGAAATAACGACAAGCTCAGCTTTGGTAACAGACCAAAAGGGAAGGGAACTTCAGAAAAGTACATCTCAAAGGAAGTCCCCTCAAATCAACTTGGCCACTAGTGAAAGATGTAGATAATGTAGATAATCTGCAAGACAGATCAATGATGAGACCAGTGTTGTCGAGAAACAGCTAAAACTTAAGCTGCTACAGTATGGAGGCCTGGAACAGGAGAAAACACAGAAAAAGAGCAGATCAGAAGCCACCAGTCCTCCTGGCACAGTTTCAAGCCTATCAACAGTTACACTGTCCATTCTCTCCATGGGGGCTGTCAAAAAAGCCAGCAATATTTTCACCGTTTCCTGCAGGAAGCCACAACAACATCAATTTCCAGGCTGACCCTTGCCTGTGGTGAAGCAAGAGCATGGCAATAGCAAAACCCTGACACCATGAGAGCACACACAAATCTACTACACCCACAAATGAATGCCTAACTATAAAATCTTCCTCCTAACAGCGGCATGCAACAGGCAAATATGACATAGTTTAGCAGTATGTAGCATCCTCCTTTTACTCTTTTCTACATAAGCCAACTGTATTAGAAAATGTTTCTGAAGTTTAATCAGACTATTTTATTCTGGACTGAAATATTTTCTGTTCTTTTTAAAATGGTAATGGCCTAAAGATGGTATCAATGTATAATCAAAGATCCTTTTTCTGGGTGCTTACGCTTCAAATTCTACCTAGAATGTCCAAGGCTAAATCACATAGCTGTCTACTCACCTGGAGCCTCTCCAGCTGCTGCCACATTGCCTTAAACACCTCTAAGGCCAGGGCAAATCACACTCACTCTTTCAAGAACACAAGGGAAGCAGAGATGAGCACAGACAAAACCCCAGAAGACTCTCCCCGCAAGCACGTTTGGAGGAATCACCAGGATCCACATCCATTGGAACAGAACATTGGAACAGTGTATAGGCCCTTTCCTATACACTAATCATCTACCCTGAAGGACTTTAGGACTGAGTCATATTAAACCAGCTGCTGAAAATCTCACCTGTGATTCCAATTACAGAAGGAACCCGCACGCAAAGAAACTGAAAGCAAGGCACAGGAGGCAGTCCTATTATTTGCTACAAACACTATTTCTTCTAACTTTAGAGAAAGTATCAACTTTGGCATACTTTTCATCATTTCCTCAGTCCTCTTCACAAATACACTGATAATGGCTCAACATATCACTGGACCTTACACAATCTTGGAGAAAACCCAGAAAGTCAACTTTTTCTCAACCTCTCTATGGAGAAACAGTGTCCCATTCTTGTTACCAGACAGGCAGCTGACACACAGGAAATGGGAGACAAGATATTCAGAATCGAGGGCAACAAACTACAGGATGAGGGACTGTACATGAAGTAAAATGCTTCAGAAAAAGTCAAAAGCAAAACACAGATTGCTAGTCTCTGAAGAGAGAGGGATGGCCAGCTGTTCACTAACAAGGTTCTGGAGAAAACAGGTTTCCTTCACAAAAGATATCCTTTTAAATATCACATCACCTACAATTTTTAATACGGTAACACCAGACACCAGGGTAGACCTCTAGTGAGACTTTACCTGAATTAAAAAAGAAAGCACTAACCAAAATACTCTAGTCAATCCCTGGCTCATCTCCACACTCCCCTCTAAGCACAATTTGAGAGAGTTGAGAATTCAGCCACTGGTATAGAAGAAAAAGCCTGCTCCCTGTTTACACATCCACCCACTACCTAGCAGTTTTAAAAAATTCTAGTAGCACCCCTCCTCTGCAGCAACATGGGCAAAGTCCAATTCAGCTGAATCCTTCTACTTAGAGGAAAGGACTGCAAGTAAAGTGAAAAGGAAACAAACGAATTAAATACGTAATTACCCTCTTTTTGTCTCTATCAAATTTACTTTGGAAGAGGTCAGGCAAACATTACCTTCCCATGACTGTACTGCACCCAAGAATATCCCTACTGCCCTACCTCCCATAAGAAGCTCCAGTAAATTACTCTTAACTGGCATATAACAAGATTCATGGCTTGAATTAGACCTATTTGCATTCATATTTATTACATGACAGAACACAGGTTCTCTGCTGTGGTAAGCAAAGCCTGAGTAATAAAACGGGTCTAAAGAATAAATACTGCCAGTAAGAGGCAGTTGTGTTTTAATCCTGAACACACCTCCATAATAATTTCAACTTTAGCCTGTGTCCACAGTATCCACAAGGATCACTATGTGCCTCAGATGGTACAACTCACACAACAGCAGAGTATATTTTAAAAATCCAGTTTGTATTACACTTGCTACCTACACATTTCTTGGTGTAGGTAGCAAGTGTAATACAAACTGGATTTTTTCACTTTCTCAGTCTGCCTATACACCAAGTCCAATTAAATTTTAAATGTAGATGCCTAAGGATAGTACAGCTCAAGAGTTGCAGCAACAGCACCATAAGCTACTTTAAAGAGGTCTTACAGACAGCTGACAGCAGCCACCTGCAACATAATCAGTTCTACATAAGAGGGCAGTCAGACTTCAGTAAACACCAAGCAAATAATCCAGCCTCATTTTACCCCTCTGGATGAAAATTAAATGAGAGAATGCCACATTTCAATTCCAGATATACTGGACATATTCTTACATGACCTTCAACAGAAGTCACCAACTGCACTCTCTTGGTTTCACTACATAAATACAGAAATTCCAATCGATTTAAGACCTTACTGCTAAGGCATTGAACATGTCAAGAGTTCCAGGATCTTATGTACTGTAATCAGCAAAAGGATAAAATCCATAGAACAAAATATAGCTGGATGATAACATAATGAAATATGCAAATCCTAGCTACAGGCCACAGTCCAGAAATCACACTTTTGAAGTCTGTGCTTCACAGAATTGATGGCTGCCTAGAACCATTAAACTGTTGGATAATGAAAAGGCAACAACTTAAACACTGGAATATAAAAGGCAAGCAAGAGAAAGACCCTTTAGCAATACACAAACTGCATGTCCAGTTGACCACCAGTTGATTCATCTTACATCAGTGCAACCACAGCAGTATTCTACGTCCATTCTTCAGGGACAGTTTACAGACTCCCACAGGTAAGAGCATACACTGAACTCTCACGCATTTCCGTGCTGCACAGAGAACGAGCAGCTTCAGTTCATAAGGATTCACAGATTAGTGGCTTATGTACAGAAAACAGAATTTGGTGCAGCAACATCAGATGTGGTGAGACTGTGATTTACATCACAGGTGGGAACTTGAGGCTGGAAAGCAATTTTAACACATTATGTTGTTATTATTATTATGTTACATTATCATGTAACCACTAGTGCCTACTTCTTCAGCTTTGCCAAGGTTTTCTAGAACAACCAGTACTTCTCACTCACATGGGCAAGTCAATTGTGCTGCATTTCTGATCTAAACGAGGATCTCAAAGTATCTTTTAAGAAACAGGTCAGCTTTCTAGCTTTAAGTTATAAGAAATACCATGCATGGAGATTACCTTAACAACACTGAACTTTCCAAAATGCTTTCCAAAAGCTAGTAACAATTTTTCCTGAAATCTTAACTATCTTAAAGCCTTCAGGAAAATACTCCTCCATATGCAACTTCTGTTTTTACCATTAGTTCATATTACAGTCATTGAAGAGACCGACGTGCAGGTGAAGAGAAAAAAAAAAAAAGTCAGAACTATATTTAGATACTGAGACTGAAACAACACTAACATTAGAGGAATCCAAAATGAAGTAACATCAACCCTTAAAAATACAGTCTCATTCTGTGTACAAAACCACTTGGAACATCTGAAAGAAGTTATAAACAAACCTTAGCTACAAGAATACTGCAGCAAGTGATATTCACAGAAATCTTCAGTGCAGGAAGAACGGTAAGGGCATTCAGGTGACACTGCTGTGCTGTGATGAAATGCACTACCCGCATGACAACGTATCCTAAGTTTAGTGGGGAATAAGAAATACGCATTCCATCCTGCAAAACTACTGCATGTTTAGAAGCAGCAGTTACACCTTTATCAGCTGCTAGAGAAAGAAAACTTACATAAACACAAACACAGGAAAAAAAAAGAAAAAAAAAGAAAAAGGACGAGCTGTCAAAACAGCTTTAGCCATAATACTTTATAACAGCCTTTTAATTAACCTCCACAAAATTAAATTCCTCAAGGGTATCTGAATCCCGACAAAGCAGCGTTGCCTAAGACGCGAAACAGCAGCACGTCCTGGCTGCGAACCACTCGGGGAAGGACGAGAAGGACCGCGCAGAGGTCACCCCGGTTCCCCTCCCTGGGTACCACGGACCCGCACCCACCTCCTCCTCCTCGCCGGCGCAGCCACGGCTTCACTCCACCGCGAGGAACTCGGGAAGGAAACCAAGCTCCTCTCGCCTTCACCCCAGCAACTCTATCTCAGCTCCTCGACTTCTAGGAAGTTAAGGCGTTCCTCCGTTCCCGGCCCAGCGCCCCGCGCCGCTGCCCCGTGCGGCCATCGCCCGCCCCCGCAGGAGAACCAGCCGGGGCTCGGCGGCCGGGAAAAGGGAAAGGCGGCTCCGCCTGGGCGCGGAGGCTGCGGCCGCCCTCTCTCTCTGCCTGCCTCCCTCCCTCTCTCTCTCCCTGCCTGCCTCCCGCCCCTCCCCGCCCGCGGCGCCAGGCTGCCCGCCCGCCCGCGCAACCCTCCGCCGAGCCCAGACCCCGGCTTGCCCCGGGCTGTAAGACGCGCCCGGAGGTCAGATCCTCTCCCCCTCCCGGGCTACATATATATAGATAGATATATAACTATATATCTACACTGAAATAAAATACTTTTAAAAAACCATTTTTTGTAGTAGGGGCAAGCTTCCACTTCCCCTAATGCCAAGGTTCCAGTCCCCTCTCCTCTCCCCAGCCCCTAGGGGGATGCTCCTGCTTCTGCTGGGCGGCTCCCCAGAAAAACTCTGGAAAACCAGCGTCGCTCTGGTAAAAATAACGTTAAAACACCCCTGCGCACACGAGGGGTTTCAGTTTAACTCTTCAGCGTGTCCCGGGCTGCCCACAATCCAGCGGCAAGGCCGACATTAAACCAACCAGCCGCTGTAATGACAGGTCTCCTGTATGCGCAGGAGCAATAACACAGGGAAAATGAGATAGGTCTGTATGATATCTAGCACTATCTAGGAAACTATTTCTGCAACCTCTGAAATTTCAGGGTGAGTTTAAATATCACCGTTAAAATTCAACTGGACTTCCTAAAATTCTGTGTAACTTGGTCAGTTTTCCTGAGCAAATTGAGGCCATAAAAGAGTTATAAAAATATAAATTCTAGGGGGGAAAAAAAAGCTCCTTTAATGACAGCATATCACTCCTCACTTTATTTTGTTAACGAGATCTAAAAGTGTGGGACAAACAGGAATTAGCATGGATTCTGTTAAACAGAAAAGACCACCACACCCATTAAGCCTGATGTTTACTGAGGATCTGCTAGGCTTTCAAACATTCAGAGAAGGCTTAAGAGGCAGGGAATATTTTATGCAAATGATAACACTCAGGATGAGTTTAAAGCCTATGCCATTTTAGCTTCCTCCCTATAAATACCTGAAATGTTTCTTGGGATTTCAAGGGCCATGTAAAGAATAAGCATGAAAATACTGCAGCCCACTCCACTCTATTACCAATGTAACACAAGAGTGTCCCCAAAAAACCCAAGCTGTCATCAGGAACTGTTCTATTGATTATGGAGAAGCCCCATGTTCTACAGGCCTGTCTTCACAAGACTTGTGTTTGGGCCTGACAGGACATGATGGTGCTCATCTCAACAGTCACAGGTATTGGCAAGTATCTGGCAAGAAGCAAATCAGAAGATCTTGTTTCTGAACAGTCCTGCTGCAGAAGTATTCCTGCATAATGCTACGCTCATGTGTCAGGCACTGACAGTCATCCAAACACTCTCCAAAAACAAATCAGAGAAGCAGTCTGGCAGTTTTTAAAATACGTCAGTGTTTGGATTAGTGTGTTGTAACTGTGTACACACAAGCTACAAGTCAACTGCATCACAAGCTTTCATTTCAGTAGAGTCCAAACAGGAAGAAATGAGGAATTTTCCCATCCTAACCTGCCCTTTCCTGATTTTGGAGTTTTGTGGTTTTGGATAGGTACTGCTAGATATTGAGAGTTGGCATTGTAGCAACTTGTTCTCTTGCTCATTTGGATCTGGCAAGGTATTTGGCTCTGCATTCATGGAAATGTTTTAAAGAGGCTTTGTTAGGACTTCTCGTGGTGAGCCCCAGACCAGAATGTTTCTGAACTTCAGTCAGTTAGAATAACTCATTGGCAAATAATTTAGGCAGGTAATCTGTATTCAAGAGTTATTTTACTTTGCAGTTGTTGAGCAGTGTTCCTCTTCTGTCTGGTTGATAGTTTTCAGTTAATCATTCACTTGTCAGCAGATCAGTTAAATGGAGCTGTTGGACTGATTTACAGTACAGCCTCAACCCAGGAAAGGTGAGAAGATGACCCTGGCTTGGAGATAATTTAACTGTCTCCCCGTCCACACAGTCTAAGCCCTAAACCTTTGACAAGGAGCAGCTATTTGCCCTTCCTCACACTTAAAATCCCTCTGAAGACTGGGCTGTCAAGCAGTTAATTTTATGCAGTTTCTCTCCCCATTCTGGTGTAGGTAATTAGATTAGCAACAAGGTACGTATCCTTAAATTGTAATTTGCCTGAATGAATTCCACAGCACATTCATCTGTCTAGTGCATCATACTATGCAAAACACTGTTAAGGTACTAAAATTTAAATAAATTGTAATTTACAGATTTGCTTGATGAGCTTTTAAAGGCTAATATTCTAATGTTAAGGTGGATACCTGGTGGTTAACTGCATAGCACACAGAGAAATGCATGGAACTCGACTTGCCTTTTAGTGAAGTTAAAGGTCAGCATTCACTCTGACATTTTTGTCCCCAGGAACTCCCTTGCATTCCCCATTTATGTCTTCTGGGTAGTAATACACACAGAGAATCTCATTTCCACTGCTTTGCAGTACTTTGCTTCTAAGGAATGTTACAAATCCGTGTAGTGTGCTGCCATCCCAACTATTTTAAGCCTTTGCTCAAGGAATATCAGTGATTGGGTGGTGGGGGTGGAAAATATGAGAAAAGGGAAGATAAATGAAGGATCCATCTCAACCCATTGCAAATGCAAGAGGTCACAGAAATGCAGAGTACCTTTAACATGTTTCTCCAAGCCCAGGAAGAGCAGGTAGCAACAATATGAACTATTCAGTTCTGTTTTTACTGAAAATGTCCTTAAATTAGTATGAAAACCTTGTCCCTGACCAAAGATCAAAAGTCTCATTTTATAACATCAAGAGAACTGTACAGGAAAAAAAAATAGAGCATAAAAAACATTGTAAGACAAAGACAAGCAGGAATACAGATGACTTGTTTAAATGCAGCCAGGAGTTTTGCTCGTGAATACTGTTCATATGAATATACCATGAAACTTGTGTATACATTCAATTATTCACACAAAAGCACAGCCCAAACCACTTGACAAGTGTAGTCCAAAAATTTTAGTTACCTCTAAAACACAGCAAGTCATTGAGCAACAAAATCATCATCTCACTATCAGCTTCAAACATTAACACCATAGCTTTCCATTTCCATTCTTGCATCTTCAAAGGAATATCTCAGCCTATCTCTGTTAACACCAAGCTTTGTATCCTACTCCTCACACTAAGGAAAACAAAATGTCCTTGCCCCAGAACACACTGTTAATAGTCAAGAGGTTTGGACACTAAGATGAGACGATGTTTGGAATTAAAACTTCCTCTGTGGCAGCATCTTGCCAACAGTTAATTCCAGTTAAACCAAATGTGTCTGTTTAAAACCCCCCATACATGATATGGTAATAGATATGAAGCAATCTTTTAAATAATTATTGCTAGGCTTTAGCCCATCAAGCCCTAACTTAGACTTTATTCATGAAACAACTCCTGGCCACTGTAGTTAACACTGCATGTGCCAATTGTTTTAATTTAAGGTTGTACCCACCTGCACAGCTCTGAGCAGTGTGAGGACATCAAAAGGCCCTTTGGAAAGGCCTCAGGGCGCAATGGATGGGCCTCACACTGACACAGGCACAGCAGCTCTGGGCAAACACTGTCCAACACCAGGGATTCTGGCTGTCACAGAGACCTCCATAAACGCATGAAGACAGATGTGCACTGCTCTGTTCTATGAGTTACTCCCACACTGCTTTCCAGCCTCTTGTTTGGCAGCTAGTTAGGCTATGTTCATACCCCACTGTCTGATTAGGAACTGAAGGGGCTTGGGGACAGGCCAGTTGGGACCAGGCATTCAGCACTGCAAAGCGTGGCACCTGAGATTGGTGTACTGGAGAAAACAGTGACCCGTTAGACTCCCTGGACTCATGAGATTACCAGAAAACACAGGCTACCATGGACAACATCAAGTGAGAGAAGATGTTTGGTGGGAAAGTGAACTAGCTGAAAGCCTGAGAGTTAAAACTGTGGAAGAAATGCCAGCTGAGCATGCTTTAAAGCTCACAATGCAGGTGCAAGCAACAGTATCACCAGGTAACTGTTCTTTACCAAAGCTGGTTTTGTAACACTTAATGAATGTATGCATATTAACAGATTTCATTTAACTCATTTTCATAGTTGCCTGCCTGTGCTTATTAGAGGAGTCTGAGTAATGGTTCAGTTTTACATGAGCTGTGCAGAGGAAATGGTTTTTTCCCTACTTTCTTTTTGTACGCTACATCAGCTACAGAATGTCTTCAGATGACAGTCTTTCAATTTGAAGGAATGAAATGAATACTTAAAAGACTGATTCATTGCAAACATATACTTCAACCTCTTCTCCTAAGCAAACTAACCAACCCACCAGAAACTACCACAAGCCACCTAAACACGGCTGAAAGATTTAGTATTGTCTTTTGACAAAGCATAAGAACTTGGCAAGTAAAAGGAGGCTTCATTCATAGTGACACAGGGAACTGCCAGTTTTCCAGCACTCCAGACACAAAGATGATGATCCATGTATTACAAGAAGAATGTTCTGGAGCACAGAGGTTAATGAGTATCAAAACCACGATCTGCAACAACACTACATAGACTCTGCCTTAGCATAGCAAACACCACAAATCAAAATGATGGAAAACTATAGAAAAGCAGTAATAAACTGCATCATTTCATGAACGTCACAGAGTGTGCATAACATGAACCAGAAAAATGACAGCAGCACCACATCAAAGAAATTCTTCACAGAAGCTCAGAAGAAAACTGGTTTAAATCAACTGAAGCATATACTAAAAAGGAACACTAGTACACAAGCAAGTATTCTGCCAATAGCATAAATGAATGATGAAATTTCAAAGTAAAAAAGCAGTATTAGGCAGTGAAATACCTTATCTGCAATTTCAATATATGTATCTCTATTTTCCTGACTTCATCCTCCTCAAGTTCTTTCCTTCCCTCATGCACACACCAAGATGTATTATTGTTGCCATATATGGAGTACTTTTTTCTCAGGTTAGTTTCACTTTTTTCAATTATTAGTTTCTAAAAATTACTTAGCATGCAAGGCATTTAAAGTGAATGGTGAATTCAGTGCACATGAACTGTCTGACCCAAACCCTGCTGTTTACATCCTGTTCACTTATCACTCCAATAGCTGGCAGGGTTCCACCAGGAGACATCATAACCATAACTGTGTCCTTAGGAGAAGCACTGCTATCAGAGGGCACATGGCCCGTATCTCTTTTTGCCCCGCAGATGCCCTCGCTCACTGCAAGTGTGCAGTCTGGATCAGGTACCCAAATGAAACCTCCAAAAACTAGGTGCCAGAAGAAGAGCAGTGTGAATGCTGAACTCCTGATAGCCTACTTTACCTATCAGTTATCTCAGAGACCCACAGTGTGGATACTGCCTCAAGCCACCTCCACTTGATCATATCAAAGCACAAAAGATTTACATGGGTTCCAGGAAGACAAGGAAAAAAGAAGCACATTGGACCTGGCTTACCACAAAGTCCTACAAGGGTGAATACAGAGATAACAAAAGGGAATATACACATAACAAAAGGACGAAGATACCCAGCTGCTTTATAGTCATATAGCAACACATGTGCTTGACATGTCATATAGACAGCTTATTGGTACATGCTGACATGTTCTGGGACTAGTTTCAGCAGACATGCATAAAACACAGTAATAAATTACTGCACTGGTAAACACCGTGAAGCTGAAGTTATCAAATACAACCCATAAAGTATAAATTGCCAAAAAACCCTCCCAACTGACAGCACAGTATGACCTGCATTTTGCTCTCAACAAAGACTCTTTGGAATTCCATTTATAAGTACAGTTCTATAAAATAGGTCAAGTCTCTGAGTTTCCAGGAGATCTGAGCAATTTGTGCAGGAAGGTATACCAAAGCTAAGTATAAAAGAAAAAAAAATCTCTCTAAGTGGTAATTCTGTATGGATGTTTCTTCTTTCAGCCTCCTGAATCCCAGCTACAGCACGTTCTACTAGAATTGCAAATACAGGCTGGGGTGAACAAACATGCTTTGGTAAACAAGTTCTCTGGCACACAATGTTATGTAGGTGGGGTCTACCCAGAATGTCAAGAGTTCTTCCTCAAATTGTAGAGATGAGCAAGAACACAAGGACCCTGTTTGCACTTTCAAGCTATTTACTGGTATTCTAGTCAAAAGAAACTGAACAAGGGCTTTGGTTTGGGGTGTGTATGTCCCCTTGCAAAAGGCTCACAGGCTTTTTCCAAAATAAATGCATTTTAAAGGCAGCCTAGGATCTACAGAATAGGCCAGATTGGTTTTTCCTATTCTATTAATACTTCCAACAAACTGTTTATGGCAAAAGACACATGAATTCCACTAAAGCACTGTTATGCACCAATTCAGAGTAGAAAAAAGGTAAAACAATGAAAAAAACCCAACCTACCCAAGCAGGAAGATGTATCTTATAATCCAAAAAGGACACAGATTTAAGACTGTTTCAAGAGTTTATTATTTGCTGACCTTACTTTGCTTACTTGTTTATCTAGTAATTTCCAAGGTTTGCCAGATTTCTAACCCTATTCCTGACCCACAGAGAAGATGTACATTCATTTACTAGCCAGAGAGTTCTCCAAGAACATTTTCATTTTCACATTTTTTGTCCTGGGAACTATGGGTCAGTGTTTGAAGGGTACATGGGAGTCTGAACTTTTAAATGAGTTTCAGAAAGGATTTGTATAAAGATAGATCAGCAGTATTTTACATAAAGATGCATATGGTCCTCTTATACCAGGTAGAGCCAATACAACAAGAAGCAGATACAGATGATCAACTTCTGGACTCCACTAAACTAATTTTTTCTTTAACTTACCTTTCTTTTTATAATACAGCAACCTAGTAGAAGCCAGTTAATGGAATATTGTTAATCTAAGTATGGAGCATAAAGCAACAATTAAATAAATCCATCTAATCTCAACACTAATTCAAGACCACTATGCAGCTTTAAAAAGTAACATAGCAGTATTTAATATTTGAGGTCAACAATTTTTTGATGTTAGGTGTTGTGGTGTTGCGGGATAGGTACCACATGGAATGAGGCAAAATATTGTAGGTTACAGCATGAAACATGACTATGAGGTAGGAGAAATTATCATGAAATTGTATCTATTGACATTTAGCTTTGATGTACATACAGCCATTTTAAAAGGGACAGTAAGAACCAGATTATTTAAAAGACATGGTATTTTCCTGAAGTCATTGTTTGAACTACTCAAATGTTTCATAAGAAGATGTTCCTGCACGCAATCCAAGCTACTCTTGGATGTATCAAGAGCAAATCTTATTCCAACTACAGTTTTCTCCAACAATGCTGTACAAATTAGTTTTTGTAGATTACAGCACAATTCTAAGTTTGCAAAGAACACCAAAGAGCAAAATGTCATAGTTTTCTAATTATATGGCAATCTTTGTGTCAACCTGGTTCATTAAACATTTTTATAAATCTTTGAATTCCAGAAAGAAGATAAAAGATTTTATAAAGCCACGAGAACTCAAGATGTACATCTCCTGCACTGAAGCTCTTAAATATGTTGTTACTGCATTGGTATTAAAATATGTGATATGTGTAGAATCTGTGTAACATTCAAGAAGCTACCACCAATCAACCTCTGTTTGGATGCGATTGCAGAGGCAATGAGAATCTCCTAACTGGAATGTGCACCATGCTAGTGGATGCTAATAGAAGTGGTGTTGGAGGAGGGTACTAATATCTCTCACTCTTGGATCATCCCATGCAAGCACTCAAAAATCTCTCCATGTCACAGCAGCTCTGTTTCCCCTCAGGTCTGGGATGAGTCAGTAGCAGTTTGCTACACCAAATTGCTTCCGATTCAAATGTACCTTTCATTTATTTAAAAAGTGTTGCGGTAACAGCCCTTCAAAATACACACTCGAGAAATAATGTTTCATTGTTCACCTTTACATAACTGTGGTTCTCCTAGGCCTACGCTGCTCTTTTTTTTGATTTGTTTGTCACCAATTTATGCCTTCCCGAAAGCAGCTGTTGCCACACCAGAACCTCAGGGACACCTGCCTGCGGCTGTGGTCACCTCCCCTAGGGAGCCTGGGGTGCAGGAAAATGTCCAGCCAAGGGCTCCTCACCACACATCTCTGTTAAAATAAACTTGGGGTAATTGTGGACATTTTCATCCTTCACCTATCTACCTCCCCTGATTGATTTAGAAGTGCATCCAAAGTCAGAAAATACAACCACTGTTTATTTCTCACTCTTATAGGAATGATGACTAATTTTGAGAAAAGAAATGCAGAAGTAATCCGGATTCTTTTAAAGTCACAGTAAGGAAGTTGGCTGTTCTACTGCTGACTCCTATTTCTAGCATTCCTATAGTCATAATTGCGAAATTAAGATTTTCATATACACTTTATTGCATGCATTGTGCACTGCCTTGGTTTCAGCTGGGATAGAGTTCATTTTATTTCTATTAGTTGGTACAGTGCTGTGTTTTGGATGCAGTATGAGAACAGTGTTGATAACATATTGATGTTTTAGTTGTTGCTAAGCAATGTTTACCCTAATTCAAGGGCTTTTCAGGTTCCCATCCTCTGCCACTGAGTAGAGCTGCACAAGAAGCTGGGAGGGATCACACCTGGGACAGCTGACTGAACTGCCCAAAGGGATATTCCATACCTTAGAACATCATACTCAGCATATAAACTGAGGGAGTTGGCCAGGAGCCACCAATTCCTGCTCAGGGCTGGGCTGAGCATCAGGGCATGGTGAGCAATTGTATTGTGCGTGACTTCTTTCTCTTGGCTTTTCTCCTTTTTCACTATTATATTTTACATTATTTCAATTCTTAAACTTTTCTTACCTCAGCCCACAGGCTGTACCTTTCTGCAACTCTCCCCTGCAGGAGGAGAGTGGGAGCGAGCGGGGGGAGTGAGTGAGGGGCTGGTTCCCACCTGGGGTTAAACCATAACATGAACCTGCACAGTTAAACTTGTACCACGCTTTCTAATCTGGTTTATGGGAAGTGTGTCCCAAGTCACACAAGCCAGAGCAATTTACGAGATAAACAAGAGGCAGTAGAACTTCTATCAATTAACAAAAGGACTAGTGGTTGAGTGAGACAAAAAGTGAACAAATGAAATATCAAACACCAAAGAAAAAGACACTTTGGACTTTTCACATAAAAGAAAACTTGAAAGCATTAATATGCCTACCATGGCGGGCAGGTAGAGCCAAACTATACCTTTATGGCTGCTAGAATTGTGAGAGTATGGAAACAAGGTGTTTGGATAACTTATGTAATTTACATGAGATTGTATTCAGCTTTGTTGTATTACGTGTCCAGGAAAGCTGAGAGGAGAGACCATCATGACTTCCTGTAGTGTCTGGAAGGAGAGAGGAAAAAATGCAGAACTGATACTGCTTTACTTTATAACTAAAATAATAATTATTATTTTGAGATTTTGTTTTGTAAAGAAAGAAACCACCCAACAAAAAACCCCAAACATATATGGGGAGGAGGGGACAAATTGGATACCAACAAAAAATTATGTCAGAGAATAATTGTCAGTATCTTCTGAACACATAAATTGTGGAATTTGTCTTACATTTTAACCAGATCCTTTTCTTTTCAAAGTGTGGCAGCACACGTCACAGCCTTAATTCAGAGGAAGTGCCAAACTGACGGGCTTCCCACAGCAGGGTAGTTGCCTTTTTCACTCACCCTGGATGTGAAGCAAGTTAATGGTAAGCCTTTAGCATCACTGTGTCACCAGGATGAACATCCAAAGGTTCAGTTCTGTCCTGGGAGTGGAATGCAGTACAGCACTCCCCTTTTAAAACAGCAAGGGGAGGCATTTCAGTTAATTGCTGAGCTCACCCACGTCAAGCAGCCATTCCTTCTGATGGAGTGGTTCAGTTAAAATGTTCTACTGCCATTGCTGCAGTGAGCCAAGGAAATACAGCCATAGTTGGAAGAGTCTGGATTCAGCATCTGACCTTTGTACATGACCAACAACTTGTGAAACAAAATCTGGACCATGCCACGAATAGGCTGAGGTTACAGATCAGAAATGGAGATGAGATGACCTTTAAGGTCCCTTCCAATCCAAACCATTCTGTTATTCTGTAAATCTGAAAGGATACACTCTCCTTACGTTTGAAATTTATGTTTCCCACTATGGTAGATCCATTGTCACTGTGCACAATGACAGACAACAAGCACAATGACAGCCGGCAGAATCTGAAGCCTTGCAAGAACAAGCCGTTTGCACTGACAGGGCTAATCAGTTTAAACAAAAACAAAGGCATTAAAACCCACCTACCAGTGCCAGGGTTATTTGTTTGATATCCCAAATCTACATATCAAACAGCTAGCAACTTAAAAGTAAAACCAGAGAGCCTGAATGGGAGATCTACTACCATGTGGTATCTCAACAGTCACACGGTATAAGGAGCAAAGGCCTGTGAATTGATAGCACTTTAGTTTAGACTTAAACTTCTTTTTTTTTTCAAAATCAGATTTTTTTTTTTTTACATTTAGAAAAGGCAATGAATCCTTTAGATTTACTTCTAGACAAAGTAACCAGTTCAAAAGAGAAGTTAATTAAACCTCATTAAATGGGAGGTAGAGGAGCCCAAGAATGTAGCAAAGAGAATGTGAACACAAAAGACACTAAGAGGGGAGACAAGAAAGAAGCAGCAATTCCTCTAGGAAGCAATACAACAGGATGTGTGTGTGTGTCCTGGAAAAATAAAAAAGTAGCACAAGATTTATTTGTCCAGACAGGCACAGAATGTGAAAACATAGTTAAATTGCTATCAATAAATATAAAATCTGGAGAAGTACATAGTTATGAGAATCAGCATGGTTAAGGTAGAATTACAATGCAAAAAAAACCCCAAAAACCTAGCAAAAAAAGAAATCTTTATTATCAACATGTTTATCGCTTAAGAGCAAGAAAAACCTTCGGGCCTTAGTCAATACAGAGAAAAGCTGATAAGAGATGACACCCAGAAGACTCTCATGTCTAGGACATCAGTCTTCACCAAGGGGGTCAAATGCAAGCAGTGATTGGCATCAATAATAGTAATGACAGGTAAGATTTCAGGAGGAACTGGAGAGAAACAGAGAATGTGAATTGAAGTGTGTGCACATCTGCACAATGGAAAAAACCTAAGTAAACAAACCAAAGCAACAAAAAACAACAGGTAAGAATATTAAAGACCCAGTGAGTCAGTTTAACTTCAAATTCCTGGGGAAAACAATCCAAAACAGATCAATTAGCAGCACCTGGAAGATAATCCTAAGTAACAGCCAAAAGAGATTTGTTAAATCACACTGCTAACTTCCTCTGACAGCCTTCCAGAGAGGTAGGAGAGAAATCACAGATGTCACACCTTCCCTTTAGAAAAGCTTTGAAATTGCCTTGAGATATTTTAACAACCAGGCTACGGATGCAGAAAGAATAAATATTAGTTAGAATAAATATCATCATCAGGACAGAGAAGTGATCTGGAAGAATGGACTGAAATGTAGCATGTTATATGTGAGATATTGCCCACGGGCAGGAAATGTCTAATATGGGAATACAGGATGGGAAACAAGGCCTCAGACTACAGCAGTTTCACAAAGACAAATGTCATGCTGTTCTAAGACAAATATTGCTATTAGATATAAAACAAGAGTGGAAAGCCTGAGCATAATCTGCTGAACTCAAAAAAGTCCTCCTACTTCACTCTGCTTGTGTCTGAATACCTAGGAAAGATGTGCTCCTCCCTATGCGGGTCTAGGGAACAGAAAAAAAGGATGAAAACTGGTCTAGAAAATGTGACTTATGGGGAGGTGGGATGGACAAGCTAGTGTGAAGTGGGGTGGGGGGAATCCACTTGAGGGGTGGCCGTTACCTTGGAAGACTACTTCAAAGAGAAGGGAATTGTCTCTTCAGGACAAGTCCTAATGAGCATAAAATGAGCCCAGAAAAGGTTCAGGTTAGTAAGTGCTGGAGGAGGGGAGACAAGAACATGAAAAAAATATTGGAAGGGGTAGTGAAGCAATGGAACAGATTTCACCAGGAAAGAGCTTTAAAAACAGCTGAAGCAAACACTTCTTCATAAAACAGATTGCATGTTTGAGACAGAGACTGCTTGAGACTGAGACCTTATGGCTGGGAGCAATGGTTGAGGAATGCCATGGTGGCAAACCAGAAGTGAGGGGAAGAAGAAGTGGTTTAGAGACACAGAGAGAAGCACTGAGGGAAGTCAGGTGACAGGCAGGAAACTGGGAAAAACAAAGATGAAAAATGAGGCTGTCATTTGCAGGGAGAGTAATTTCAGAGGTATGTTACACTTTCATGAGCAGTGACTTATGAGGCTGCACCTGAAGTCAAGAGAAAAGGCATGCTCCGGGTGCTTTGGTCTACTCTTTCTATAGTTTTTGTTTCAATGTCTACCTTAGCAAGTAATGCAGTGCAAGAAAAGCATATCCACAGAGAGGAAAACAGTTGATGCTGAAGATGCAGCACCCAGATGACCCATGTTGGCATGGCAGGTTGTATGTTTAGCCTCAGGCAGCTTTAGCCTGGTCCCATGGGCAGAACACCTGTGCCTGGTTCAGTGCTAGAAGCAGTCCTGAAGAACATCTTCCAATCTTACTTTATCTGAAAGGAATCCAGTTCATGTTCCCCAAGGTCCCCCAGCAGAGTGAACCACATGGGATGTACTCCAAAAGCACGCTCCTGAACTGAACTAATACTGTAACAGAGACTCATCTTAAGCCAAACCAGAGGAATTCAGGGACCAACCATGGCATCCATATGGCAGAGACCAAAGCAGGACACACCAGCCATAGCAGACCAGAACAACACTGCTTTCCTCCACAGTTAGATTGATCTAAATGCTTTGCAGCAACAAGCATGACTGGAGAGACAGTGTTCACTGTCTAGACACCAGCCACTGACTGATTTGAGACAGCATATTGACCATGTTAATTGACATCTGATGTGACATATGGACATCTTTGGTAGATCTGTAAATACACTGGAACAACCATCACAATATTTTAACTTAGCAACTGCATTTGCTTTAAAATAACATAGCTAATAATCTGTCTTATTTTTCTTTCTTTCTTTTCTTTAAACAAGAGAAAAGTCCCTATGTCTAGGGACTTTCTGACTCATAAATTAAAACAGCAAAACCAAAACAAAGGGCCAAGTGCCCAAGTCATCAATCTTTTCCAGCTGCCGAGTCATAGAGCAGTAACCAAGACAAAGCATGTTCCAGTTTCTCCTTGCCAGTTCCTAATACCAACATATTTTCATTTAATGAACTTCCTTTTCCTAAAGAAGTGTGAACTGTGCACGTGTCTGCGTGTGTCCCTGTTTAGATTCTGAGCTGCAAGGCTGTCCTCTGTTCCTTATGCTCTGTAGCTTCTGAAATATTCGGTCCCTTCAGATTCCTTCTCAAGGACTGTTTTGTTTCTTACCCTGTGCACATCACACATCCAGCATGGTTCCCTGAATAATTATCCAGGATTTGACTGGGTGGTTGATGATAAAATTTCTTTCAGGTCATTTCAAGTGATGCTCCTATGTAAAACAGTAAACTGATTTTTGCACACATTGACAAGTTTGCAGTTTAATTTCTAGGTAAAACCCTGCAAGTGTTATGAGATTCCTCCTTCTACCTCTATTCCAATTCTTTATAAACAAACCTACATTTTATGTGCAAAACCCCACAAACAATCTCAACTAATATCAACAAATAGAATTAAAGCATTTGCACAGAAATTCAAGATACCTTTTAATACATGAGAGAAGCTACAGAAATCCAGTTTTATTCCCAGATAACTAAACAAGGGGATAAATGGCTGAGGGCATAAAATACAAGCATATCTTAATTGAGGATCTGAGCCAGCTCGTGTTGCAGAGCTATATTTGTGAGACAGGCATTATTTACACATTCTGGTGAAGTACTCCACAGCTTTAACATTTTAAGGCAGTTTATGAATTTCTAATGTCAATTCACATAAAATATGCTTAAACACCCAGATGCTATGACCAAAACTAAATGAGTCATAAATCTGAAGTTATCTGAACTGGTGAGGTTAAGTCAAGCTTCTAGCTTAAATTTACATTGCCTAGAATGTGTAAATTAACATCCAAGCAGCAAAATTTACTTTTAATTGGCTTGGACCGTAGATGAACTATTTCCTTTTTAGTCTGCCCTCTGATTTTAATTGGGTAGAAAGCTACTGTAAATATTTTCTTCTCTCTCACCCCTTCTGCCCAAGGTTTTTTATAAACAAGTGAGGTATTGTTTAGCTGGTATGCTCTAGACCCCACACACCCCAAAGCAAAACAGAGAAAAAGTATGTGTTCAGATTGCTACAGAGCATTTACTACAGAGCATACATTTTTTGATCACACACCAGCAAACAACTTGCCTTCCTCCAAACAAACTGATCAATGCAACTTATAGTGTCTTTTTAGCTTTGCTTCTCATCATCTGTAAGGAGAGAAGAGTAGGCTTGGAAACTTCGGCAAAGGAACCTAAACAGATTTGCTCAGCAGTCTCCGAGTCTCTGGTCAACAGCTCTGTGCTGTTCAAAGCCCAAGTACAAGTGCATCACTGTTCTCTCATTTAAATGTAGAATAATTCTAGGATTCATGGCAATGCCAGCTTAAACTTAGCTCTAAAGAAACCCTTTGTTTTCAAATAAATCAGTGCCTGGTTTTAGATAATTCTATAAAGAATCCTATTCATCCACCACATAACCTATTAGTTAACATGAAAAGAGCACCAAAGAGGCAGCCAATCTCCAAAAAATTCTGAAGAAAAGTGAAGTTAAACCAATCTATCTGGCATATGTCTTCAGAATTACATATAATGTGTGCGGGCACATACACAAGATGTAAAACCTCATTGCAAGCAGCACAGTTCATTCTTAATACAAACACTTTACATCAAGAGAGTTGAAAATTTTGTAGCACACTGGCCACATTCTCTCACCAGGACACAGTAATTGTTTGGTTTTCTGTCACTGCTGCAAGTGTCACATTATTTTCAAGGGACACAACTAAGGGACAGCTTTGGGGTTCCCTGACAGAGAAACCCCACCTGTTTTCTATAAAGGCTTTGAAAACCAAAGGATGGCAGGAAAGAACGGTTAGTCCCAAAAATTCCAAAGACATATTCTCTTACCAAAGGCTGATTTGGGAGGGTGAAATTTATATATTAAAATGTTGCTTAACCATCTCCACATTAGTCTGAAAAATCCGTGACCCCTTTTAAAGAGCAATGGATGAAAACAAGTTAGTTATTTACAAAGTATTTACCATGAGTACTGTGAGATCAAATTAATAACATTACACTTATTGCTTAAATAAAACAGGAGGGCTTAGTATTTGAAAAAAAGAAAAAAAAATCAGGAGGCTAACTGAATAATTGGATTCTAGGCTATCAGAGTGCAAATAACCCCCATCTGTTTCACTTCTTACCTCTCATAAACCATTGCTACATACTCCTTAATGCTACATGCTCTTTTTACTTACCTTTCATGACAACATAGCTTTTTTCTTTCCCCCCCTCACCCCCCTCCACTTTAATATATTCAAGATGCAGCACTACTATGGCAGCAAGGAAGCATAAGTCTCCTAGCTTTTTGATGCACATGTCTTTTAGGCATTTGACAGTCTGGGTACTTTGGCCAGGTATTTTTTATTTCTTAATCGTGCTGAGTTTTTTCTGTTTTGTAGTTTTTTGGCAGCATTCCAAACTTGAAGACTTAATGCATCTTGGTTTTGCAAGGTATGGTTAAGTCCCATCCAAAGGAGTACAGGAGTTATTTTCTTCTTTAATTACCTCCTGTCCCTCTTCTATGCTCTTTCCAGCATTAAAACATAACACATACCATAAAGAGGAAATTCTACCATGGTTGAGTAAAAGCATTCATTTTCTGAATGCTCACTCCTTACTTATTTACTAAACTTAGTATAAAGCATATTTTAGAGTTTGATAGTGATCCCAGTTCATAAATGCCTAACACTAGGAATTTACAAACAAACAAAAAATCAAGTCTAAATCTAAACTATTTTAATATAAACACACAGTACTTCAGAGTCATGGAGACCAAGTACACTTGCATCCTAACACACGCATCCAACATTCCTCCACTTAAGCAGGGTATGGAGGAAGCCAAAGCACAGTCAGTCACAGGTTGCAGCACATTTTCTAGGTGAGTTGGGGGCAACTGGACTTACTCAGCTGGGCTTGAGAAGAGGCTTGAGGGGCACCTAACAGCAGCCTCTCAATGTCTTCGAGAAGGTTACCAAGGCAGACTCGCTGGTGCATGGCATGAGAAGGAAAACCCCCACAAGGATAATTGACCACTAGGACAGGGTGTCCAGGGGGGCTGTGGAGCCTTTGTCTTTGGAGGTTTTCAAAACCCAGGCAAACGCAGCCCTGAGCAGCCCTGTCTGAACACTCAGGGTGAGGAGTTAACTGAAGCTGATGAGTTAACTCACCACCTTCCAAGGTTCCTTCTAACCAGAGTAACAGCCCGATTTAAGATGTTTATCCATGAGCAGCACTTACCCCTTCAGCTTTTCTTCCTAGCTGAATCCAGAAATGTCATTGTAATGCAATATTATATACAATACCATGGGACAATAGTCTTCACAGGTGCCTATTTTCTCATTAAAATATCAATTTGAGTACAGATTAATGATGCAAAGCTCTGAAATAGCTATCAAGATAGTTCCTGAGAAACAGAACTGTGTTTCCAACTCCTGCCTTCTTTTAACAGCAAAGTTACAAGGTCTCAGTGACTGGCACACAGTTTGCCTATATTTAGATATCGGATTCTGCATCCTATATTATACGGATAAATAGCTGGGATTGACTTCAGTTGCATGGCTCTTCAATAAACACTCAAATATGGGGTGTAAGTAACTCTGTGGGGCACAACAAATCTATTCTGATGCACCTGCTGCATTAGCAACATTGAGTCCAGGATCAGAGGTGAAGCTTTCCTTTGTCCGATGTCTGTTCCAAAATATTTTGCAATTAATAATATAGTGAAGATTTTTAAAAATAGCTCTGTTTCCTCTGTTATTTCACAATAGTAAGCCAGAGATGGAGAAGTACCATTGAAGGAAAACTAATCCCAGGGGCTGGAAGAGACAGCAGCAGCAAAGCAGCATGATGGTGCCTCATAAGGCAATGGAAACATGTCGATCCTGCTTCCCATCAAAGGCAAAGGATCAGAAGTTGGTACCCCTTTGGTTTACTCCCAGAGAAACATTAACAGTCTGTAAAGCTATGCAACTTCTGCACTGGCAGTATTTTGCAATAGTATTTGGCAAGACAGTCAGCACTAGCAGCTTGCCAGTTGCCCTCACAGTTTCAAACAAGACTGCCAAGAAGTAAGATGTGACATCTTTGAATAAAGGAGCTGTGAAATAAATTTAGACAGCAATCTTGCTTATCCACACTCCCCCAACCCCCAGGTGCTTTCCTGCCCTAAACCACAGAAAAACTGTAGTTGTAAAGCAAAGCATTTCAAATATGAGGGAATAAGGAAGTTCCATCTCCTTCTCAGATGATGATGCTCACAGGCTGTCCGAGAAACTGCAGGGAAAAGGTCACATGAAGATAAAACCTTACTTCTTCCTTTGCTAAAGAGTAGGGAGAAAGAATCCTAACACAGAACTGGGCAAGGGAATGGAGTTACAGGTCAGGACACAAACACTCAAATCTGTGGCACAGAACACATAAAACACCACCTAAAAACCTGCATAATATAAAACTGGCAGGGTGACACCTATAGCCACATAGATACACTGTGTGAAAGTGGTGGCCCATGATGGAGATTCCTGCACTAGAAATGGGGCTTTCTGGAAGGAAACACTGGACACTTTCTCCACTTCAGCTTGCAGGCTTGAACTTCTAAACTGGGACTACAAACAGCTGTCACCACCCACTCCAGGTCTCTGAGCTTGTTCTCCTGGGCTCAGTTCTCTCCTAGAGAAATTAGTCAAGTGTTGATCCTCTCCTGAAACACAGAGGATGCCATGGAAATAATCACCTCTGATAATCATCACCAGCAAGCAACCACCAGATGCAAGCCCTCCTCCCAGCAGGACACAAACTGCTGTGACAGTCAAGGTTCTGGTGCTCCCTCATGCCTTGAGCAACCTGCTGCATCTTCCACGAGGTGGCCCATGCTGAACACAAGGAGTGAGGTGTGCCCTTCTGCTGACCTCCTTCAGCCTATCCAACAGCTGCAGAGGTGACAGAAGATGTGGGGTTGAACCCCTCGGGCACAGGGAGCAGGAGCCCAGGTTTCAACTACCAAAACCCAGTCTGGTGTTTAGACAACTCCCACCAGCAGCAGCTCTCAGGGAAAGGTATGCACTGGCTCCTCTTCCGGCGGTGTTCCCAAAAGGAAGCACACAGCTGCATTTCCAGGCACCAGCGATGCCATCAGCGTGTGTTTACAGTGTGCTTGCCAGGTGCCCTACTTTCTTCATCTCCTAAGGGCTTTGATGCTCAGCTACAGCAGCTCTAGATAAGGCGCTTAAGAACTTTCTGCACAAAGAGGGAGATCCAATATGTTTAAGACACTTTCAGAGTCAGGCAGACGTAGTGTTAGGTGGTTAGGAAGACTTGGGGGAATAAATTCTGTTTGAGAATTAGAAATGCAAGCAGGAACCTGATTAACATATTTTAAAATGTTCTTACAGCACGTGGAAGCCCTTCAGTTCTACTTTGGAAAGTGTGTTTGCTTTGTAGGACAGTTTAGCATATGGATACAACTTAAACTAGAACAAAATGAATCCTTCAATACAAATACTCAAAGAACTAATTTCAAATAAAAACAACAGATTGCTGTACTATGGCTCAGTCTATATAAGTAGATACATTGTTTACAGTAGTTTGTAGATCCTTGGTTTAAAAAAAAAAAAAATCATAGCAGAATAACTCTTCAATGACTTAGGGATGTCCAAAAATGAAGTCACAAAACCAACCAATAGTGACTTTCCTTTTGGGAAGCGCACATTCCTTCAAAATAACATTCTTCTTAATGACAACTTAGACAGCCAAAACAAAAACATAATTTGGAACTGCAAATATGTGTAATCTGAGCTCTATTTCCATGCAGAAATGAAGGGCATTTGTGTATAAATGGCTTGTAGCCATGGGACGAAAAGGCCCTAGTTACTTGCACGCAAATTATAAAACTGAAACCATCTGGAAAATGATCTGCGATACAGGGAGGATAACCCAGGGGAGAACTGATGTGTGGATGTGGCTGAAGGATCACAGCTTATTAGCAGCTTATCCTGTATGGATGGGATGGAAAATAAGATCTGACATACCCTCTTATACAGTGATGATTAACATGAACCTGCAATTAGCATGCATGGCATTTTAGATTGACAGATGATTTCCATCATAAACCCTAGATCCCAAAAGAAACAAGAAATGCTTTACATGTAGTTTTATTTGCTAATACCTAGGTAATTTTATTTAATATATTTTACTTTTGGCCCTCAGCATACCCTACTGAAATACTTTGTTGCTGGGTCAAGTCAGCTTTGGATGTTTGCAGCTATTCCAGCTAGCTAGGCTGAAGCAATTCTGCATATTAAAACCCACCAATCACTATTTTAAACACATGCCATTACAGTCAAATTATCCACCTACTTGTGGATTGACTTTAAACAAGTCAAAAAATTAACAGAGTAATGATTTTAAAGTGCTCACATCTTAAAACTTGAATTATTAGCTCCCTGCAATACATTATTCTATAAGCAGAGCAGACTAGGAACCACCCAACTACTGTCCCCCCAATAAATCCTTTGAAGATTTCTGTCCAATGAGACTTGAACATCTAGCTTTGTTAGGCAGGCTTCTTAGAAAGATACCTGTCGTTATAGAATGAGAATGCACACACTGATAATAAAAAGCAACAATTCCTATGGGTTGTTGTTTACCAGGATGAGGATCCCCTCAGAACAACAAAACCAATGAATCACAAGTCTTGCAGCACCCTGGATGCAGCCCATGTATTCACCAGTCCGCATAACTTTCCTTTCCCTCAGGAAATGTTTAATCCTCTTTGAAGATTACAATAGATACTGAATTTATTAGGTTAGCATGAAAGAAATTAAATGCAAGGGCTGTCAACATCTATTTTGAGTGTCCAGTATAAATGTCAATGCTATTTCAATGCTTAGTGCACATAATAAAGAGGCTGTAGCACTTATTGGAGAGAAATACAGAGATCACTAACTGGTTTTCTGCTGCCAACTGGTGCATATTTCTGCTTTTCATATAATCTCAAAAATTAAAGGAAAGAGCCTGACAGAATTCAGATTTAAAAAAAAAAAAGCTTTGCAGGAGCATGTAAGTCTGAGCAAGGGGAAGCCAAGGAGCTCTAACCAATGCTCACAAAAGCACTGAGACTGACATCCTGCAAGTAACAAATTCGTGCAGGTGAATGTTACTGGATACTCTTTCAAGCTCAACCACTTCTCTCCTTAATTCTAATCCTTCAAGTCTGCGTCAGAATTTTTACCTTCCCATAAAAGATCTGCGCAGGAAGCACCAATACTTTGCAACTTCTTCTGGACAAGAGGAGGAAGCATTATTTTAATTCTCTCCCTGCATCCAAGCTTCTCTCATGCTGAAGACATTTAAAAGAGTAAAGAGACAATTCCAGTCCTTACCTCTCTGGCTCAGAGACCACCAGAAAGAGGGACTGCAGATCCAAACCACATTCACTGCTTTGCCTCTGCAAGGCACAGAGCAAAGCAAACCTCATCCTGCTGGGGAAGAGGGAAAGGACTCTGGAAAAGGGCTCTTTCACCTGCTCTAAATGTAAACGCCTGGCCATTCTTCACCTCTTAAATGTCTGATTCCACTACAGCTTTACAGTCTTTATGGGGTTAAGTAGTGGATCTGAGTTTGGTGGTGTCCGTAGTTGCAACCCAGAAAGTAAACCCTCCCACACCGAACCAACCATGCAAAATAAAGCATAGTAGGTAAAACTACATATACACGCAGTAAAAACATTAGGGCGAGAGTACTAGCAGGAGGCAGTAACACTGCTGGAGAAGGGTGGGGAAAGAAAAAAAAAAAAAAGCGCGACAGAGGAGAATGTGAAACACTAAATGACTTTAAAACTTCTTTGCAAATACAGTATCTAAAATTATAGCGGAGGGGGCGGTGGGGGGCAGAAGTTTCTCCATGTTTGTTTGTTTATTTGCCTGCAGGCACTTTGCCCCCTGTCCGTAAGCGGATCCCAGCCGCTGGAGCCGCACGCCCACGCGGAGCAGCAGCGTTTCCTGCGGGAACACTTTCAGCTCCCCGGGCCCTCGGCAGGAGCCTGGCCAGGGCCGCACCGAACACGCTGCTCGGGAACGCCGCCGGTGTGCGCAAAGCACGCAGGCGTTTGCGGGCTGCAACAAAAGGGAAGCGAAACGTCCCCGAGTCCCGTGTCCCCGGGTGAGTCCCATGTCCCCGGGTGAGTTCCGTGTCTCCGGGTGAGTGAGTCCCGTGCTCCCGGGTGAGTCCCGTGTCCCCGCGGCCGCGGAACCTCCTCGGCTCCGGCTGGGCCCTCTCTACCCCGCCCGTGGGAGAGGGACGAACCCCTGGACGGCTGCACGCCGCGTACCTGCCTCCCTCCGACCCTCCGTCCCTCTGCCGGCCAGGGCGAGCTGGGGATGTCAGTCCGTCCGTCCGTCCGTCCGTCCGCCCGCTGGAGTTGCCGCCTCCTCCTCCGTGCCGCGTCAGCCGCGCTCNGCCGGGGTCAGGCGGGGACGCGCAGCCGGCCCCGCTCCCGCCCGGGGCCCCGCGGCTGCAGCTGCCCGAGGGACCGCAGAGCCTGCGGCCGCCGGCTAGCGCGGGACGTGCGATCCGGGGACGGATTACCGCGATCCTCCCGCTAAACCGGCAGATAATCCAGGGCGACGCCGTCCTCCCCACAGGCGGCACCCAGCGGGCGCGCAGGCTGCGCCTCGGGAGCGGGTTCCGAGAGCTGCCGGTGCTGCCAGGCCGCTGGCAGGGACTGTGCCCCGTCGGGACATACACGGAGCCTGCCCAGGCCCCGGCCGCTCCGTCCGCTGAGAGCTCTCACACCCTGGCACAGGAAGCGGCGATGGTTTTCGATGCCGGTATTTTATCCACTTGGGCAGCAAAAGTAGATCAATCGGACTGGATGGAGGAGAGGGACATCGGAGACATCCGCTGGGGTACAGAAGCATCCTCTCCACTTTGTCCTATAGGCATTATTTTGCCTTTTTTTTTTTTTCTCAGTAATCACCTTCAGTGCTCATTTCTCACAGCAGGATGTGGTAAAAATAGTTATCAGTTTGTCTCAAGCAACATTTGTTATCTCTCTTTTGGCTGCTTTTCGATGTTTCCTGACACAGTTTTTTTTCAAGTTACCACAGGATGAAGCACAGCAAAACTCACCTCATCCTTAATTTGCGCAATCCAGCCTCAAAACACTTCTATCAGATTCATGGTTCTGCATATGGCAAACTGAGGTCCCCACATGGCACATCTTAGGAGATGGTACCAGTTCAGACACTTCACAAAACAATGAGAGTTTCCAGGAAGGCCTCAGTGAGAGGATGTGAGATGAGGGACGTCTTTCCAAGTACAGCCAGGGCACTGGTGAATTTTTTTGGGTGGTAATAAGAGGAAGGGAAGAGACTCCAGAGGACAGCAACAGCTCTTGCATCCTGAGATGCTGGAAAGAGGACAGAGACTGTAGTATAGGCAAAAGTGAATCCCAGAGAATGAGCCCAACATGATGGTCTGGTATAGTTAATCTGTTGTCATAGTACATCTTAAAAGAATGATTCCTAAATTACAATGTCCCTTCAATACAGTTTGGATGGTTCCTTCCTTCCCAGCTTTCAATTAAGCAAAGGAGTGAGAAGTAAAAGTACAGCTAAAAGCCACATCTTTGAGGAAAAGTAGGTAGAAGCAGTTCTTGCCAAGATGGTTATGTTTTCATGCAAACTTCCTCTCTTTGTTTGGGGATTTTGCTAACATATTTTAGTAGGAATACTATTTTAACCCATCATTATGCCCAGTCACCTGACTGCACCTAAAATTCCTTGCATCCTGGAGGTAGTGGTCAATGGCTCAATGTCCAGGTGAAGATCGAGGAAAATGATGTCCCCTAGGGATCCATATTGACACTGATGCTGTTCAGTGTCTTCACCAATGACATAGACAAAGGGATCGAATGCACTCTCAGCAAATTTGCAGATGACACCAAGCCAAGTGGTGCTGTTGACAGGCCTCAAGGACAGGATGCCATCCAGATGGACCTGGACATGCTCCAGAAGTGGGCCCATGGAAATCTCATGAGATTCAACAAGGCCAAGTGCAAGGCACCATACCTGAGGCAATCCCCGGTATCAATACAAGTTGGGGGATGAATGGATGGAGAGCAGACCTGTGGAGAAGGACTTGGGGTGGATGAAAAGCTGGATGTGACCCAGCAAGATGTGCTTGCAGTGTAGAAAGCTGACTGTATCCTTGGCTGCATCAAAAGCAGTGTGGCCAGGAGGCTGAGAGAGGGGATTCTGCCTACTTCTTTGCTGTGATGAGATCTCACCTGGAGTACTGTATCCAGCTCTGGGGTTCCCAACACAGGAAAGCCATGGACCTGTTGCAGCAAGTCTTTGTCCGGACAAAGGAGGTCCTTAAAGATGCTCATAGGACTGGAGCACCTCTCCTATCAAGACAGGCTGAGAGTTGGAGTTGTTCAGCCTGGAAAGGAGAAAGCTCTGGGGAGGCCTTATAGCACCTTCCAGTACCTAAAGGGGACCTACAAGGGAGCTGAACAGGGACTTTTTACAAGGGCAGGAAGTGATAGGGCAGGGGATAATGGCTTTAAACTGGCAGAGGGTAGGTTTAGATTAGATATAAGGAAGAGAAATTTCACAATGTGTGTGGTGAAACACTGGAACAGGCTGCCTGTTCTGTGAGTGGTAGATTCCCCATCTGTAGAAACTTTAGGCAGTTTGACTGAGCTGAAGATGCCCCTGCTCTTTGCAAGCAGGTTGGATTAGATGGCCTTTAGAGCTCCTATCCAACCTGAACTATTCTATGTTTCTGTGTTTCTTTGATCATCATAACCTTGTGTTTCTCATAAGGCTTGCACACATTTAACATTATGCACACGTGGGTGTCCTTGATCCATCTTGCATGTGTAATTATTTAGAATACAGCCACACGGAAAACTATTTTCGGGACAACTTCCAAAAGGCAAATCTCCAGACAAAAAGATTATGCAGTTTGACCCATTCAAGAGACCCACCCTGTTATGCAGAAGTAATGCTAAAAAGTGATGAGTGATTCTAGCTATATTATTACTTGGGACAAAGGGTTTGATTAACACAACTAAATATTTCCGGTAAGGCCTAGATTTTCAGGAATTAATCTGTCAGTATCAGAACCCTATTTCTGCATTGGATTAAATTAGCAGAGACAGGACTGAATAATAGATGTAACCATTTCCTTCCTTTCCCTTCTCTCCAAAGAACCTGAATGAGGAAAAAGTCTTGAAAGGTCTTCTCCCATGTCAGGACAAAACTAAACCCAAAAAATGTTCTTTACCCTTCGTAAGACCCTTCTATTCTGCCCCAGAGTAGCCTATCACCTGATGTATCATCTCAATGTACTTGGGCTTCTTAAACAATGCATAAAGTGCCTATTTCCACAGCTCCAACCAGGTGTACTTCCATTGTTTATTCCTTATCAGAAATTAAAAATTGTAAAAAGCATCCATCTTAAGTGAAATCCACTTCAGTTAACTAATAATAACAAGAAACTCTTTCTAGAGTTGCCTGTCACTTAAAAGAGCACAGAGATGGCACAAAGGAACATAACAGGTCAGCTGTAAATAGCGTATTTTATCAGTTGAGGGGTCTGAAGTACTGGAAGTCTCTTCTAGTCCTTCTTGTATGCATGTGTGTGTAAAAACACTACAAATCCTTCTTTGACCTGATATACTTCATTTTTTCCTGTTTCACATACACTTTGGCACAAACTAGGCCGCTTGAGAGAGACATGGTCCTCTTGCAGGTGATGGGTTGCCATGTTGACAGCCTGGGGAAAAGTTTCCAGTCTAGACCACAATGTGCAGATGCAGCCATGGTGATGGAGTTCCTGAGCAACTGCAAGGTCATGCTTTTTCCAAGTTTATTTCTCCCCACCAGCGACTTTTCTGTTGCTAGTCAGGCTATTGCACTCCTGTACAGACAGCAGAAAACATAAATATCAAAGAGAACCTTAACCATCTCCAATGTGAGCAGAGTTCACCTACAGTAAAAGCTTCTTTAAAAAAAAAGGAAACAAAGGAAAAAGTGACTTGCCACTACAGCCAGCCTTTTCTTCCATCCTAGCTTTCCTACATGAACGGCATTTTCCTCTTGCTCTGGTATTCCACTGTGAGGACACAAGTACACCCTCAAGGTCCCTAATGCTATGTCCTCTATACTAGGAAGCACTAAACTTAGAAAATCTTTAAAAGGTCAGTCTCAGGCCGGCTGCTGAGCAAACAAAGCTAAGAGATGTGCCTCATTTGTTTCCTCATGTCTGCTCCATTGTTTGTTTTCTTCTCTTATGCAAATCCTTCCAGACAGGTTGATTTGTTTAACTACAAGCGGGTCAATGTCTGAATAGCATACCTAAAAGCAACACAGAAAGAGAAAACAGAGAAAAAATAGATGATGATGATGACATTCTGCTTTTAAAGCATAACAAAACTCCTGTCAATATCAACAGCCTGGTGCACAGACTGAGGTCAGAGTAAACCCTTTGTGTAGTAACTCAGTAGTTGTGGAGATGATGAACTGTCGTCTTATGAGAGGCCAAACAAAGGGGAGAAACATCTTTTGTGAGGTCACCAGGACTTCTGCCTTCTTGCTATACTTTCTTTCATTCTCTTTCTTGCTTCACCTGTGTGCATGTCTCCGCCTTTCATGCCTTTGCATTTCTTTCCCCATGGCAACTCTGCCTTCCTACATCCTACTTCTGCCTCCTCCCACATCAAGAAGCCACGTAATAGCACAGGCTGAACTTCAGAGGGGAAATTGCAAAGACAAATGGTGGTTAGCTGATGTAGACTTGGAGCAAGCTCTCTAGCACTATGGGCTATGGGCCAAAGTAGGGATGAAAGAAATAGAGATAGACTAAGGGCAAGTGGAACAAAAGAAGTTTAAAAAGTTTTAAAGCAGAGAGCAAAGTTATATAAGCCTTTTACCTAGGCTTTCTGTTCAGCAGACCTGACAGTACATGCTCAGGCTGGTTAGATCCCCCACAACCACATACTCATCAGGAAATAAATCAATGATTACGTATCACGAGAAAGGCTTGTTGTGACATGCATTCATCTGCCACTGAATCCATGTTCATGAAGAGGCTGCTATCTTCAGGCATGTAAATTCCCATCTTTTCAGAGCAAGTTCCTGAAGGAATGATAAAGTTCATCTTCAGGAGGCTAGGTAAAAGCTCATATTTCTAATTAGCAGAGAGATTTACAAGGTATAGTATTGAAAATGCTTTCCTCCAATAAGGTAGTATAACACATTTTATTGAACATTTGAAACATGGACCACAGCAATTGAGATGAAAGTTTAACACAAATGTCAAATACAAAGAAACTTAAGTGCTTTATTGAGTTCCAGGAACTTAGTTACCAAATCACATCTGGGATCCCTACCTGTCATGCCTTCAAGAAAAAACCATCTTCTCTAAAGCATTGCCATTAGGCTTTTACATCAACACCCAAGTCACGACAGGTATAGAGGAGTAGAAGGTCACTCTTTCTCATGGCCACCACTTTAGGTTGGTTATATTTCCTACACTGTTGCAAGGTTTGAGTTTCATACTTTAGTTTGTCAGTGTCCTGAGTAAATCTAGATCAGATTTTTGCAGAATTGGAGTTTGTGGAAAGATATTCAGATGAGTGTAAACAGGGACATGTTTCCTAGTCTTAGTTGTTATTAAATAATGGACATTCACTGTTTGATCTTGAGACATGATGAACACTGGTGCAAGATGTTGCCAAGTTTGTGGCTGATATTTCAGGACATGTTAAGCACTGTTGCTTTGCCCCTAACAAGGGGCAGCTTTCAAGTGAGTAAGTACAGTTCTTTCCCCGGAATAGTGAGAGATATGCAATTAAGCATCATATCCTCTGTCTAGGTAGGTAGCAATCACACTTTATATTCTTTCCTTTCTTCTAAACCCCAAATTTGTTATTCTGCAATTACATCCTCTCACTCAACTGTTGTGAAATATTGTGATGCTATTTCATGCTTTAGTGTGTTCTCTGTAAAGTTCAAAGTTAATTAGATCAGAAGGTTACCTGCCCTTCAGCTTTTGGTACTGGATGCATTGTAAGACCTATCCCATTCATGCCACAACCCTGTTAAGTTTTTCATACAAAACAGAGCCTGGTTTTTGCTTTCAGGATCTCTATTGCTGTGAACTATTTGTCATACGAAACATCAGTGATGTTGGCTACAGCATTTAAGAGTCAACCTCTGCAAGCACAATTAGCTTCCAAATTATGGAAGACAGTATATTCTTCAAATCTGTAAAAAGCTCTTGAAACGATTTATTTTAAATATATTAAATAACAATTCTCAAACAGCCAGCCAAGAATTAGAAGCTGTTTCTCTACAAAAAGATACAAGAAAAAAAGGACAGTATGGTATGTATTGCAAGGGTGAAACATAATTGTTATATCAAGATACTTCCAAATAGAAATTCAAAGAATACAGCAAACAAAATGTGAAATAATCATCTTACTCAATGCAAACTGTAAAAATTAAGCAGATGATACGTTAGAGACCCTAAGTCAAACCCTCAGTCTACTTTTGCTTTTTAACACAGTTGTATGAAAGGGAATTGGGATTAAATCTTAGTGGTATAGGGAGGAAAAAGTGTCATGTGATATAACAATGTAAGTATCCAAGAAGATGAAATTGAATTAATTTATGAAAGTTTCAGTTCAAGAAATTATTCTGCTAAGAAAACAAATTTATTTAATGAAATGGTTCTTTGTTTCTTCTCCTTTTTCCTTTCTGTCCTAGCTGTGGTTGCCATTTTGGGGAACATGAAAACCCCTGCCTGATATGTTTCCCATGAGTTATCAGGAAGTAACAACCATGAGTCAATACCTTTCACAGAAATAAAATCTCAAAACCTACCACAAATTCATGGAGGTGTTCTTATCTGTATTAATATAGGAATTAGGGTCTAAACCCTTTAAAAGAAGAGAATAAGCCCTTTGAGTGGGCAAGATTATAAGACTTTAAGGAAACTGTAATCCATTTTTAAGAGAAGTGAAGGAGTTTATAAACTACTATATATGTGAATTCTTTTATATACGTGTCAACTGGAAGTGTTGTTACTTAATGCTTACTCATCATCAACAGGCAGTCTTTCCAGCTCTGCTGATAGCAAGAGTACAACTTTAAAATGAAATAATTTTTTTGTTTTCCTTTAGTTTGGTTGTTCTGCTTTCTCATCTTTACTGCCTGCTCTTCTATGAGCTTTTCTGCCCTATAATACAACTCAAATGCAACCAGATTAAAGAAATTGGTGACATCTCTACTGTAGGGCAAAACGGGAGAGAACTGATGTAACTATTTTTTTTTTTTTTTTTAAATCTTACACACAGATATAAGCATAGTGAAATCTAGTGGGCAGGCAATGAAAGGGTAGTTGAACTGTGCAAGTGAGTATGAGATATCTACTAAACCCATGGGTCTTCAGTGTTCTGTAGCTCTAGTCTAAAAGCATCCATTTTGTAATCAGCTCTTGCAGAGCTCCAGCAGGAAAGACCCAGCAAATGTCCCAGGTGTTCTGACCAATGGTCCATGGATCTGCTGTCCATGGATCTGCCGTCCAAGGCAGAGCATATTTCAAACACTACTAGCTTTCTGCATCTGTGGTAGCTTATTTGTTGGTGGCAACTGCTGGAAGCCTATGAGAAATCCTTTGACACACAAAAGGAGATGGCTGCTTACAAAAAGTCTATTTGGGAAGAGTCTGGAGTCTAGGGAGTGACTGAGGCACGATAATTAGAGATTAGATAAACCTGAATCAATATTAAAGTGGTAAAAATGCCATGTTCTCCACTTCAGAGAATTTTCAGATCCTATCTGTTCCTAAAGATTTGTTTTTCCTACACCTAGACTTGAAAGACAATGTTTTGGGCACAGTTACATATCCTCTTCCTTCTTCTCTGTCTTATTCTGGCAACTGTAGTAGGTTTATGTGAGGAAGGCCTTCTTTGAGGGGTCTGGTATTGTGCAACAGGGAAGGGGGATTATTGAGGTTCCCTTTCTGAGGAGCTGGTGTTTCCCACTCTGCTAGAGACTGCTTAGGTGTCCCCCTATATCAGAGTTCCACATGCATTTCTTTCTCCCCACACTACAGAGAGCCAGTGAAGTGCTTTGGAAGAGTTAAGTTGGGAATAATGCTCTTGGAGGGGTAACAGCTTCAGTCAAATATTCTTTGATCTGTAGGTTACTATAACACTATCTCAATCTTTCAGCTCTGCTAACCCACATATAAGAAAGTAATCTCTCTGTTTCTTTTTCTCAAACTCTCATTTTGCCTTTTTTCCTACTTTTCAATGTAACATGTTTTTGTTTGTCTTCATCAGGAGCACTCCCCCAAATTTCACTTTGAGCACTGGGCTGGCTACTTCTGGTGTAAACAAGAGGTGAACAAAGCTTAACCATCAGAGGAGTGGATTTATCAATGATATTCACAAACAGAAATCTAGGAAGGGATTGTGAGTAAAACAGATTATTTTTCATGAAGCCATATTATCTCTTACACATTTTTCTGATTTTCTGGATTTCCATATCATGATTCTTTACTGAGATCTCGACTCACAGTTTGTGTGTTACCTGCCTCAGTTACCTTGCTCTTGCATGTTTACATGAGGACATCCGTTCTTTCTCTCCACTCATATGACAGAAAACTCATTAGTTTTTTCTAGATCATGATTATTTTGTTGTTCATTTAGCTTGGACCTTTCCCTGTTGGTTCTCATGTTTCTTGAAATGAGGTAGTAACACACACTGTGCTTGCTGCAAGTTCCCATGTTGATCCTTTTGTATCCCTGTGACACTCATTCACTGAATCCTTTAAAAGGCTTTGTTTTTTCATAACAATATGACGTGGCTGACTCACAATCAGTTTGTGATTCATTGTATGCCCTGATTATTTCTGAATTTTTTTTCCAATAAATGTACTCCTTTATCTTGTGATTATAAGTGAGAAAAAAGTATTATATATGCTGATTTCTAATCTTATTTATTTCACTAGCTTGTCAAGAGAATTTTAAACTATACATTTCTCCCTCAAAGTGCTTGTAACTCTTTCCAGCTCTGTGTTTCCCACAAGTTTGATAAGTATAATCTCGCATGTAATTAATGAACAGACTGAGGACAGATGCCTGCATAACCTCATTTTGATACGGTTTTACAGTTTGGTAGTGACCAGCTGCTCTGCATATGCTGTGGTTACATAAGTTTGCTATAATCATGGCTTTTCTATCTAGCACAGCAGTATCAGATCAGTACATTTCCTGCCAGCTTGCTTGTAAAGTGCAGTGTGAGAGGATACCAAAACTCGTGAATGCCAAGATCAGACAGCTATCACTTCGTCTCCTGTATGTGCTCTGCCCTCACCGAGAGAAAATAGGTGACCATATTGGGCTGGCATTGTCAAACATTCCTAACAGAAATAATGCTCTTGCAGCGTTCTCCTTATATCTCCTTAATTACGTCTTACTTTCAGCTTTGGCATCATTAGATTTTTTTCCCCATCCTTTCTGTTTGGTGATTTGGTTTAGTGGAGTTTTTTACCTTGTGGGGTTGTGGGTTTTTTTGAGTTTTGGGGTCAAGGACATTGTTTAACTGAAGTGATTTTTCTTCACTTTACTATTCCTTGGATCGAGATGGCTTGGGCACATGTAACCTCAGATTTTTTCTGAATGATTTTTGATTTTTACTTCCTTCACATGCATATTATCTAAAAATGTGGAGAGTTCCAGAGATGCTGTATCGAAGCTGTCTTTCTTTCACTCTCTTGTTGTTTCATCAAGTTGTGCAACTTGTTTGATACTTTATTTTACTCATCTAGATTTGCTCAGATTACAATCTAGAAAGCTTCTCCACAGGATGCCTGACATACTCTATATCAACAGAATCTCTCTCAAACTTTCTGCCTGTGAATGAGCTTTCTCCTGCTGTACCTGCAGATAGCTCTTAGGTTGAGTAGTCAGCTTGACCTTAGTATGATTTTGTTTGAAAACATCTCCTTAAAATTTTATCCCCTGAATCATCCTTATGCAGTGCTCTATAGTAAAGCCAAACCATAAGGAGGATCTTTCCCCTGCAGTTACTTGATCCACTGGCCTGATGGATTCTGGACCTCAGAACAGGCACTCATGTTCTCAATGTGCAAATTGCGGTGTCCTGTCATTGTCCAGCACAAAATGTTCTTTGAGACCAGCATCTGTCTCGTGAACCACTTCTCTTGCTCTGCAAATGCATTATCAGTGCGTAAGCAAAGCTCGTCCTGCTTATTTGCTGCGGTGCACAATCATGTAGGATGTTCAGCATCTGGACCTGCTGCTTTTCCTTACCTGGTTAGTCAGGAAAAAGGCAGCAGAGTGACGAAGTAGCGGTGCCTTCCATGAACTGATGTCTCATCCGTGTAGAGCGGCAATTCCCGGGGTAATGGGAGGGTTCCCTTGGTGAGCTGCTGCTGACACCTGCTGCCAGAGCCGAACGCAGCACAACGCAGGGGATGGCAGCGTCCCTCCTACGGGACTCATGGCCTGGAGCTTTGCATTCGAACTACTGCTTTTGAATAGAAAGAGGTAAATACCATCCATGGATTGATGGAAATAAGTTATATAAACCAGAAATGGCAAAGACCTCAGGAGCAATTTGGTCGGGTTTTTGTTTTTTGCTTGGTTTTGGTTTTGTTTCTGATAAAATCAGTAAAGGAAAAGAGTTAATTGAAAGTCCCTTTATGCATTTTCCATGATAGAAGCCAATGAGTTTATAATAGGAAAATACTTCTCAAAGAAAAAAACAAACCACTTTAATTTTTTTTAATAGATGGTACATCTTCATTTTTACTGTCATTGGTTTTACATCAGATGCAAGAAAAAGCTGCTCTCCAAAGAAATTCCTGCCCAGTAGTAGGCACATGTTTCTTTGGTTTTGCAAACCTCCTTTTCACTTATTTCACTACTTAGAAATCACATCCAAGACAAGGAAGTGTGGTAGAGGATACTACTTACTGGAAGGTTATTAGTGAACTGCAATGAATTAATGAACACAAGAGCTGTAGTTTAGACCTCTATAGGTGTATAAAGAACCAAGGACCTTCTGAGCTATAGAAAACTAGAGACTATTAGAACATTTGGCTACTGGTGGCAAGGCTGTTTGTGCATGTTGGAAGGTGGGGTATTATGCTCAGCTCAGTTGCCAAAGGACAGGGCAGCAAACCAGTTGGAAGAGTTCATCTGGTTTCAATTTGAACTGTTATAACATCTAGTTTAAAAACCCTCAGGAGAAAATTTAAGGATTGAGTGGCTTTGTTTTTCTTTTTTTTTCAGCTTGTTGATCCATCATTTTGTGTTTGTGTATCAGGTTCTCTGTCTTCAACTCAGAAAAACACAGACTCTCAACCTGTGAAATACTTCCAAATTTGAAGTATAATCACAAGCCAGGCATCACTGCTATGTACTCTCTGTAAGACACATTTGATGTCTTTGTCCCCCATTTATATCCTTGACTTGGCAATTCTGTACTGGAAATGCTGTTCATTCTTTAAACTGGGTATTTGCAGAGAGAATTTCACTTAGGACCAGACAGTTAATTGGGACGCTTAAATGCATGGGACTGTTATACAGATTTAAGTAAACCTTTAACAGCTGATGAGATTAGTGACTGCATACCCTGTGAACATACAAATCAATAGGGCAAGTGTGTTAGTTGCTCAACCTATTTTATTTTGATGCATTTATCTTTTAGTGTAATGGAATTGTGCCATTTGTTCAATTTGTATTGGACAGAGCACAATGGAAAGCAGATAAACATTCACAGTAAATTGCCATTGAGGCTTCCATATAATCAGGTTACACATCTAAGCTAATAACACTTACATTCTGCTTTTTTTATAACGGTCTACTGCCCTAAAGATTGATTTTCTATTGACAGTTCCTGAACCTCACAGTTATGATGAATCCATTTTGTTTGCCAGTTGTGCTGACATCAATTCTCAAAGCAATATTCAGAGTAAAAAAATGTGGGGCCTTAAATTTGCAGAGGAGTTTGCATGTGAAATCAATTTGAAATGTTTTCAAGATAGTGCCTCAGAACCAGATTTTGAGCCAAGGAATAAAAAGAAAGCATAGGTAAACAAACCCAATCCAGGCTGAGCAGCTTGTCTTAGATGCTGAGATTGACCCAACATGACAGCCAGCTGTAGAGCTGTTCTTACTGGATAGGCTGTACCTGAACCACCACTGGGAACATTAATTTTGCTGCAGCAAAGCCTTTGAGCAGGTTATTTGAATGGTTGTAATCAGTACCAGAACCTCTGCCCAGTATTTCACTTTTCATGTTGTTTTCCTAATGCATTATTTTTTTGCTAACATGCATTCCACATTCTGAGCAGTCTAAATCTGGTCTTGTGTAGGAATGACATCAGTGTTAACAGAGAGCATCTAATAGTAGTATGAATTGCTGAACCTGCTGCAATGGCAGCAGTTCAAGCTCTGACTCTGTGAAAGCACTGAAGGAAAACATTTTTTTAATTTTGGAGGTCACTGGAAGGCAGTAGAAGAGGGATATGGAGGTTATCCAGTTGGATGTATCCAGAACAAGAGTTACCAGTCCAGGTCTCCAGGATAAGTCAGGTGCTGTTTTCTAATTGCCATTGACTAACTGTTAATTAACCCAAAGATTCATGAAAGCCAAAGTTGCTCAGTGGTCATTCCTGTCCTTCCAGAACGCTGCTGGGCTGCACGCTGCCTCTGAGGACCAGGAGATGAGGAGGCCTGTGACCAACAACCCTCTGGAACAGGACAGGTAGCATGGTGGTGAGCGCTTGGCCTTTTAACAACACCTGCTTGAGTGATGGGCAAAAGAAGATTTGTAGCTCAGCAGTGGTTGGGAAGGGAGTGCCAAAGTGGCTTAGCAGGAGCAAGAAGTAAAGAGCCCACACAACACTCAGAGCTGCTCTGTGCAATGGAGCCCAGGCTGTTGTTCTCTCCTTGTAGCTGGTACTACTAATACTGTACTTATGATATTGTAAGTACTATCCAGTTGTGGGTCTACACATGCTTTTAAGATGCTATATTGTCACATCTAAAAAAAAATGTTGCATTCTTTGTGGGTTGTAATGATATTGCCATCTTCCCTCTAAATCACACTTTTGTTTTCTTTCTCCTCTTGAGTGTACATGTAGAGAGCTTTCAGAGCCAGGTCAGACTAAACTGCTAGTCTTGCAGGCTAGCCAGGATCAGCTCTGCAAGGGTTTCAATAAAGAAAACACCAGATTTTAGCTACCTTTTCTGAAGAGCATGCTGAGGTGTAGCTGCAGGCTGATAATCACATTCACTTCTTGATGACACAGACCATCTTCTAGTTTATCATGATCTGTTATTTGGCATGCTGCACAAGCCGTTTGTTTCTGTTTAGCTGGAAACTTCTGTCATTGCTCTTCCAAGGAAACAAGTGCCTCTGAAAAATAATTGCTTTGACCTGGGAATGACCCATTTCCTGAGGGTAAATGACAAAGAAGAGACGAAATAGCACTGGGTGAAGATCAAACTGAAATTTTCACATCTTCCATCCTGGGCCTGAAATGAATGCCTGGTATTTCGACTGTCAGTGCTTGGTTCTCATCAACGAGGTGGCACAAGTTCAGGTATGTCCTGTTGCTGACAATTAATCACTCTTCTGACCCATTACAAATAGATTTAACTTTGTAATCAGTATGATCTTCAATCCTACTTTCTTGACTGTGGTGTTGTTATTTGCCTGTGAAAATAGCATGACAGTTGCTGTGATCTCTAGTAGGACTCATTGCTACATGCTGCAGGGTACTTACTCACAAGGCAGACACTGTATTGCCTGAATTTTCCTTCAAGACTGCTTAAAGATTTAGCTACTTGTGTAATCTTTATTCAGTGATAGAACACAGAACTTGCTTATCCTGTTTGCCAGATACAGTGTGTAAAGCTTGTAAATAAAGATGCATTTAATTTGCATAAATTATTAGTTTGCCAGAGAATTGTGATTTTTATCAAAGATTCTGTAATGAAAGTTTATTGTTGCAGAAATTGCTTGGGTAATCAATCATGATCATAAGTCTGCATATAGCTGTGAAACTTGTAAATGTCATCCATCAAAAACATCCATGTTAATTAGGGTCAAGCCACCATAACAGATAGATTCCTCTACTGAATATAATTTATCAGTGAAATTAATGTAAGGAATAGAAAGGAGAAATGTTTTTGACTTTACAGTTGGAGCGTTTTCACAAAAACATCTGGTTGAAGAAGTAAACAAAACATCCTAAGTCCCATTGGCTTTGACAGTGTAAGTGAATGATTTCACCAGGGTGCTCCCTATTATTGACTACAAAGTACTATTAAATGGTAACAGAAGTATTTCTTTCCCATATGTGAAAAATTGGATTGCTCCAGAGGCCGGTGATGTTACAGAAAAATTGACATTTCTTCAAAATGCAGGCCGGGTTAGCACAGGATTGTCACCGGCCGATGCCCTGAATGGTGCCCATTCTCTGTAGCTGCCACACAGTTTCACAGAGGACAGAGGCTTCCCTATTTGCATTTTTACTGCGTTCCCACTACTTATGAAGGGGAGACTAAGGAATGAATGGGCACAGACTGCTGATTTATCCCTAAGTACAAGGCACATTGGCAGGATTGTGGAGCTGGTGATGCTGCTACCTTACTGACATACACATTAAAAAGTATTAGTAGCAGGCAAGAATGAGAATCTGTCTCATAATTTTCATCTTTTCTTCTTCAAACCTGCCACATATTTTAAAACATCAGATAAAAATTTAGACCGGAATGCATACGTTTACACACACACACACACACACACACACACATATTTTCTGTGCTTGACAAATTACTGAAACCGAAAGGGAATGAGCATGCACAGCTCAGCTGCTGTCACTGGAAGGTGGCAGTGCTCAGTCTGTCACAGGGCCAGGCCCGGAGCCATTTTTTCCCTTAAGCATGTGATAAAGCACAGAAACAGATTTTTTTTTCCCCGTATGTATTAATCATCCAAATCTTTATAATTTAAATGTCAGCTGCATAAATTACTTTTCATGGATTAATGAAAATGAAACATGCCCTTTGTATTGGAAAATACAAGCACAATACTATCTCTCTGACACAGTCTCTATGATTTTTATTCTAATTTTAGATCACTTGAGTGACTATAGAATAGGTGAGGCCTTGGGATGTAAATTCCAGGTGTTTGGTAGAACAAGGGTGATGAAGGAGGGTGTAAGTGTTTTGTTTTGGTTTTTTTTTTCTCTTGTGTTTATAGGGGTAGGTCACTGGTACCTGGAAGTACCCTGTGAGGTTCCACCTTGTCCACCTACATTCAGCTTTTGTTTTCCTTAATTTAAGGATAAATCTCTATCTGGAATAGCTTTCAGAGAACTTAACTCCTCCGTTTGCTGACAGTATCCCTCCTTGAGTTCTCCACATGAATACACTGCCAGCCCACTGTAATTAGGTTGGAAGTTGTGAACATTATTCCGTTTCGTTTTGGCAAAAGTATCATTTCAGAAGGCCACTGGAGATAACGTAACCGCCAGCTCCGTTGCCTCATTATCTCCTTACGTAGCACCAGCTGGAGGGATCACTCGTGTTAACAGCTTGCTGTCGTGTCTCCTTTCGAGCCTTGTTTTGTCGCTATCAGCAGCCGGCAGCCGGAGAACACCTCCGCTCAGATAGCTCACCCCCCGGACAGGCAGCCCGGGGCGGCTTCTCGGGAATCGAAACCCTGGCGAGGCTGTGCTGAGCTCCAGATACCCCGAGGAGCTGCTCAAAGGGCAGGCACAACCCGGCCGCCGCCGCCCGGGCCTGGCTGCCGTGGCTGTCGGGGCACAGGCTGAGCTCAGAGCCCCGTGTGCCCACGCCTCGGGCAGCGTTGGCTGGCAGGGGACTCTGCGGGCAGGATACGCTGCTTGCCGTGCTTTTGGAAACCTGCGTGCCCAGGGAGGCTCGGGAGCCCTCAGATTCCCCTTCAGCGGCACTGCTGAGGGGAAGACTGGGGCCGGCCCCCACCCTATTCCCTCCTGTCAGCCCCTTGCCGGCAGCAGCCTGTTGAGCAGCCTCCCTCCCCCGGAACGGGGATAGGGGGACAGGTGACACGGGAGGGAGCCTCGCCCCGGTGCCCCTGCGGGGCGTGAGCGGGCGGGGGCTAGGGGCAGAGAAGCGCATGTGTACGTATGGTGGTCACTTCGGACCCGCTCCCGAGGGGGGCAGAGGAGGGATATACACAGGGCATCGCCTCAAACCAGCACCCGGGGGGCACAGAGAGGGATTTTACACGTGGGGTGTCACCTCAGACCAACACTCGAGCGAGACACAGCAAGAATGTACATGTGAGCTGTCACCTCAGACCCTGCTCCCACCCCCAGCGCTCCCGCAGGAAGCGCAACAAGCACCGCCGAGTGCCCTGCGCGTCCGTCCCGGCCCACTCGCCCGCGAACTACGCTTCCCAGGAACCCCGCGGGGGCTAGCCCCACCCCCGCCCTCCCCCGATCTGCCGCATGGCATCATGGTCTCTGCAGTCTCCCCTTGGCACGTAGATCCCTTGTCTATGCCGGGCCTTGGCGGTGAACGGAACTATCGCTCCCGTCCGCCTCTGCGGCACCGCGCGTGCGCCGCCGGCGTGGAAGTGCGCGAGGCCGCGGCGNGGCGCTCGGTACCGCACGGGCGGCACCGGCACCGGCGGCGTCTGAGAGGCGGCGGTCGTTGTCCGGTGCGCAGGGAATGCGCCTGTGAGGGCGGCGGAGGAGCGGGTGCGGGTGAAGCCCGGGCGGAGCGGAGCGATGTCCCAGCCCCAGCAGCCGCCGCCGCCGTCCCCTCAGCAGCAGCCGCCGCCTCCGTCCGTCTCCAAGAAGCGAGACCGGCGCATCTTCTCGGGCACCTGCCCCGATCCCAAATGCCAGGCGCGGCTGTTCTTCCCGGCGCACGGGCCGCAGGGCAGCGGCAGCATCGAGTGCACGGACTGCGGGCGGCGCCACGAGCAGCGGCAGCTGCTGGCCGTGGAGGAGGTGACGGACCCCGACCTGGTGCTACACAACCTGCTGAGGAATGCGCTGCTGGGCGTCAGCGGCGCCGGCCCGCCCCGCAGGAACACTGAGCTCGTCAAAGTCAATGGCCTCTCCAACTACCACTGCAAGCTCCTGGCCCCCATCCTGGCCCGCTATGGGATGGACAAGCAGACTGGCAAAGCCAAGCTCCTCACGGAGATGAACCAGGGAGACATCTTTGACTGCTCCCTCCTGGGCGACCGCGCCTTCCTCATCGAGCCAGAGCACGTCGAAACCATGGGTTACGGGAAGGACCGCTCTGGCAGCCTCATCTACCTTCACGACACCCTGGAGGACATCAAGAAGGCCAACAACAGTCAAGAGTGCCTCATTCCTGTCCACGTAGATGGAGATGGCCACTGCCTTGTCCATGCAGTCTCACGAGCACTTGTTGGCAGGGAACTGTTCTGGCATGCTCTCCGAGAGAATCTAAAGAAGCATTTTGAGGAGAATCTAAGCCACTACAAGGCGCTTTTCCATGACTTTATTGATGCTGCAGAGTGGGAGGATATTATCAATGAATGTGACCCTTTGTTTGTTCCTCCAGAAGGTGTGCCAATGGGCCTTAGGAATATTCACATCTTTGGCCTGGCCAACGTGCTTCACCGGCCTATCATCCTGTTAGACTCCTTAAGTGGAATGCGAAGCTCTGGAGATTATTCAGCAACATTCCTCCCTGGTCTGATACCTCTGGAAAAATGCATGGGCAAAGATGGCTTGTTGAACAAGCCGATCTGTATCGCGTGGAGTAGCTCAGGACGTAACCATTATATTCCTCTGGTTGGAATAAAAGGTGCTGCTTTACCTAAGCTGCCTAGGAAGCTACTTCCTAAAGCCTGGGGAGTTCCTCAAGACCTCATCAAAAAGTACATCATGTTAGAGGAGGATGGTGGTTGCATTATTGGAGGAGACAGAAGTTTGCAGGATAAGTACTTGATGAGGCTTGTTGCTGCAATGGAGGAGGTTTTCATGAGTAAACACGGTATCCACCCCAGTCTTGTAGCTGATGTGCATCAATATTTCTACAGAAGGACTGGTGTAATAGGGGTCCAGCCCGAAGAGGTCACTGCAGCTGCCAAAAAAGCAGTGATGGACAACCGCCTTCACAGGTGCCTCATCTGTGGGGCTCTTTCAGAACATCACGTTCCCCCAGAGTGGCTGGCTCCTGGGGGGAAGCTGTATAACCTGGCAAAAAGTACTCACGGCCAGCTAAGGCCTGACAAAAATTACAGTTTTCCCCTGAACAGTTTGGTGTGTTCTTACAACCCCGTGAAGGATGTGCTGGTACCAGACTATGGCCTGAGTAACTTGACTGTTTGTAACTGGTGCCACGGTAACTTAATGCGGCGTGTCAGAGAAGATGGGTCTGTTTTGTATATGGATGGAGACAGAACTAATACCAGGTCTTCAGGAGGCAAATGTGGCTGTGGATTCAAGCATTACTGGGAAGGTAAAGAATATGACAACCTGCCTGAAGCTTTTCCTATAACTCTAGAGTGGGGTGGAAGAGTGGTGAGAGAGACTGTCTACTGGTTCCAGTATGAAAGTGACACCTCTTTGAACAGCAACGTGTATGATGTCGCCATGAAACTCGTTACCAAGCACTTCCCCGGTGAATTTGGTAGCGAGATTCTTGTGCAGAAAGTTGTCAACACAATACTGCACCAAACTGCCAAAAAGAACCCTGATGATTATACCCCTGTAAATATCGATGGTGCTCACGCCCAAAGAGCTGATGATCTACAGCAAGGACAAGAGTTAGAGTCGCAACTTCCAACCAAAATCATTTTGACTGGACAGAAGACTAAAACTTTGCACAAGGAGGAGTTGAATATGAGCAAAGCTGAAAGAACTATTCAGCAGAACATTACGGACCAGGCTTCCGTAATGCAGAAACGGAAAAGTGAAAAATTGAAACAAGAGCATAAAGGGCAACCCAGGACTGCTTCTCCTGGGGCTGTTCGTGAGGGGCCCTCGTCTGCACCTGCTACACCAACCAAAACCCCGTATTCTCCAACATCTGCAAAAGAAAAGAAAATTCGAATAACCACCAACGATGGGAGGCAGTCAATGCTTACCTTGAAGTGCACTACCACCTTCTTGGAACTCCAGGAAGGCATAGCCAGGGAATTTAATATTCCCCCGTATTTGCAATGTATTCGCTACGGCTTTCCTCCAAAAGAGCTTCTGCCTCCCAAAGAAGGCATGGAAAACGAGCCTGTGCCTTTGCAGCACGGTGACAGGATTGCCATAGAGATCCTGAAGGGCAAGGAGGAGGGCAGGCAGGCTGCCTCAGCACACTCAGCCCATGCTGTGAAGCACGAAGATGTTGCTGTGACCAGTAAGATCTCGTCGAAGGATCTGCAGGAGCAAGTCGACAAGGAGATGTATTCGCTCTGTCTTCTGGCAACGCTCATGGGTAAGGCTGACTTCGTGTTAGTCTTCAAAATTGTATTTTTAAGTAGAAGATAACATGTTGCAAACTGTAGTTACACACACCTTTTCTTTTTTCTTAAACCGTGGTTAATCAGTTTAATTCCCTTTTCCCTTTATTAGAAGAACATTTAATATGCTGTCAGTGGCTTTTAGAAATGTATATATGATGTATATGAGATACTTGTTCTTCCTTTGCTGTAAAGTCCTCTTTTAAAAATTGCTGTCTACCAATTTTTTTGTTAGAGGTGATTGCATTGCTGTCCTGTCTCTCTGTTTTTCCTGCCTCTCATTAGGCACACATTTGAAGTGTATGTGTGAAAGCTACAGACTTTTTTTCCTACATGTCCCTCAGGTTTCAGGAAATAAATTCAGAACAGGGGTGAGAGTGGGATGCTGAGTGTCTGCTCACTGGAAATTTGAGGAACAAAATTTTACCTTTGTAGTAGGATGAAATCCTGACATTTGGCCCCACAGGAAGCTGTCTTAGCTTAAGCAAAAGAAAAATATCTAAATCTGTTAGTTTAAAATTAAGATCTTTTTAAAGAGCTGAGAAAAGTATTACGTCAGAATATAAACAGAGGAGAAACTGAAAGAATCTAAACATGGATCTGAATTCCAAAGGTTGGACATAGGGTCGCAAAGCTATGCTTATGAGTTATGTCATGTAAATCTGACTGTGAGTAATTTGAGACGAAAGGACTTTTCTCAGGTGCCTGTGTTTTTTATTTTCCTTTTTGAACTCAGGAGACTTGGACCTCAGTTTGTATATTTTGTTCATCAGGTTTCACAGTTCTTGCTGCTTTCTGGCAAGAACTAGAACTATAATTATCATACATTCAGCTCTACGAACCAGTTGAATAGTCATGTTTACAGGTTTGGGGTTTTTTTGTGGGAGCCTTCTCTTTTGCTGGAGGGGTTTGGTGTGGCTGAAGCATGTGATGTTTCAGAAACGAAACAATTACGTAATCACAGAGTGGTATGTCAGAAGTTCAGCAAGCAGAACTTTGATTCTTTTTCAAGAGTGATTGTTGACTCCTGTGTCTTTTACAAGGTAGTCTGCTGAATCACTACTCACCTCATCACACTGACATTTACACCTCAGTTCCAAAGTGCAGGAAAAAGTTAGGTTTAAAAGTTGTCTTAATTTTGAGATGAAGCTTAAAACAATGCTCTCCTGTGTGCAGGAAATACTGCTGAAAGTATAATTACTGACTTCAAAAAACTTTGGCATGCTTTGAAAATATCTTGGTTACTTCAGCATTAAGGTGTGTCATTATTTTGCAGGTGCTTATCCATGAACTGTGAGCTGATCTTGCAAGAATGCAAGAATGACGTTTTGTCTTTGCCATCACTACTGTTAGATTCTGCTTTAAGAGCACCAGTTAGAATAGAATTTATCTCACCCTTCTCTGGCTGCATCCATTGTGCGTTACTAATAGAGGTAAAAGCAGCAGCAAGTGATAAACCAACCAGCTGTGAAACCTTATGTGACTACTGGATAAGATGCTATTATTATATCATCACTTTTCTCATTGGGTTTTCATTTTCCTTTAAAAAGACTTGTGGGAGAAATCTAGTTACTGGACTGTTCACAACTGTGATTTTTCAACAGATTTACAAACTTCGTAAGTCCTTGTGCTTTCTTCAGGGCGGCAATTCCTCAAGGTGGCATATTCAGCCTTTTTGGGACAAGAAGCCTCCATTTTTCTCAACAACATTTCTGTACTGCTAAAAACTGCTGCAACAGTCTGACAGCCAGCTTTGTAACTTTGTTCTGCTGGAAACATTCCTGTAATGCAGTGAGATTAGAATGTGTAGAGGGGAGATGCTGTTGAGTTAGCTCATTGGGCCAGACACACTTTTCCCCAATGCCTGTAGTGGAAGTGTGTCTTCAAACATCCCTAATTATTCATTCTGTGTGCTTTTCTTTCATACAGAGTCTCCTGTAGGCTGAAATATTTTTCTTATTTCAGCTACTAGAATGTTTATTTTCTGGTCTCAACTACTTTTTAGAATTTTAGATCATGTTCTTTAATTTTTCTGTATATATATATTTTAAAAGCCCTGGGAAGTTAAATATTGTGATTTCTGGACCAATCAACATATTATACATGATTTTTTATAAAGCTTTCTCTTCTTTTTTTTGTTTAGCTCAAATTACAGAATTCTATAGGGAAATTACTAAAGGAATTGGAATTTTGCATTAACATATTTATAACATTATATTTTAAACCAAATTTAATTACACTCATGGAGAGGCACTCTGAGTATATGCAAGCCAGATATGAATTTATTTTGATTGGTTTGTTTTTCATTGATGAATTCATCCATACACAAGGAATCAAAATAGCCAGGTTTAAATTTAATGTATTATTTGATACCAGGATTTTGTTGGAATTAAACAGCTTGCTTTGAAGCCAGCTGTACTTCCTTATAATGTATGTTTATCAATTGAGTTTTTTACTTGTGTTGCACTTTGTGTGTTCTCTCCGCTGTCTGAAGTGACAGTCCTGGGCTTGCAGCAGCTGCAGGCTAACTTATACCAGTGAACACAGCATGTTTGTGGTAGGACAGTCTGGATTTGTTCCCATACCTGAATGTTCTGAGGTTAGGGTCTGGTCTGAGGAAGTGTGCACTGGAGTAGGAACAGTATAATCTCTTTGATAAATGTAATGTCTTGAGGGAGTTTTTAATCTAACTAAATGATCATCCAAATTAACTTGTGACCTATAAACATCTCGCTACCATGGCAAACAAATCCAAAACAAATGGTAAAGCTCAGCTAACAACAAAAATGTGCAAACCTCAGATGTAGTTTAGTTGAGTCACACACACTGGTTCCTCTGATCTGGGAAAGTCCACTTGTAACTGTGGGCTTTTTTGGCCTTCCAGTGGGAGATGTCTATCAAAACAGTGTCATTAGTTTGTATTTCTTTCAGTGGCTGATGCTTTTGTATTGTGAGCCCTGCTCTCCATGCTTTCTTGCATGTAGTACTTGTTAGTATTGCATAAAAGGCTATCTAAACAGTGATGCTTCCCTTGTGCAAGGCTTGAAAAATCATGCCCACAGCAAATAGGGAATCTCTCTTTGGAAAATGTCAGTAATTCTGAAACTGGGCTTTTATTGAAGGCCAGTAGGTGTCTTGTGGAATGAAAGGGAGTCCTTCAAATAGTAATGGATTGCTCAATGCAGCAGTAAGGGAGTCCATGGTACGGACTCCTGCTGGCTGTGCCCTCTTGAGGCCTCGGTGGACTGACAGCTGTATTCTGTTACTTCTCAGTGCAGTGGTTATTTTGATTCCTGTGGGCAGTGTTTAAACCATCAGGAAGACTTGGAAGAGGCACAGCAGCGATGCTCTGCAGACACTGTGTATAGGGAAGTGCATTTCAAATTGTCAGTGAGAGTAAGGACAGAGGTAGCAGTGACAGAAGACTTCCTTCAGTAGATCATGGAAAAGAAGAAGTAAGAGCAGTTGGTTTATTAATTGGGTGTTCATCTTGGAAATGAAGGCCAGATTTGTGAGCTTGATGTGCGAATGAATGCACTGAGCCTGAGCATATGTGATTTGAAGGAATGCTTTCAAAATGAATCAGATTATACAGGTCTCCTGTCTTTACAACATCCAAAGACACCAAAGAATGTGGTGAATGTGCACTGTACCTTTGTAAAGAGAAAGGGGGCTTGAGTAATGCCTGAAGTGGAGAGGTGAGCGACAGTTGTGGGGGAAGAGATGAGCAGGGGAGCATACAGAGTCCTGTGCCTCCTGTGCTCTTTTATTTTATTTTCCTTATAGTGGCAAGCAAAGACAAGTTTGTGGGTTATATTTTACAGCCTCACACATTCTGGCTATCTCTATCCAAGTAGTACAACCAGTTAACTGTAGCTGAAGATTTACATTTTCCAATTTTAATAGAAATTTGAGAGATGTGGTTATTGAGATTTCAATCCCTACAGAAGGGGGCAATTCCTGTCTGAAATATCCTGAATATTTGATGGAAAGTGGGAAAACCAATTTTTTCTGAAAATGTGTATGCATTGTAGTTGTTTCTGCACCAGGAAAATAGAATTTATCAGAACTTTCTGTTTGTACTGCTTAGACAGCTACAGCATGTGTCACTTCTCTGAAGCAGGTAAGTGGTTAGCAAAATAAGGAAAGGGGTACAGGCAAAATGCAGATCTGAACTGACTGAGCAGGTACTGTTAGGTCACTGATATTTCATCACTGTAACCCAATTTTTCTGTTCTTTATATTCCTTTCCTTATGTAGTCTAGGTTGGTTTGTTTTTTTTTCTCCATGGCATTTAAAGTTGTCACATTTCAATGCCATTTTTGGCATTGTTGAGAAACACTGGTTATACAGGACTGCTGGGGCCTCGTGGTTGGTATTTTGTTTCCAACTCTCAAGAAAAGCAAGGTGCAGACACAGCTTCTATGCAACTGCCTCGGTGGATGTTTGTGTCTCAGCTGCAGTAGTAAGTCTACTGTGTGGCAGCTGTGAAATTGAGCTCTGATTTTTGAGAAGGTGGAGGAATATAGAATTCAAGTTTTAATGAGCAAGGATATCTGCGTGAATTTTGGAAGCATGTTAGTAATTTCTTGGTTTAATGTTGAAAGCAGAGCAAGGAAGGGAATGGAGACTCGTGTTTAGGGCCTGGCAAAGAACCAGGAGCTGCACCTTGGATCAAATCAAATTTGGGAACCTTTTTACTAGAACATGTAGGATATTTGACTGCAGACAGTGATATGTTTTTCTGAAAGTCTTTCAATGTCCCAGGCTCCTGTTCTGTGCATTTGCAATAAAAATTCAAAATCTTAAATGTATAGAAGAGAGCGAGGACTCAACTTTTGATTTAAGGAGTTACATTTTCAGCCATTGTCTATAGTATGAAAACACAACTGTTCAATTTTAATGTTTGTGTTTGATTTTTACAGGAGAAGATGTTTGGTCTTATGCAAAGGGGCTTCCTCAGTTGTTTCAGCAGGGTGGAGTGTTTTACAGCATAATGAAGAAAACGACAGGTATTTTTTTGGTTTTGTTTTTATTCCTTCCTTCCTTCCTCCATTTCCAAATCCAATTGTACATTGGTATTGAGTCACTTGTAAGCATAAACATATTTTCATTCTTATAATGTTTGAGAACTCCTAATTCTGCCTCAGACAGACTAAGACTAGGGAATCTGCCTAAACCTATTTCATTGAACTTAAACCTCTTATTTTCTGAAATTTTCACTTCCTGAATTGTACAAACAACTCTTTTTTTTTTTTTTTAATGACAGTATGACCAAAAAAAGTCAACTATTTTTTGTTTTCTTTTTTTTTTTTCTCTTGTAAAGAAGAGAAACGAAGAAACGACAACAAAATCATAAGACCTATTCCTGTTACTCTAAGATGCTTGCTGGATAAGAAGTTTACCTTTCTTGTCTGCTTCTTAGTAGATATTTTATATGAGGTAGTATATGTTTTAAATTTAAATGGTTGGTTAAATTTGTTTTTCATATTTCTTCAGATTATTTTTCAAAAGCAAAACCATCCATCACCTTCTTGAATTGCTGAATTGCATCTTGGGCTCTGTGCAGAATAACCAAGGAAGTAGAGTGTATTTGATTTTTAGGTGGCTTTACAGATTCTGCCCACAAAGAATAGCAACTGTTTCTTTAGAGAAGAAAGTACTAAGGAATTATTTTCTCTCGAAGTTTATTTTCTTGATGAAATCTTTGTATTCACAGTTTAGCTCTTGTGGTTTCAGCTATTAGAATGCTTTGCTGCTTTCTTGCTGTATGATTTTTTCTTAGGCAGTTTTATCAGCCTTAACTTTATCTTACTTATTTCTGGAAATAAATTAAAATGTGTGATATACTCAATGCCCACTCCCTCTCACTGAATTATTAGCCTAGATAATAGAGTTAGCATGCAAGTGTCTTATATCAGATCTGTTTCCTTTTAGTTTTCCTTCTTTTACTATGCTTGTACAGTAACAAGTGGTGTATTGTTTGTGGAAAGTGAATCAGCTTAAATGGTGCCTGATGGAAAGGGTATTTTGACCAATTAATGGCTAGCCTGAAATGAATCCAAGGAATTTTAACCCAGCTCATCGAAATGTCTGACTTGAAAGCCATTTATCCCAGCTTATTGTGTAAGAAATAAGGCTGTAGGAGATAATAGTGTAAAATACTTTTACAATTCCAGTGTGCAACAATCTGACTCATCTTTCCATTTAAAGAAGCTACTTACCTATTTGTAATCTTTTAGGTAATGTAATAATGCACCTATCATACTGGACCTTTGAAACAAAGCTGTCTGTGAAGTGTAGCTACTGTTAATCAATTGAAACTTGATTTAACAGATCTTGTTTAGGATCTTACTTTGAGATTTCAGTATTGCAGTTTCAGAGGCAGTTTTGGTCAATCACAGGAATTGTTACAGTTCCCTCTTTTGCAGATGAAAGTTGAGCTGCTAAATTGTGTACTTAAAATACGTTCTTCAGGCTAAGTTAGACAGGTAGGTGTTTGAGGTTAAATTTTGTTCTGCATTTCGGTTGTTTGGTTATTGGTTCCCATGAATATGCAAAGAAAGGAGCTACATGTCTGAAGCTCTCAGAATAAAATCTTATTTGTAGGTCCTCTGCAATTGTGCACGTGTGAATCAGAAGCTGTGGAGGATGAGTGAGATTGATCAGTAGGTTCATTAGTATGAAAACAGTTAAATAACTTATCAAATTATTGAATGACCTTTTCCATTGTTGCCCAGAATACTCATTTTGAAAGCACTGTATTTGGTAAAACAGAAATAGTGTTTGCTTGTTGTGTTTCTTCCTTTCTGAATAATTTCTGGTGGTTTTCTTCAAGAATTTCGAGAATGAGAGGAAAAATCCCAACAATTTACCTGTTCCTGGCACCTTTTAAACTGTGTTGTTTTCATTGTAGCTCTCCATGCATAGCTGATGGAACTAAAGTGAAGAGAACGGTTGCAGCCAAGTTTTCATCTGCAGATAGCTTTTAAGTCACAGAAAGCTACCATCACTGAAGTGATACCTTATTGCTTTTACCACAGTCTGCATGGGACAGAGTTGAAAGAGTTATTTTGTGGTTTATGATAATAAACTGTAAAAAATGAATGTTGTCCATTTTTGGCACACAGAAACTTCAGAACTTAAAATTATCTAGTGAACTCTCAGTTTTAACAGATTGGCCAAATTGTAAATGGGACAATTAAACAAACAGCAGATCAAAAATACTATGCCTTATGCTTGTTTTGTAAAGGTTAATAGTTACAATCTCCAGGACTACTAAATACAGTAAGCTTGAAACACTTCTGTTAATCTAGCAACACTTCCTCAGAGAAGAAGACAAAATAGCAAATGTGAACTTCCTCAGGCTTAGATCAGTTAGGCAACCAGAAATCCTACTGCAGTTCTAACTAGTATGGAAGTAGTCCTAAATAGTGTTTTGAAATGTTCTCTTTGTCAGTTTTCTGATTTTGATTTTTGATGGTTTGGTTTTTTTGTGGTTTTGGGGATATTGGGTGGTGGTAGTGATGGGGTTTAGCTTGTTTTACTTTACTGCAAGCATAGAACTGCAACTCATAGCAATGTGGTTATTTTATAATAGTACAGTATTGTCTCTTCATCAGAGTCATCATAGAAGGCAGCAGCATCTTTGCAGCATACTGTGGTTGTTATTGTATGGCATAAAAGCCTAAACTTTTTCTCCCATAGTAGTAACTTTGAGTGTTTGATTTTACATACTTGATTCAGTAAACTTAAATACAGTAATTACTGTGTGTTCAGAGCATACCTTAAAATATGTTAGCACTTTGAATAACTTTTCCTATCTTTATAGGTTTGGCTGATGGCAAGCACTGCACTTTTCCACATCTGCCTGGTAAAAACTTTGTGTACAATGCAGCAGAAGACAGATTAGAGCTGTGTGTGGATGCCGCTGGGCACTTCCCGATCGGTCCTGATGTTGAAGAGCTGGTTAAAGAGGCCTTAAGTCAAGTGCGAGCAGAAGCTACTTCAAGAAGCAGGGAAGGAAGTCCTTCACATGGAATGCTGAAGCTGGGTAGTGGTGGAGTGGTGAAAAAGAAATCTGAACAACTACATAACATAACTGCATTTCAAGGAAAGGGTCATTCCCTAGGAACTGCATCTAGTAGTCAACAACACGATCAAAGAGCCAGGGAAACACCACTTTTAAGAAAGCATAGCACAGAAACGGACTTCAGTCCTTCTGCTAAAATTGAGCCTTCAGTATTCACAGCTGCTTCTGGTAACAGTGAGCTTATTCGAATTGCTCCGGGAGTTGTGACAATGAGAGACAGCAGGCAGCTTGACCCCACTTTGATTGAGGCACAGAGAAAAAAGTTGCAGGAAATGGTCTCTTCTATTCAGGCTTCAATGGATAGACATTTGCGGGATCAGAATACAGAGCAGTCAGCATCAGTTGATGTATCTCAAAGAAAAGTAGAGGCAGTGAGTTCAACTGCTAAAACTGGGAGCTTTCAGGCTGCCTTACCCGAATCATTCTCTGCACCAGGTGGTACTCAACACTTGAATACTGAATCAACTGATGGTAACATGGTGAATTCTGTGGGAACAGCATTCCCTGCAAGGTCTAAAGCACAAAAGGGAAATTCTGTTGAGGAGCTTGAGGAGATGGATAGTCAAGATGCAGGAATCACTAATGCAACTGAGCCAATGGATCACTCTTGATAGGTTAAAATCTAATAAGGGTAGAAGAAATTACTGTTCAAATGTAATGTTTATTGGCTGGGCCACACAAAATGATTAGTTATTAAATCTTGTATGTATGTCAAAGATTATATCATCTTATTCAGTGCATGATAAGCATGTGATTGGCAATAGCTTTCAATATTACCATACTGCTGCCCAGGCTGGCTCTGTTACCTGTAAATTAGTTATTAGGAAATGCACTGAGATGAATATCTGCTGTACATGTGGGTTCTTGAAAATTCTTTGTAATTTTGAATTTCTTAAAAGTCTTAAAATTTAAGCCCATGCAAGGTTCTTACTATGCTAGCTTAAGGTTACCAGAAGGGCTAGAACAGGCAAAACTAGAAACATGGCAAATTTAATTCTGTCTCTGGTACTTAATTCCAATAAAAATACACTGTTATCATAAATTAGACATAAATTTCAAAAAGTAACTGAAACTAAACTTCTGCTCATTTTGATAATGCAGCATATACAGTACTTTTAATTACATTTTGCTGGCACTTCTCAAGTTTAATAACTTTCTCATTCATATCCTCCTCTCAGAAATCTTGGAATAAGTGTAACTTTAGTAAACTGAAGTCAAAGTTCTCTTATTGTCAGTTAGAAAGCAAGTTAGCAAAAAGGCCACATAGCATATGATGAAGATACATTGAGTGTGATGTGGTTATACATGGCTGTCTGAGCCAACACAACCATTTTGGTGCTCTGTTGGTAGCATGTCTTTGTTTCCTCCCAAATACCAAACTGGTCAGGTGATTGTGCAACTTTTGAGACAATTACGGGTGAGAAGCTGGCAATGCAAGTAAGAGCAAATGTTCAATGGCAAATCCATTTCTTTTAGAAGACTTAGATTGCTGGCATTGGTTAGAAATGGCAAAAATGAAGTAACAGCTGTCCTCTTAAGAGCGAATTAACAATTCATTGGAAGGAAACTACTCTCTAACACACATTATCCTAAAGTGTTTGGTGATAATTGAGCTTTTAGAAGCCCACTGTTTACTCTGTGGGAACAAGGAATGTGTGCCGTTTCAGTGTCTATAAAGACTACCCACCTCTCTCAGCCTCACTTCAGTTTGTGATGCAGATTTCCCTGCACCAGTGATAATAGAGCTGGTATCCACTTCAGTAGTTCATCAGACCTGTAGTGCTAGTTTTTAAGAAGCAGCCGCTGTGCTTGCTCCCTAAGGATGGAATGTGTTTCTGATATTGCACTTTGCTTCCTATCTTCATAGTTGTTTAAATGCACTGTTGCTGCTTCTTCTCATGGTAAAATAACATTGAATGGATGAAAAGATGTTAATACAGCTTCAAAGGAATTAAGAGCGTTTGAATACTGAAGTCCGTGTTTGTGCACATGTAGGTTTTTACCAGTTCACAAATGTGGTTTGTGTTGTATATGTTTGTATTCAGAAAAGTCTCCTCACTTTTTACATTTCTAATCACTTAAACAGTTCTAAGCGTTAGTATGATAAAATGTCTCATGAGAAAGGATTTATTTTTGTATGTAGAACTGAAATTAAGCAAGTCACTTAAAGAATAGCCCTTCTCTTTTGTCAAAGTAAATTAAAATGCCTCTGTTGGTTAACTTTTTATGTAGATGGTACAAATGTTTTATGATTTCATACACTACTTAGAGGTAAAATAAAAATATCACATTTTCACAAATAAATGAAAAATATTAAGATCTCAAATTGCTATCTGGTAAGTTAGCAATTTGGAAACTTGGAATGTATGAAGTAATTGGCTTGCCAGAACTGACCTTGCTGATGCACTGATTAACTGGCAGGGCTTATTCAATGAGAAACAGGATGCACATGCAGCACCTGGAAGCCTGCCAGGACTTCTGAAAACATTTAGTCTCCCATGAATCAGTCTAGCTCGCTGAAGGCTACATCTATATAGAAAATGTTGAGTAGAGGCTTGTGCTTTGTCACAGTGTTAGAAAAGTATAGCAGTGACTTGTTCCTGGGAAAGAATTTCAATTGGGAGAGGCTGAGAGGGAGGAATCTCTGGGATCTCTTGAATTTTAGACCAGGTAACCAATGCTTTGACAGTTTTAACCTTTTCTTTAGGAAAAAAAATCTTCCTTGGCTGGAAAAATAATGAGCAAGCAGTGTATGTGAAAGAATTTCAAGTTTGAAATAAATTGAAATATTTATTGCACACCACTCTTATTTCAAGGAAAAATGCTTACTTCTTTCATGCCTTTCTGGTAAAACTGCAGAAGTTAGTGTGCCTTTTACTGTGTAAAGAGGAAGCTTGGTTTAGTTTTGACACAGTTCCCATTTCAGCAGTAACTTGACATTTTTCTTCTTATCTAAATAGACATAGAAACAGATAATAGCTCCATTTGACTCACCATTAGTGTCATCTCGGGCCCACTCAAGTCGTGTAGATCAGAACCCCCCAGTTCCTAAAAGGAGATGGCGTCACAGGACTGGTAAAATGGTGTCAATCACAAGATCCGCTGGTGTGAATTCTGGAGGGCAGGATTGTGCAAAGTTCTTTGCAGTGTTCTTACCTCACGTAGCTTTTTCAGGCATTTAATATCAGTGGTTTTGAGAAAGATAGATAGCTTTTGATACTCTCAAGTGAAGTTAAACTTCATCTACATGCCAGTGAGATGTGTGACTGCAGAAAAAGTGAAATAACACCGAAGTGTAAGTTGGAACAGATGTTCCATTTGGTTGCTGGCAGAGGATGCAAATGTAAGTTCAGACAAATCTCTGTGCCTGTCTGAGGAGCACCAGTGTGCTTGTTGGAATTTCCTCTTAGAGTCAGGAAAATGCTGGTGGGGTACAAGGGCAGGGAAGACTTTGGCTCATTGTGGATGAGAAGATGTGTCCATAGGACTTCTCAAATGTCAAGAATGGTGCCCTTTTCTTGAAAAGTCAAGGTGACCAACCCAAATTCTTGCTACCAAATTGCCTGTGGAAAGAGGTTGTGGTTTTGAGTACCCACCTTGATTACTTTCTTGTCTGAAGGCCAGCAATCTTCTATGCTGCATCTCATGGCAAAGAAGACACATTAGAAAATCCTAAATGTTACTGTGGCTTAGTATATATAACCCAAAGAAAAGAAGATTGCTAAAAATACAGGTCTGGTACGGAAATAAAAAGGGGAATGAACTAGATTACTGATGAGCATATGGGAAACCTTGGGAGAACAGATCAGTTTTCCTGGGAAATTCAAGACTTTTACTACTTCAAATGGCTGGCTGCTTAGTAAGGCTGACTTCTTGGTAGTGCTGTTTCCCTCTGAATTTTTTGCATTTCAGTGGGGGAAAATAAATAGCAGGTTTTCAAATGAAATCAAAGAAATGCATTTGGGACGTCTTCCCTGTTGTAGTCACAAAACAGCTGTGTGCATTGTTGGCTTTGTGAATCCCGTGTAGTTTACTAGTCTTGTGCTGGCTGCAAAATACAAGCTAGACATTGCCTCTGGCAGGGTGCTCTAGCAGTGTCACAGAGGCACAGTGCCACGGGGCTGTGTGCTAACAACCTTGCAAGGCCAAAAGTACTTGATTTACAATGTTTCACAAAGCAGAATCTGTTGTCACTGTCACAGGGTTGGAGTTGCTTGCTACTTTTTCAATGCGCTGAAAGTGCCAGGTAACAAAATTCTTGGTATGTTTACAGTTGGGAGAGTGGTGCTCGACCTGAGTTGTGTGGAAAATGAATGATTTAAGAAGATGCCACTGTTAGCTCTACATTCGTTTGGCTCCTATTTTTAAATATCAGAATCTACATGCTTTTGTAAAATAATAATATGAATATGAAGTTAATCCTTTTGTTTAAAAAAAGCCACAACAGAGAGTGTTTTTTTTGTTTTGCTTGTGGATATCAGTTTAGCTTCATGAAGAAGTTGCTTAAGATCTTTAGAATGCAGGATTCCCTCTGAGCCCTTATGCCTGTGGTTGAGCAATAAAAGGTTGAAACAAGAGTGGTATTTTCAGAGTTATTTTATGTTTGATGAGGATTATTGCCAAGAAATGAAAGAGTGCACTTTTAGGAGGGAATGCTATTTAAAATGTATAAATAGGAATTAAAATAGTGTATATATTTAGGAAAAAAAACTTTTTAAAAAGTAAGTGCTTTACATGTTGGATTAAAAATAAATTAGCATAGAAACTATACCATCTTCACAGTACTGGCTGTTATCCAGCAAGGTTTGGTTCGTTTTATTTGTGATTGCTGTACTAATTATATTTGATTTTTTTATCTGTAATGTAACAATAGTGTATTATAACAGTATATAGTGTACTATACTACACTTCACTGTACAGTATTTGGAATTTTCTTTGATTGCTATATTAAAACTATAAGTTAAAACATCTGCTGTGATTTTATAAGGTGTCATTTTTATCTAGCCTTTCACACATTAGCTTGTTTAATTAATGCTGATTAGCCTACAAAATGAGTCAGTTGATTAATTTCTCATTTTGAATATAAATTGCATTATATTTGCATACATGAATACTAGTACAGAAGTTGAAAAACAGATACAATTCTTAGAAAAGCAAAATCTGATGTTACCCATTTTCCTTTAGTAATGGTTCTTTTTAAAAAGATTTTTTGAGAGAAAAGCTCTATAAGGTAAAAGTTGGGGTTATTGACCTCATGCCTATTCTAAGTATTTCATTGAACACATAGGACCTTTGAGTTTGAGAGATTTCTAAAACATATGTTTCATATATTTGAGACCAAAATTCAAGACCTGAATCTTTTTTTCAAAGTTATCATGAAGAAGATGTAGAAAAACGCTGACTAAGTCAGCCTTTAAGATACCTTGAAATCTGTATTTTGAAATTTTGGTCAAAATGTGTTTCAAAGCAAAATTTTAATGTGTGCATGTAATATTCAGGTATGAATAGTGCAATTTGGAAGAACTAGGCTTTTGAAAATTTGGCAATACTCAAAGATTAACATATTGACAACTATTTAAATTATCTCTATGCTTTTCCCACCAGCTACATGTGGTACTTTGTTTCACAAATTGGCTTTAATCAAAACTTCTGAGCATAGAAACAAGCCATAAAGCCCATCTGCAAAACTCTTGTGTTACTTCTTCCGGTATTTACTGAAAGGCTTTAATTCCAAGTGTGTTAGCATTAAAGCATTCTTTAAAATGATGGGTGTAAATACACAGAGCTAATTTTGATTGTATGTCATATAATGAAGAATTGAAAATTATCCTTCAGAAGATTTGTATTTCAAAAGCTTAAATGCTTAATGCTAAGCTAGAAGTTTGCTCATCTTTATTAATATAGTGCTTATAATCTGAGCCAAAAACAGTACTGAAAGGTATGAAGCAACAAAGGTAAGTCTGCTTTCAAAGTGTTTTCATTTCACTTCTGCAATTAATTGTACAGTCTTAATATCTTTCTAAATTTTTATTTTTGATTGGAGTTGTTTGGTTTGGGTTGTTATTTGTTGTTTGGTTGGTTTGTCTCATTTTTTTCTTATGCATGTCCACAGCAAGTCTGTTGCAATATCACTGTAAAACTCCAGCTTCCTGTCATGATAAAACTCCTCAAAATACAATCTTATCCCTAGGGTGAGGGTGAGAGTGAACCTTGGATATTCATTAGCATATGTAGTGAGTTATGGAAGGTGCTTGTGGTATTACAAAGTCAGTTCAAACACCTTATACTGACTGCAGAAGTTAATAGAAATCATCTTGATTTGCTTGATGTAGAGGCTTTGATATATGTTGGCTTCTACTGATTTGTGTGGTTTTGAGTTTTTACTACTTAGAAATGGATAAAGAAAAGTAGATGTTTGGATTCACAGTAGACTTGATGGCCAAGCTGACATTGCAGAAACCCTGCTCCTGCAGCTGGTTTGAAATGGATTATTTGGATTTGAATTAATTAAAGTGATGTATACTGGGTTATTCTGGGCATCTAACAAAGAGGAATTAGACTTCAGTGTAAGCATGACCTCTGTTGCAGTAACTTACAGGCACTTTAAGAGGTTTCAGAAAACACTATTATTCTTTGTTCTGTTGCTGAAAAACATTCATTATGAGATAGCTGCACAGACTTGTATTTGGACTTTATCCACCTCTGTTTTTAAAAGACTACCTAATTTTATTTTCCCCTGGAAATAATACTTCTAGTGGCTTGTCCTGCTGGTAAATCTAATTTTACTTTTAAAGTGATCCTGTAGGTCTGGACTGGGTCTGTGCTGTTTGGAAACTTGTATTCAATAAGTGAAAAATTAAAAGAAAGATGGCAGATGGAAGGAAGTTACCAGAAATTATAAGAAGGTTTAAATGGTGCTGTGGTTCTTATTAGCCAACAATCTGTGGAGTCTGGCTGCATGAAACGCACAGTCACTTCCTCCAAACCCATAAGACATGCTTCAAGCAACTTCTTTCAGAATAAGAAAACTTGATTTTATAGGCTACTTTGTCAAGTCAGTGTATAAGATTTTCTTTAAAATCATCTTTTAGATTGCCACATTTTTGTGTAAATGGCTACCTCCTGATCCTAAATTCTCCTTTTCCACATGCATTTGTGCTGCCTCTGCAAATCCTCAAGAGGTCTCCTCTGATGCTGGGCTGCCTTTCCTGTTTGCTTTTCACCTGTCTCTTGAACTTTTATTCTATATCCTTTTTACCACAGATGTTTTTGCAAGTTTATTGTCCTCTGTTTATATTGCACCTCTTAGAGACAGTAAGAGGCAACAAATGATCAAATTTCACCTGATTAGACTGATGTATAAGAAAACCTTATTACAAGCACAGAAACCTTATATGGCACAGAATGGAACGAAGGGAGATTCCTGGGAAATGGGAGTATTTATCTGCATATTCAGGAGAAGGGAAGAAGATGCATAAGGATTTATCAGTGTTTCTAAAAATTCACCTTGTAGTTCAGTAGGGCAAAAATGTTTTATTTTGTTCCATCTCTATGGTGGAACTCTAGAAGCTGCAGTGGCTCACTCCAAATCTGGGGATTTCCCTGAGATCCACCTTTCTTTTCTCCCAGGAGCAGAAGCTGCCAAATACATACCTTTCAACCCCGTGGGAGAGAAAGGATGAGACTTTATCATACACTGCCCCATGATGGTGTAGGTTTTTTGGTAGTGAGAAAAAAGCCAAAACACACAGAAAAGGCAAGAGCCTGACTTAAACTAGTGGGGAATAAAATAACTCTCATTTCTAACTGTTTGTATGCTCAAATCTGCCCAAGCATTGCTCAAATCCTATATCCAAACACTGCACACATACAACTTCTTTCTCCACTGTGTCTTTCTTGACACAGCCCTTCCTGGCTTCCTGAGATGCTGGAAATAGCAATTATTTTTGCAGGCAGCAAAGAGGGATGCAGAAAATAAAGGTCAAGAGTACCTGCTTCTTTTTGCTTTCAAAATAAGAAAAGTCAAGGCATAGTACAATGGAAAAAACTAAATGCCACAATTAATTCTTTGTTCCCTCTGTTGTTCCTAACTGTAACTACTTTACCCTGCCACCAACATATTTTTGTGGTTTATTTTCTTCCCTGCATTTGAGGTCAGATGAGCTAGCCCTTTCCCTCCTTAGTCTGGAAACTGAATTCTCAGGTCTCTATTAAGCCAGCAGCCCAAAAATTCCCAGTTATCTATTGCCACTGTCAAAATAATATATATATATTTAAATTTAACATTTTGTTTCTTTCCAACCCTAACCCTGAGGTTCTGTATTGTAAACCCACATTAACTTGCTTCTTTTCACAAACTTGCAAAATACATTTGCAGTAACTGAAGACCTTTCATGTACACCTGTTCTGCCTGGAGAAGTGGAGCAAGGATGGAGGTATGCAGTCTTTTGCATCTATAAGCACCCTCTGATCTCTCTTCTCTCCTGGAATTCTGCAAGCATGGGAGCAACACTGCCTTGGATGAAGAGGCAAAACTACTGTTATGCAAGCAGCAGGGGCCAGCACCTCTGGGAGTGCTGGTTGTGATACTGGCAGATTTGTCTGTGTGGTTCCTACTTTTTAAATTAGTGTTGGGAGTCTTGCTAGTTTAGAAGGCTGGGGATCAAAACCCTGTTCTTTTTATAAAGTAGTTTTGATTTTTGGGTAGAAAGTCAAGCCAGTGCTTTTCATCTATCAACAGGATACTACTGAATTTAGGTTGAATCGAGGCTTGCCTGAATCTAGCTCATGCAGTTGCCAGGACACTGTTGCTGCTGTCTGCCTCTCAGGTTGGCTTAATCTGGCTCTGATAGCTCTAGTCCCTTTATTTAAGAGTAATTGTTTACTCCTGGAGTTGATAAAAATCTAAGAATTAAGTTGACTTCTCTTGAATTTCTAGTGATGACTTCCAAGGGTGTAATTCTAAAACCATGGGGTGATTCTGGTATCTGATTAACAGGTGACTTACAAATGTCCCCTTTGGTCTCCAAAGTTGTAAATATATTGGTGAAATACTTTAAAAAAAATTTGTGTACTTGATCAGAACTAGTAAAATGATTTCTCCATAATTTTCAAAATAAACAAGTGGTATTTGAGAAATTAGAGAGGTTGTTAGATGAGATTAATATTATAATCTAATCTTGCAGTGGTATCATTACTAATTACTGTGAGAGTTGATAGGAGGATGATGGCAATGTCTAGGTGTAAACTTAGGAATGTTTTTCCCTCTTTCATTAATTCAAGGCTGTTCTACTTTCAGCCCCTAAAAAGCAATACTTGCCTGTATAGTGACTCATTTAAATGAGTGCTCATGCCATTGAAACCACAGGGGATGTCGTTGCCAAATGCAATTTGTCTCTGGAATGCTGTCAATCAGTCTCTAGCTGCCATCGTACTTTGCACAGCAGATGAGCTGAGGCTTAGAGCTTGGTTTCAAAGTGACAGCATCCATCTGAGCTGTGCAATGACACCATTTCCTTGCACTCTGTGCAAGAGGATCCTAATGTTGGTCTCTGGCAGGGCTATATCCCTGGAGCTGCTTTGTTGGTCTTCTGAGCCCGGAAACTGCGGTTGTGTTTTTCAGTCCAAGGCTTGATTTCAAGGCCAGCTCAGAATTCTTTCAATAGTTATACAGCCACCTTGATAAGCTGATATAGGCTGCTTTGGAAACATGCAAGATGTTTTATGTGCATGATTGTCAGGGAGGTTAATGCACCAGAATAAATTCTGAGCCTATCTAGATACACTAGATTATTTTGGTATTTTTGTGATATGGTAGCCTTTAAGCCTTTTGTTTCCACCCTCCCTACTCTAGCATGAATACTGTCAATACAGTAAAGTAAAATTTGGGAAATCACAAAGTGCATGCAATTCTTCTGTGTCTGAACACAGGCTGATTGAATTAGGCAAAGGTAACAGTACTTCTTCCCCTCTGCAAGAGGCTGTATAAATAGGTTGAATCAAAGTGCCTAGAACTTGCTAACTCTTCTGGGTGAAGGGGGTGATCCTTTAAGACTTAACATTTTAGGAAAATGTTGTAAGAAGCATTCAGAGAGAATTCCGACAAAATCAGATCAGCCATGAATAGAATATTGTCCTTCAGAACCTTTGATACCAAGCAGATGGAAAATAGAAAAGAATAAAACAAGACTAAGTATGACTCTGAAGGCATATAGTGAGTTGAAATTGTTCTGAACTGCAGCTTTCATGAGCTGACTGTGACATGACTGGAGTGCACATGACAAGCTGGGATCTTCAGTACCAAGACATAGAACAGATGCAGATAATAAGATGCTGTCATATGAAGAACTATTTTAATTTAAAAGAGTATCTGGTGAGTATCCTTGTGCTCTTCTTTGGGAATTTCTCCAAACATGAGGAGGAAGCTCAAACCCACCAGGATGATGCAAGCAAGCACACCTTGGGTGCAGAATGAGTGGTGCTGTGACATTGAATCGAGACCAAGTCCAGCAGCTGGGCTGAAGACTTGGTGGATACACATGGTTTGATTGATATATTTGGTGTTTCAGCCAGTGCTGAGCTCTGAAGACTGCAGTCACTGGAAGAACTGATGATAAAGCACTGAAGACTACTAAAGGGAAAGTACCTGGTAAAAGATCTGTAAAGTTACCTACACTGAGCTTTTTCTTTATTTTACAATCATCAAGTGTTTCTTTTACTTCATAGATCTTAGTTCTGTGAGACTGGCAGGAATTGGTTCGGAAACTGCTGAGGAAATAAACCTCCTGTTTTCAACAATTCAAAAAAACAGTTTTTGAGTTTACTTTGTAGAAATTTTTCTAGACTCTTCTCTCATACCAAGAAGTCAGTTGCCTGCCTTGTTGATTATTTCTGCTGAGAACCATCTTCACCAAGACTCTGGGTTCCTCTGTTGTAAGGTTTCCAAACAGCCTACAGAGAGAACATTTAGGACAGACTGATTATTCTTAACTTTAAATCAGTGCTGTTATGCCCTGTGCCTCTGAACAGGGAACATCCATATATTGCTTTATTGTCCACAGAAATGTTAAATTGGCTGCCTGAATTCACAATGAGATTCCAATGCATAGCAGCAAAGAATGACAAACTTCTGCATGTTACTTCAGAGCTTTTCTATAATTTCCTTGTGACAATAGGCAGTGGGATCATGACTGATATTTTTTATTCACTAAAGGCTTTATTAGGAAATAGATGGAACTGTCGCCAAATTGGAGCAGTAAAAAATTATATACATATGGACTTAATATATGGCCTTACAGTGTGGTACCTTCATACCACTGAAGCTTGGTGACATTTTTTGAAGCATCACTGTTGCACAGGAAGGGACCTGTTTCCCAGCAGGAACAATCTCCTGTTAGTTAAAGTAATAATGAATGCCTAATAGAAGTTTTTCCCTTGCAGATCAGCAGGAAACTAAACAAGAAGGAATAAATAATAGAACAAATGATAGGATCATCACTCTTTCTTCCAGGGCACTTTACCATTTGAATCATCTGGGTAAGAGCAAGTGTCCCTGTCTCTGGAAAGGTGTTGCCCACTGCTATTAGTACTTGGGCAACACTATAAAACCCAAGCAAGATCCAAGTGCCAACAGGTGATTCAAGTGTTGTTTGGTTTTGATTTGGCAGGATACCCAACTAAACAGTTCTATGGTAATAGGGAAGTGGCAAAAAATGCCACTGGAAGTATGTCCACTGTGATTCAAGGTCTATGAGCTAGGATTTGCTTCCTTCTGACACCCTGAACCTGCAGCAATGTCTTCGCACATGGTCATGTTCTTTGGGTCTAGGCTGGAACTGGGCTCTCCTTTGTCACAAGGGATTGTTGGGAAGGGCAAATAAAGGCAGAAAGCAGCTCTTGCACAATGGGACTTGGATATTGCTGGCTGGTGAGTGTCCTATCAGAAGCCTATCACACTGAGCCTGCTGGCCTGTGGGCCATGACGGATGGGATGGGATGGGATGGGATGGGACAGTCCATATCCTGCTACAGAGGGAGTGTCTGTTTGTGCCTTCTTTCTTAGACCTCTGGCTTGGTTTTGTGAAGTTACTAGAAGCTGAGAAGAGAGAGAGAGAGAGGGGGATGCATCTCCATACTTTTTTTTCTATCATGTAGGAGCAAAAGAAACTCCAAAAATCCTTGTCACACAGGACAGTAGCAGGACAAAAAGAAAAGAAGAAAAAAAAAAAAAAGAAAAAAAAAGAAGAGGTGTGTATGTACTTACTGGTGTATTCCAAGGAGAATGTTTACTGGATGTCATAACAAACTACATCTTTAGGCTATTATTCGTTTTAATAACAAGACCATTAGTACTTATTATTTTAGCAATTTGCTTCAGCTAATGCTTTTAGGATCTATTTCCTGCAGATTAGGACCACATGTGTTACTATGGGTATATACTAGAAAGTACCTATTTAGACAATAATATTTTTATTTCAGGCTCCTTTCACTTTGAATTAAATATAAATGAGTGCTAAAAGACGCTGGTTCATACTGTATGAGGCTGATGACACAAATCCTGTCTCAGGGTGGTTTTTATTACTTTTTCATTACAGCTTTTGTAGTTCAAAGACTCCTATCAGAGCTTTGATGTGGGAAAACCTGCTGCGTTTTCATCTCTGGATACTAAAAGTGCATCACAGGGAATGCAAGTTGATGCTGAATAGCTATTAGCAAAGACTACAAATAAAACCCTCAAGGAATTAATTTTTTTCGTAAAAGATGCAATGATACGAGTTCTCTCTTGTAACAGTGGGTTTGTGGTGCAGGTGAAGCTGGGTTTTTGGTGGGTTTTCTGTGGGGTTTTGGTGGGATTTTGCCCTCCTGTGCCGTGGAGGCTATGCCGCCGCCTGCAGTTCCCGCGTGCCCGCGCAGGGGGCGCTGCGAGCCCGGCGTTCCCGACCGCAGGCAACGGGAGCATCCACGGTGCTGTGGGGATGCACCTGGAACAGCCCCAGTGCTGTGGGGATGCACCGGGAATATTGACAGTGCTGTGGGGATGCACCTGGAACAGCCTCAGAGCTGTGGGGATGCACCGGAACAACCCCAGTGCTGTGGGGATGCACCTGGAACAGCCCCAGCGCTATGGGAATGCACTGGGAACAGCCCCAGTGCTGTGGGGATGCACCGGGAACAGCCCCAGTGCTGTGCTGATGTACAGACTCCACACGGTTTCGTTTATTCAGATAACTTCTGTGTATTCCATCCTGGTGGACACCAGACTGCCCATGAGCCAGCGGTGTGCCCCAATGCCAAGAAGGGCAGTGGTACCCTGGGGTGCACTAGGAAGAGCATTGCCTGCCAGCAGGTCAAGGGAGATGATCCTGCCCCTCTACTGGTGAGGCCACATCTGGAGTGCTGTGTGCAGTTCTGGGCTCTTCAGGACATGAGACAAGGAGCTTCTGCAGCAGGACCAGTGTAGGGCTGCAAAGATGATTAAGGGTGTGGAGCACCTCTCTTTAAATACAATTTAAAACATAACTGGAGCATCTCATGTAGTGGCAGGACGAAGGGGAATGGATTCAAACGAAAAGATTAGATATCAGGAAAAAATTATCACCCTTTACTAAGGGTGGTAAGGCACTGGAACAGGCTGCCTGGAGTAGCTGTGGATGCTCCATCCCTGAAAGTGTTCCAGGCCAGGTTTGAATGGGGCTTTGAGCAACCTGGTCCAGTGGAAGGTGTCATTGCCCACTGCATGGGGGTTGGAACTAGACGATCTTTAAGGTCTCTTCCAACTCAAATAGTTCTCTTAGTTCCAGCTAAAACTCGTGTAGGGAAATATCTAGAACACACAGTGGTTCTGCTGGAATGTAGCTTTTATTTCACAATGGTGATAGCTTCAGGAGATCATTGCCTCTGTGGTGGTTAGCAAATTTCTTTAAGTAAACCATCAAAAAAAATGTATTTAGAAAGAAGATGATGGCTAAGAAACCATCTGCTATTTTGGTGATTTGTTTTGACCACTAAAGTAAAAATCACATTGCAATTAATAAAAAGTGATGGTTTGGCTTTGTGATGGATGTGAGCACTCCAATGTCAAATGAAAACCATGACTGAGCACCTTTAAATGCTGTCCCTACCCTTCTGGCCTTCTGGGTTTTTTTGACTTTGCAGCTGCCAACACCTGTCTTTAAAGCAGGTGCTCCCACCTTGTTCTCCTAGGAGCTCTGTGGAGTCCACGTGTCCCTCAGCATAGCCACACGAGGATGCAATGACATGTTTCTACCAGAAAGGAAGTTGTAGCCAGGTGGAGTTCAGCTTGTCCCAGGCAACTAGTGACAGGATGAGAGCACACAGTGTTAGGCTGTGCCAGGGGAAGTTTAGGTTAGACATTAGGAATTTCTCAATGGAAAGGGTGACTATTGGAATGGGCTGCCCAGGGAGGTGGTGTAGTCACCACCCGCGGAGGTATTCAAGGAAGGACTGGATTTGGCACTCAGTGCCATGATGCAGTTGACGGTGGTGTTGTCTTACGTTGGACTCGATGGCCTGAGAGGTCTTTTCCAGCCGGATTCTGTTTGGGGGTGGCCCCTTCCCGACAGACCCGTGCTGTGGCAGGAGCAGGAGCCCCGTAAGAGCGCTGGCTGGCTGATGGATGAGACCCGCGCTTCCCGCTGCTCAAGGATGCGAGCAACGATAGGGCATGGCTATTTCTGCACGGGAAGGAAGCGGCAAGCGCTGCCCTTGTACGCCGGGATAGCTCGCCCCCGGCGCGGGAGCGTGAGAAGCCGAGAGCGCCGCTCTCCCTGAGGTGACCGACGCGCCGGCAGCAGGGCCCAGGGTCCGGGAGCCGCCGCTGGGCGTTTGGGCCGCTCGCAGTTCCATGTCTCCGTCCCGAGCGCGTCTCTATGTTCCAGCTACTCTCGGGGAAGAAATTCCAGCTCTAGTTAGGACACACATCGCTGGTAGCATTGGGGGGAAAAAAACCCCTTTATGCTGTGGAGTAAAAGGCTCGGGCAGCTCCCTTCGATAGCTCAGCTGGTAGAGCGGAGGACTGTAGAGGCGCGGCCTGCGGGAATCCTTAGGTCGCTGGTTCGATTCCGGCTCGAAGGAGATGCTCGATTTTGCCGCGCGGGGGCGGCCCCACCGTTACGTTTTCATTCTTTTGCCCTCGGGAGCAGCCGCCGTTGCCGTCGGCGCGGGCGCGGCTCGCAGGCGCTCGCGGCGGGGCGTTGCGGGGCCGCCCCGCTCCCCCCGGCCTC
>VWYP01060582.1:641094-728680 GCA_013400435.1 Pycnonotus jocosus | reverse complement strand
CTCTCGGCCTCTTTCCACCGCCCCGGCCTCGGCTGTCACTGCCCACCTCCCTCCCCCCTCCGGCACCCTCGCAGGTATCTCTTCTCTCGGACTTCTGGGCACCACCTCTCGGTACAAATTCCGTCTTTCCCCTGGCAGCTCCTCTCACTTCTCTGCTTTCGCTCAGGTCGTCTTTGTTGTAGCTTACCTGGGTAATTGAGCTTGTCAGTAACGACTACGTTGCCTCCGCAGTAGCTGTTCGTGTTGGTTATTTTCTTTCTGGTGGAGTAATACTTTCCTTTCCACCTCCCAAGTGGCTTTGGCACAGCCTTGATGTAAAGGTTTGGGCCTGTTGATTCTTCCAAGTATGTTCAATGCACCTACTTTTTCTCATCTGGCATATTCTTTGACCGAAGATACCACAATCTAGCCTGAAATATTCCTGAGAGATAATGTTTTGCACAAGAGCTCCAGCAGCTGCCTTAGATGGCTTTCATTCATCTTTTGTTATATTGATATGAAAATGGGTGTGTCTTTGCTTTGTATTCAGAAGGTGGGTCTTGGAGAACTGTTTTGTCGCTATGATTATTCTTGTCTTAAATCAGTTTCTGGAAAGTTATAAAGAGATGTAAGAGAAGGATTAGGATTGAGAAAGGAAAGGCTAGTCGGTGAGTTATCTGTGGCACCTGGGGTTTGTTGTGGATGCATACTTTTCATGGAAATAGGGATGGTTTCAAAGTTATGCATGTTAAAACTGCTTCTGCGTTTTCCTCCAACATGGAAAGAAATTAGAATATTTTTCTGCAAAACTGCAACTAAAACAAGAAAGCAGTGATTTGGTGTTGTAGTTGTGTAAGCCACAAAGGGCTTCGCTTGCAGAGGCTGACGGCTGAATCTGCCTGTGCTTGGCTGTCTCCTAGAATAGCTCAGAGACAGCATGTTTCTTGGCACTCCTAATCGGCATTTTATAGTTTAAGGGACTTTCACCTGTGGTATTACACGCAGTGGTTTCATTTTTGTCAAGCTTTAGCTTGTATTATCTCCCATGGCTGTGAAGTGCTTTGATTTCATGATTGAAAGTACAGTGGGTTGTGGATAGCAGAGGAAAGTTTGGTTAGAGATTGGTAGCCCAAGGCGGATGTTGTGTCAGTGTCTGGTGATGGTATCTCCAATCATTGAAGCCATGAGTTTACATAAAAATGATTTCAAATCTTTTAATCTAGTTGTGGAACAAGGAGAAAGTGTGATTGTTTTGCACCAAATGGTATGAAGTTTAATCTTGTATTCCTTTAACGTTAAACTGCTCTTGGTGCTTGCATTTGCAAACTTGATTTTTTTTTTCCTTTAATGGTCCTCAACTCAGAATTGCAAGGACAGCTAGCACAGATCTCACAAAATATGTACTCTATTATCTCAGATATCTTATTTGATGAAACTTGGTGGCTGCCTTCCACTTTGGTGCAGTATTTTTAGCAGTTTCATAACTGCAAAAGATTTGTCAAATGAGCTATAAGAACCCCACATATTTAAAAATCTTGCCTTTTTAGTTGAAAACTTGAAGTAGTAGTCTCAGTCATTAATCTGGATTTGATTTCTAGTCTGTCATAGCACTGGTCTAAACAAGACTCAGGGCGAGGCGGTTGTTCAGGTGGAATCAAGGTGCAAGAGAGGTTGATGCCTGCTGGGCTGGCAGAGGCACCGGTGTGGCTGTGGGACACGTGCGGCCGGAGCATTCCCAGTGCGGGGCTCTGAACCGCGGCTGCTCACGGTTCTGTCTGGCTCCGGTGCTCTCATCAGCGTCACTGCTGTGTACATGGAGCCCTTTCTCTTCTTTTGAATCCCGTGGCTTTTCACGTAACTGGACACTGCTCATGAGCTGGTTTGCTGTGCGGTGGGTAAGGAGGTCGTGTTGACAAAGGGCTTTACCAGAAGGCCTGGTTTTAGTTATAAGTGAATTGCATGGTCTGCTTGATATGAAATGGTATTATGAAAAGTGTATTTTGGTATTACAGTCCTAAGATAGATCCCTGAAGTTTGTCAAATAGCTATACACAAAAGAAAAAAGAGGAGTCTGTAGGGAGACAGAAAAAACTATTATTTCTGAGTTTAAGTTGTCTTACTGTAAGCTTCAAGCTACTTAATGCAAACCTCTTAAAGGCATTGGTTTGCAGCTCATTTTTTTTCTGAAAATATGGTGAGGAACTTGCTGTTGACCTTCCCACAAGTTTGCTGCCTTGTCTTTCAGCAACTCAGCAACATTTTAGTTTATGTTTCACTGCTGCATCATGAAGCTAAGTAGGGCAAATGCAGATGTGGTGTAGGATGTAGAAGTGAGTCTGCAGGAGTTAGGCACTTACTATCCCGTGGTAATGCTTTTAAATAAAGAAGATTCTCGGTGGCTAAGAGGAACAGACTTAATGGGAAATAACAAATAATGTGTAAGTAGTTAATCAGCATGCTGTGCTGATCATTGCATGTTCTGGAAAATAATGGAGAGATTGCCCATCGAATCTGTTCTTGAGACACCAGCATAAGTTAATTTCATTACTGGGGAAGGATATTTTATACTTTTGATTGAAAAATTGAAGTAATTGTCAAGGGTGAGCATAAATAATTTTTGTTTTGAACGTGAATTTATGATGTTTTTATCGTGCTGTGTACCAGTAATGAAAAGAAAAAATTACACTGTGAAAGTGCTTTTAATTTAAACGGTGTATGTGGATGCGAGTCCTTCTTTGTGCCTTCGGTATAATTGATGCAGGGGATCACCGCAGCTCTTGTTGTTAGCCCTAGGTTTCCACATGGGTTTGAATTTATGCTAACATGAGTCACTGATACAGAAGTTGGAGCGATGATTCCATGAAACACTTCTCTGTGCCGCCTGTTTGGAAGGCTTTGTTTATGCAGGCTGTGGAGTTCCGCATTTCTCCAGTAGATGGAGCGTGTTCTACGCGGAGTCGCAGAGGTACCTGGCTGCCCTGCCCCTCCGGCTGTGCGCTTTGAGGCTCAGCACTGATGCCGAACTTATTTCCTCTGTCTTCAAACATTTGTATCTAATTCCCGTAACATCGAGGAAACGCTTTTAGTCAAGTCAGGAGCCCACTTAAAATCCCAAGTTGAGATTTACTTACTCGACATTCTTGTGGCGTTTGTTGTTTCAGTTATGGAGGTGAATCGTGAATGTATTTTGCAGTCTAACAAACCACTCTGTAAGCTCCTTCATATAAAAAAAATAAAGATTAAAAAATGTATAAGAAATATATGAATCTTAAAAAGTAGTTTTTACTTCAAATTTAAATCTTGACTTGGAATGAGTTATCTGTCCAGTGAAATTAAAGTTAATTTGGTACTTTGACATGGTGAACTGCTAGAGGCAGACCTTGTGATCATGCGAATCCCATATGTCATTTTAGAACAATAGGAACAGATTGGAAGAAAAAGCTATTCAGAAGTACTTCTAGCTCTGTTTTGATCTTCTTCACTCTTCTGTTGTACTTTGCAGTGAGGAAGATGATGACTTTCAGTATATGGATCATGACTATGAAGTACCACAGCAAAAAGGTTTGAAGAAGATATGTAGCAAGGTGAAATGGACCCGTGAAGAGGTAATACTTTTTATTTGTGTTTGTCTGATCCCGACCTGATTTTCTTAGCTCATTAAATATGTTATTATTTAGTATTGTATTGGGGTAGCATGTAAAATTTATTGGCTGAGGTTATGTCTTAACAGGATGAAAGGCTAAAGAAGCTGGTGGAACAAAATGGTACAGATGATTGGGCTTTCATTGCTAGTCATCTACAAGTAAGTTGAATCTGTTTCACTTATGTTTTCTTAATATTTATTTACTTTGGTTGTATGTCTAGTTTGGAAATGAAGTGAAATAGAATCAGAAGCACATAATAAAAGGTATTTTAGAGGTTGGTTCTAAGATAGAGTGGAGATCTAGTTCAGGCCTTGAAGAACCTTGTTGGCTCAGTCTTCAGTGATAATCTGAAATGATCAAAAATACCTTCTGTTCACACTTTCTATTTCTTTTCATTGTGGAACATATTCCTGTATCTTACTGGTTCCATAATAATGGTGGCTATATCCACAGTTCACAGGCTGCGTCTGAAGCAGTTAGGAGAGTGGGTTGCATCTGAAAGATTGCTTGAAAAGAGCGGGATGAATTTCTTAACCACCATAGGCAAGGGGGAATTGTGTTTTATTTATTTATTTTTGTGTGTTTGTTGGATTTTTTGTTTGTTTGGATATTTTTTTACAGTCATGACTGCTTCCCTGAGGTAATGGTAGAAAGTACCTACAGCTAGAATTGATGGCATTTGTTTCTCTTCTGAGCAAATATTATAAAATGCCTGCTGTAGAAACATGGTAGGAATATAAGGCTGAAATCACTTCCTAGAAGTGGTATTGAGTATTGTAATATTAGAAGCCAAAAAAACCACCTCCTCCTACCTTTGAGGTACTTACAATATTGTGTGGGATGATGTGGTTTATGAAATTCCATTGTAAGGTAAAAAGAACTTGAATTCTAAATGCTGAACAACTGTAACTTTGCATTGTTCTCATCATATTTTTGTGCAACTGATATGCTTCTGATTTTTTTTCCAAGTGGCAAAATATAGACATCAGGTAATAAATGCAAAGTTTCTAAATTTAAGTCATGCATAAGCAAATCCATATTCCTTTCATGTACATTATTGTGTTATAAAAATCAGTGAAATGAGTGGATGGCAGAGCAGAATCAAAAAGCTTTTATATTAAGCTGTTTGAAAATACATTTGGTGATCCTGATATGCAGGAGTAGTATGGAGTTGCATTTAACAGATCTAACAGTTTAGCAAAAAATTCTCCAGCTGAAAACAAATGCTTTTGGAGTCAAAAAACCTGTTGTTCATCTAGGCCCAAGTGAGGTTGAAAAAACATTCCCCAGTTATCATAGGAAACATGCATAATCAGGTGCCTACTGCAGAGTCATTGATGCTGGAAGGAATTTTTGCTGGTCATCTGGTTCACAGCCCCTGCTCAAGCAAGGTCAGCTGGAGCAGGCTGCCCAGGACAGTGTTTGAGTTTGATTATCTCCATGGATGGTGCCTGCATGGCCTTTTTAGGCGACCTGTTGCAACAGCCAAATAATACAGGCCGGCATAATTCACATTTACCTTTTTACTGATGGTTTTTTGCTAGGAAAACCAACGGTATCTTGAATTGTAAAGGCCCTCAAACTGCTGTGCTTTCAAACCCTCATTTCTTTGCTGGACTGGCACAGGTAAACCTTCCCTCCATTCTGCCTGAAAAAAGTGAAGATGGCTTCAGGGTCACTCTCACGAGAGGGAGTGTAGCTTGCAATCATTTTTGATTTTTTTTCCTGTGGCTAAGGCAGATTGAAACGATTACATTGTTTCATTCCATCATTTGTTTTACTCTCCTCTCCAAATCGTATTATGATTTCAGAAATGTCTGGAAGATAAAAGCCCTAAAAGGCCACAATTTAAAATGTTTTTTGTCGAAATGGTAACAGCTGTTCTGTATTGAGTCTGTCTTTTACAGCTTGTCTTCAACAGGAAATGATGTTTTGTAAAAAACTGTAGTGTGCTTTGAATCATACAGTTACTACTTGTGATTAGCTTCAAGGTACTGTGAACAGTGTAATTTCAGGTGTTAGTGTTCTGGGTGTTCTTTCTGCTCTTGCAGACTGCTACTTTAACTTCATCTTAGCATGGTAACATCTTTACTTGGTAGACAAGACCAGCAAAACCTTGCAATTGGTATTTGCTATCCAATAGCTTGCATTGAAGCAAGTAAATAATCATATCCCAGTGTTAAAAAAGTGTGCTGTCCTGGGGCAGGCTCTTACCTGGATGTTTCTAAGCATATTTCTATCTTTCATATAGACAGTTTTTAGAAGGCTACGTGAAGGTTACCTCTCTTTCATAACTGGGAACAATATTTCAAAAGATCCTTAGTTAAGCTACAGAAAAGCACCATCTGTCCTGACGAGCAATGTTGTTTAATTAGTATGTGTTAACTACATTTGATCTAAATCTGTTTTCCTTAACACTCTAGTAAGGAGCTGAGAATACATTCATTTGGGATTTAGCAAAAAGTGTATTCTTTTATTTGAAAGAAAAAGTATTTCCTTAAAAAATTTCTCCCCTTATTTGAGTCATAGATAATGTAACTGTAAAAAATAATCAATCACAGAGTTCAGAGAAAGTACGAAGTAATGAGGAAAAAAAAATTCTTTAAAGAAGAGTAAGTTCTGGATTTGATTATCAAGATAGTACATTGAAGTAATTAGAACTTCATGCAAGGTTGTTTTTTTTCCAGAGAAGAGTTTTTTGTTAGTAAATAGAATAAGAGATAATAAGGGAGAATTTAACTATTATACTTAAACCTAATTTTAAAATAAGCATTTTAATTTGAAATAAGCTTATAATTCATGCTAGAATGTGTTACAGCTTTATGTATTCAAGAGTTTAATAGCTACACTGGTCTTCTAAAACTGTTTCAGAATCGTTCAGATTTCCAGTGCCAGCATCGATGGCAGAAGGTACTAAACCCAGAATTGATTAAAGGTCCCTGGACTAAAGAAGAAGATCAGAGGGTAACAAAACCTAATATTCTGCTTTTTAATAAAACTGGCATATGACTGCTAAGAATGTGTACTTTTTTTAGTTTCGTTCCCATATAGTCGATGTCTGATGCATCTTGTTACATGGATACTTTTAGTACATTATGATGTATGAGAAAAAAAAGATTCTCTCTTGAGTAGATGGAATGTCAAGTCTGCTCAAGCATTTAATTTCCCATTAGTGATACTGCTGGCTGAATTACTCTAGCTTACCAAGTAGCTCTTTTTAGCACTAAAGATCAAAGGTCTCATTTGCATCTTTTGTTCCTCAAACCCAGGAGACATGAAGGGATTGAGAATAGGGGAAATTATTTCCTAACCTATTGTTACAACCCTGAGATCAGCTCATTTGGTTAGAGCATAGTGCTAATAATGCCAAGGTTGTGAAAGTGATCCCTGTATGGGCCATTGGACTCGATGATCCCTCTGGTTTCTTTTCAGCTCCAAATATTCTGTGAAACTGTTTCTTTGTCTAAAGGGGCTATCAGTGTTTTAGGCTCCTTTTTCACCTCGCTGTTGTTAATCCGTACTGTATCCTTTTGCCTACACAACCTGGACTGCCTGGTAGGGAGAAGCAAATACAGCTTTTCTGTGGTATTTCAAATCGGCTTCTTGTGCCTACTTTTTAAAGATTGTTGTAAGATGTTTTAAACTGCTGTTTGTCAAGTTATGAATACAGTTCTCATTAGTCTTTTAAGAAAATGCTTCTACTTTCTAAAAACTCCCAACCTCCATTCCATTTCTAGGTGTAGAGGTGTGGGTCTTTCATCATATGAATGTTGTTGAAAACAGTCAAGTGAAATGTCTTTACCAGTTTCTTTTTTGGCCTTTCCTAATGTCAGCTTGTGCAGTGGGTGATAGAAAGGAAACTTCCAAATGAATGTTTTCATCAGTATACACTTACATTCTAAACTCAGAGATTTTAGAGTTAGTAATTTTTTGATTTCTTGGAAAATAATTTTTGAATCCCCAAGTCACTATCTGCCTCCTTAGGCCTAATATCAGTTGACTGTTATAATGCTATTCTAAAAGGTGAGATTATCTGTGTTCTCAGCCTTTGATTAGGTAAATTAGGTTTTGAAATTATAATGTGCTTTCGTCTGTATTCCAGGTTATTGAATTAGTTCAGAAGTATGGTCCAAAGCGCTGGTCTCTAATTGCAAAACACCTGAAAGGAAGAATAGGCAAGCAATGCAGAGAAAGATGGCATAACCATCTCAATCCTGAGGTAAAAAAGTCTTCATGGACGGAAGAAGAAGACAGAATAATCTATGAAGCTCACAAGCGTTTGGGAAACCGATGGGCTGAAATAGCAAAACTTCTTCCTGGAAGGTGCTTTTCAACTCTATTTGTATTAAACATTGCAATGTGAAAAGTGCTCATCTCAGTACCCTTTGAAATCTTAACTTGCTAGTCAGAGAGCATCTGTTGAAACTTACATCAAAACATAGTTGTCCTGATAGATGCTAAAAACCTCTCACATTTCATCTGTATTCTTAGAAAGATGTTAAACCCATTGAAAGAACTCTAGTGATTTGAAGGTATCTTCAAATTCCTCCTGATCACTTAAAAACAGTCTGTAATAGAGCTGAACTGAATTAACTGCAAGTAGTAGTAGAAAAATGATTTGATATCAAACTTGATCTCAAAGTGCCTTCATTAATATGCATGTGAGGGTGACCTTCCTGGTTTAAGATCTGAATTTTTTTTTTTTTTTGGTCTAGCACTTGTTGAACTAGACACTTGTAAAAGAAAGTCTTAGTAACCTTCAAAAGTCCACGCTTAGGAGTCACAAATTGCAAAGTTAGTTGGTTATCATAAAGTTTCTAAGTTAAGAATGAATTGTATGCAATTTGCCTTATATTTCTTTCAAGTTTCACTGCCAATTTCTGTGGTTGTGGAAAAGAAAATTTTAGTGTGTGAAGAGTTTAATGAAATAATTCTTTTACCTTGTACTGTTAATTGAAATTCAGTGTTAGGCTGTCCCTTTCTGAATTCAGTTTGTGTGTTCAAAAGGTGACTGTCTAGCTGTGCCTAAGAAATGTCAGCATTTGTTATCTTGGTGTAATGAGGGATGTGTGCTTAAAAAATTTGTGTTTTGATCAAGTGCACAATCTGTGGCTCACAGAAAATCCTTTGGAGGAATGAGAAGAGAATGGGTTGCATCTAAATAGAATTTTGGAGAGGGATGATGTGTTTGACAGAAGAATTCCTATTTACTAGCTTGTTTGTTGTCAATAAATCTGACACTCTTAGCTAAAGTCTACTAAAGATCATAGACCTAGAAAGATTCGTAGAGTCCAACACTACTGAGATGAAAAGGGGGAATACTTGGAGTCGACCTTAAATGAAGAATGAGGCTTTAACCAATTTTTGTTTCTGTGTACCTCTACCTAAGGCTAGGAATAATATTGCTGGTATTTTAGACAGTAATGCAGTTATAGTCTACTCTTGCCTTAATATTTGTTTACTGTTAAAAGTGATTTTGACCTGCTTGTCAAAATGCCATGCCTGTTTTATCCTATCCCCAGTCAAGGGCATGAAGAGGTAGTAGGACGTTCTTCCACAAAGCTGCACATAAAATGCAGAGTGGGGGTTTCAGGCTGTCAATTTTAGAAGAGATGTCTTCCAGTGGCAAACACCAGCCAAAGTGCCTTTATTATGTTGTGGGACAGTGGCATGATTGTCTTAGCTCCATGTACTGCAAATTTATAGCAGAGGGGTAAGTAACTGTGAGTTCGCTACATTATTCCAAGTATCTAAGAAAAAAGGTTCCTCCTCATTATTACAGTCAGAACCAAGGCTTTTTCCTTTTCTGCTTTTAATTTCTGGCACACTTGAAGTTTAGTAGAAGGAAGTTCTAAAAAGGGTAGCTTTCTAGTCATTATTCCAAAACCCTGCTGATGACAGAAATTTCAGTCTAAGCTGCTGGAGCTTTCTGGATTTGTGGCTTCAGATTAACCTATTCTACAAACTCTGTAAATTGTGTCATATATTAAATTCTGAGATATGGAAACCAGTCACTGTTTTATACTTTCATTTTAGGACTGATAATTCAATTAAAAATCACTGGAATTCAACAATGCGAAGAAAGGTGGAACAGGAAGGGTATTTGCAAAGTGTTATAAAGTCTGAAAGCGCTAGTTCTGCTGAACTTCAGCCCCAACCCTGTCTGACTATGGAACACTTGCACACTCAGAACCAATTTTATGTGCCTGTTCAGACTCATGTAAGTTCAAAATTTAGAATAATAAGTATTTCCCAGTTTCAAGTAATTGAAACTGGGATTTTGTTTGAAACAACAAACAAAATGGAAAGATTGAAGAGCTGTTGAGTATTTTTGTAATTTAATGGCAACTCAGGATTTGTAAACTGTAAATAGTTTATGTGTAAACTAGAGATAATTTTATAGCCTCCTTTTCTTGAGGGTTTGTAAAATGTTTTATGTCTTTTTAGATTCCAGCATATCAGTATGCCTCACCAGAAGGCAGCTGCCTAGAACATGCTCCATCTTCTTCCAACATAGTTCAGGTAAATTGTTAACAGCCTTCATAAATTAAAGAGAATTTACTGCATAGTATTATTCAGTAAAATGAAAAGGTGTGTCTCTTCAAAATGTCTGTTAGTGTTTATCATTCACCTAAATTAATATATGTTCCTCTGTAAGTAAGCTTGCTAGTTTAGTTGGTAGTTTTAGGTAGGAAAAATGAACCTCTCTTTCTATATCCCAGAAACACGACATTTGTTCTTATTTCTGACAAATATGGTTTAAAATGTAGTCTACTTGTTAAATCTTGAGGCTAGATTGTGACCTATATTAGTATTATCTTGCTTATGAGAGATTTAAAGACAAGATTTTACTCTTTATATATATGGAATACATATCTGAAAACCTCAACTTACTGTCACTTACACTTCTGGCTGTGCTTTTTTGTTCTCATTAGGTTTTATTTTTCTCACTGATAAACATCTTTCAATCAGTTGAAGATGCTCTTTTGCAGCATTCTTAACGCTGAAGAATTAAGAAACTTTAAAACAAATAGAAATTGGATATATTATTTCCTTTTGCTTTTTTGGGCTCACTTGGAATATATCTGAAATTCCCCATGTGTTTCAGAATTAATATAGATATTGGTTTCTATTATGATGCCTTGGAAGAATTCTAGTGGATTTGGAATTAGTAAAAGAAGTATTTTGACACAGGGAATAATACATGTTTTGTTTGAGTTAGATAGAGGAGTTCTGTTGAACTCTCTCCCTAACCTGAAGTTTCCCTGTGCAGGTCATCTGTTTTATGTTGCATTTTCTTCCCTGATAATGGTATAAGAATACAAGTCACAACAAAGTCTCAAATAGCTTTTGACAGTCTGGATTGCCCTACACAGAAAAGTATAAGATACTTTCTGCTCCTTGAAGTAGTCTCTAAACTGGTGATAGCATGTATCCTCACCTATATTTGTAGTAATAATGGAAAGTGTTAGAGGAGATTAAGAACAAACCAACCAATTAGGTAATTTTCTTTTCTGATAGTGGTGGGATTGCTTGTATGAATAGTGTGTCAGCAAATGCTGATTTGAAATACTTTCTTGCACGCTTAGTGAGGATAAATAACACAAAATTGTAGAAGGCATGTGAAAACACAAGCGCATAAGCCAGTGTGTCAGTGCTTGGTTCTATTAATGGTAGGATGTAGTGACTTTAGTTTAGAAAGTGCTTTAGCACACTGGTAACTTACAGGCCATGTTAGAAACCAGTTAAAATACCACCTTACACACCACTTTAACATCAGTTCCATCTCCTGGTAATTGAAGTTGTTTCACTTGTGGGTGACTTCTGTACTACAAAATATGGTACAACTTGAACAGATCTGTTCCCTCTCTGTGTGGATTCCTGTTAAAAATACAGCTGTGTTATAATTCAGAATCTTTACCATGAAGGGGTGGTGGAAGTGAAAAATAGTAATGGCTTCTTTCTTAAATTTTTCAGCAGCCATTTATTGATGATGATCCTGATAAAGAAAAGAAAATAAAGGAACTTGAATTGCTACTTATGTCAGCAGAGAATGAAATCAGAAGAAAACAAATGTCTTCTGTAAGGACTGTAAATTTCTCTAAATATTTGAATATGCATTACTGAGGTTAATCTTCGGAAATTCAGTAACGGTTGTGTGGTTTAGTGTGGTTCCTTTTTTCACCTGACCCTCTAAAATCAAACCTATGGCTGTTGCATTGAAAACCAAAAATATATATATTAGAACTGAGACAACTTCTTTTTAGTGCAGTTTTCTGAAATGTGAAGACAGCAGAAATATGACCAGCAATATGGCAGTTCCTAAGACCCAGTATTTTAGTCCTCTTCAGGAGGTGACACATTTGATATCATTACAATTCACTTTTATGGATCAGCAGTGTTGATCAACTGCTCAGGAGAGAAAGGTGAAAAATACATGGGTTTTGCCCCAGTTGATTTCGAAATGTCCTCTAGTTTATATTTTCCTCAAACTTCAGTGTGAGTACTTGTAATACTTAATATCCACATTCGGACACGACAAACACTAAATAAATATGCACTGTACTCAATTGGTGTGTAAATTCAGTGGAATTTTCCTAATTCTGTAGAATTAGGGTGACTTGCAGATGGCAGTCACTGATTTCCTCAGAGGCCTGTGCATATCAGACACCTAACTAACCCAACCGTATTGATATCCCTAGTTTAGGTTATAGGTGAACTTCCAATTTTATGTGGTGGAGTTATTCCTGGCATTCTTTTGAAACAGTGCAGTTCTACTTACCTAGTAGAGTCTAGTTTGCGCCTAGATTTCCAGCGAAAATGAAAATTTCTTTTTTGGGTACTAAGCAGTCTACTCGAATGGGATAACCTTTTAAAAGTTTACTTAACTATTAATGCAAAATCTGCATGAAAAACCCTCAGATCAAACAATTAGTATTTCACACTCTAGAAACATTTTCTAATCTTATAGTCGAAGTTCAGTGTTTTGGACTGAAGATGACTTTGTAATATACTGGTGTTCAGGTATGCAGGAAGCTTGCATCAGAAATGGCTTCCAATACAGCCCATAATTACCTAAGTTGTGAGTGTAAATAAGATATGAATGTGAGATAAGACAAAAGTCTTACACAATTTGAGAATGTTGAGCATGTTAATGTGAAGAGAAGACTAACTTCTTTAATCGAAACAGATAATTAGTATTTGAAAATGCCACAATTAATAGTTATGTTTAGTCTTTCCACACACCACTATTTTTGCCACCCTGCAGTCACATAATTGATTCTTTTCAACCTCTAAGCTGAATAAGATTAATGTGTTTCTTCACAACTTTTTAGCAAGCTGGAAGCTTGTCTTGTTGGTCTGGAAATTTTATCATGGAGGACTGTATGCCTAATACACTAAGCAGCCTTGAGGAACAAACAAGTGATTTCTACAGCATGGACGAGACCCGCATCACACCTGTTCAGCAGAATTCGCCACCCAAGTATTTGGGTGTGGAAGCAAACAGAATGTTAACACCTCTACAAACCATTCCAGAATTTGCAGAGACACTAGATCTTATGGAAATTGTAAGTTTGTGTTCCTTGTTAAAAAGAAGCATTTAATTAAGAATGTCAACTTACACAATATGTGTAAAATACTCTTTAAATTACCTTATTTTGTATTTGTCTGTAATTTCTGCCTTATCAAGTGCTTTATTGCCTGTTTTAAAAGAATTGTGTTTTAAAATATCCAGTGTTTTATGACTGAGCGGGAGAATAATTCAGTATAATTCAGTATATGGCTTGTGGAGATAGAGGGCTGATAGATTGGCTTGGACATTCTTGAAGTAATCTTGGATAAGCCTGCTTGTGTTCTGCATCTTGCCCCTAGGATCCGGTAGCGTGGAGTGATACCTGTTTTGAGCTTTCTGAGGCTGTTGTGTCCCCTGTCAAGCCAGCTCCAGTGAAACTAATGCGGCTTCAACACAGTGAAGGGGCTGCCGAGTGCCAGTATAATGTCGGCGTTATGCTTGATGGCAAAAACCACAGCAGCATCAGTGGGGACGAGGAAACCATGTTTTCAACAACCTCCAACTTAACAAAGTTCAGCAATCCACCTGCTATCCTGAGAAAGAAAAAGAGATTGCGCGTTGGGCAGTCGCCGGTTACTGATCTGAACGATGGCTTGTGTAATGATGCCGTCAATGTTGCACTAAAGCGGACGCCAGTGAAAACACTACCATTTTCTCCATCACAGGTGAGGGTAGTTTTAGATACGGCTAAACATGAGGAGTGTGCTGGGTGGTTTATAAATTTTAAGTAGTTTCTTCCCTAGCAGTATATTGGTAGCCTAAATAAATATGTCAGAAAACTTCTTAAAACTTCTGCAGAAAGGTAAATATATTAAAAATATATTGTTAAACAAACTCTGTTTTGAACAGTGATGGGGAGGGCAGCAGCATCAGTGTTGATAGAGATCTTTTGTCTCTGTGACCTAATTAAGAGGTAGGGATTTTAAGAAGAAAATCAAGGTTTCAGCAATAAGTGTAAGTCAAGAACAGAATATTGGGATTTGTCAGTAAAAATCTTTTAGATATATTTCTATAATTTGGGGGTTTTTGCTGTTCAGCACAATGGTGAAGTTTTGTCCTGTAAGGTTGTGTTTTGGTTTTTTTTCCCTTCTTGTGCTTAGTTTTTCAACACTTGCTCTGGAAATGAACAATTTAACTTTGAAAATCCTGCATTTACATCAACTCCAATCTGTGGGCAGAAAGTTCTTATTACAACTCCTCTACACAAGGAAATGACACCACAAGATCAAAAGGAAAATGTGGGGTAGGTTTATTACATTAAACATTGAGTGGTGTTATTAAATTAAAGTTTAATGCACACTGGGTAATGCTATGGTGATCTCAGTACTTTCAGATTCGTGGTGGTGATATTTGTTGTGTAAACAAAGTTATTTTTAATTTTATTTAAATTATTAATTTCATTTAGATAAGATTAATTTTATTACATTGCTAATCATAAAATATTAAAATGCACGTATAAACACTTTTCTATGCTTGTATAGTTTTAGAACTCCCACAATGAGAAGATCTCTTTTGGGTTCAACACCAAGGACACCAACTCCTTTTAAAAATGCTTTGGCTGCTCAGGAAAAAAAGTATGGTCCCCTCAGACTAATGGTATGTGACTCTACTGTTTATTTTCTTCTTTGTTGAAGTCTAAATGCCCTCTTGATTCTGAGGTATTGTAAGCCTCAGTGTGATCTTAAAAAGCATTTTCTTATCCTAGAGAACAACTAGAATGTGAATCAAAACTGCTTTCTTTGTATCTGGTTGTTAGACTTGTATCCTTCAGTGTAGTACAGAAGCATTTTTTGGTTGAGTAGTAATTTGGTACACATAATCATTCGATCCACAGTGACCTTAAATGCATCAGTTCCATGTTTGTGAGTTGTTTTAAGTTTGCCTATCCTTGCTAACACTATATCTCTTACAAGATGGTTGCATAATTTTAATACTTTAGGATTCTGTTTTTTTCAAAAGATAAATTTTAAGTCAGAGAATGCATGGGTGTGGGTTCTCCAGCTGGGTAATTTGGTGAGAGCAAGCTGCTGTAGATGAGTATGACTGACCTAATTTTTTTAAACAACTTTCACATTTCACTTGAAAAACTGCATTATCTTTGAATCCTCTGGACTATGGAAGTTGTTCTTTGGTTTTGGTTCTTCTACAGCACTAGCTTTGGTTCTTTTACAGCGCTTTGGTTCTTCTATTACACCTACTAAACTAGGTGTTTACCACAGTGTGATAATTTTGAATGATGTTTGCAGTTTTCTTCCTCCTAAATTCCAAACTTTTAGTATACTAGTTCATGATCCTCTGATTCTGCTGGTTGTCACACACTTTTCTTGGTTTTATTGACTATGGATGTTACCTTTTTTTGTTAGTTTGTTCCAAATGAATTCAATTTTTGTTCTCTTCCTAGCCTAGCTAAGGTATGTTAATGCATAATAACTTTAGGAATTCCAGAGACATATGCTTTTCAAATTCTGAAAAGATTCCAACCAATATATATTGACTGATTCTTTTCTGCAAACACAGAAGGTAGCTCAGACTTTGCCACAGGGCTTGGCACCATCTGTGTTACCCTATAGATTCACAGTCCTTCACTATGCAAATGGAGTGGTTTGGCATTCCTGTTTCTGTCCACTATTAACCTCCTGTTCAAAATCAAATTTTGAGGGCTTAAGGGAATTCTTCTCCTGTTGGTACACAAAGGAGCCATCTGTATGGCTTCTGTGAAATTCTGTACTGTACTTAGGACTATCAATGTCTTATTCAAAGGTTTGTGTAAAAATTGGAATAAATCCTTTTCACAACAACAGTTATACATTTCTAGTACAGTTTTTTAGTATGTTTTTATATGTGTATATATACATATATGTGTTTATCTAGGTATTTAGTATATATAAATTATTTTTATCCCTTTTTATAAGTGCATAACCATTTGCAAACAGGTAGCTTGTCTTCTTCAATGCTACCTTGCATTTTTTGAGGGATTGTGTGCATGTATATATTTTGTCTGGCTAAAAATAATGTGGAGTAAAATGAACTTAAAATAATCTTCATAGACTTGAAATATAGCTGTGTGGTTTTTAATTACAGTAGCTTATGTCATTTCTTGTTATGTTTTGCAAGATCTCTTTTCTGGCTTACATTAGGTGAAAGTAGGATGTTGTAAGAACTGGCCACTAATAGACTTCCTGTATTTTCTTCTTCAATTTTAATTAATGTTTAGTCGCAACCACTTGCCTTCTCAGAGGAAGATATTAGGGAAGTTTTGAAAGAGGAAACTGGAACAGATATATTTCCCAAGGAGGAAGATGACACTTTGTATAAAAACTGCAAGCAGGAGGTAATATGACAATAGTAATTTCAAATAGGGAATAACTGCTTTTAAACAATATTTTACAATTTTTCTCTGCAAAATGTTTATTTCAGCACAACTTTTCTAAAAAAGTCAGAAAATCACTGGTCCTAGATTCACAGGAAAAAGAAGAGGTGGGGGCCCAGCGCTTGACAGAAGATAATAGTTTAGATGTACAGGTAAGAATTAAACTAAACTAACTGAAGAGCATCACTGGCAGCAATATTAATATGGAACTCTGTATCTTTTGTTCTATCCACTAAAATAATTTTTCTGATTGAAGTTGCTATATTAATACATCTAGAAAGTGAAAAATACCTTCAATTTGAAATACTGTTTTAAGTACTTAAAAAATAGATGAACATTGGCCTTGAATTGATGCATGAATTTTTCCTTTCAGCCCTTCAGAGTAGATAAAATAGTGTGAATGCTTTACAGGTTTGTAGCAAAGCTGTTTCTGTCTGTGCTGGTTACCCATAAACTTTAGCATACACAGCATACTGAAGCTTTCTGTAATATACCAGGTGGATGACATTTGCTCCTGTGCTGTGTATGCTTGACAGTCTGGCAAATGTGTTCTGAAAATACTGACTTGCATATTAGGCAGCATGTTTTTCCTGCTTCACATAGTAGGAGAATACTTTAAGAAATATCAAGCATGTAAAAGATGAAGTTTGTGTGCTTCCTCTGCCTAAAGGAATTTGAATACTTCTACCTCAACAACCAAGACATGAAGAAATCAGATATGGGGCTATTTTATTCCCTCTTTCCTTTAAAAAGAAGCTTAATGTTTTTTCAGTTGAGAAATTGAATAGATCATTCCTAAGTCTCCCAGGAAAACTTCTTTCTAATGAATTCTTAGTGTATGTATGTGTTTAATTCTTAAAGAGTAAACGTCTGTGATTCTTGATTAGGTTTAAGGCTATGTACAGGATGTAGGATCCAAGGTCCTTAAAAAGACTGTGTAAGATGCTTAGAAATATTCCTTTCTAGCTGGTTTTGTAAATTCCCTTCTGAAGTGCCTCTTAGACTCTGTGCCAAGCTTTGGTTCCTGCTGGGTATTGGGTGCTCTGCCACCTAGTGGGAATTGCCAGCTTCCCCAGGAACATCTCCTGGGAGGAGCAGCAGTACTGCAGCCATTCCAGTCAGGATCAAAATGCCTGCTGCTCTCTGAGTGATGTCTTGTTATGGCACAATATTGTGTATCACTGAGCCCAGGTTAAGATACACATGATGTTGTGTTCTTGTAAAGGCTGGGGACTGGGGAAAAGTTGTTTTCCTTCATTTTCATAAGAAATGCTGGTGCAACAAGAGCATTCACTCCTAGCAAGAGAGATAGTGGCAGTATCTTATTTAAAAATGAAAAATATACCAATCTTTAAGTAGAAATTGTGTATCCATGTGATGATAATTTAGGAATAAGGTCTGAGGTAGAATAAATAACTTAAAGGTGGTTTAATGCAATTTAATAGGATGGTTTTGTAAGCAAGCAACTACTTATGCCACTGTCACTGTGATCTAATTTTTGGTCTTTAAAATTGACATACATCTGTCTTCCACTTTTGTATACTGAAGCTGGATTAATTTCTTTTTATTTCCATAGACATTACCAATATATGAAATTCTTCTGGAATGATCCATCCAGTGCTTATTTCAGTTCTTAAAGCAGTTTCTCCCCCTTAAACTGATGTCATATTTCTCTTTGGACTCTAGTCTCCTTGTCCTTACTTTCACAAGGATTGCCCTAGAAGTGAAAGTGAAAAGTTTGGTGGTTTTTTTGGTTTTTTTTTTTTAACTGTTCTGTAATTACCACTTTATCAAGTCTTGTTCTTAACAAAATGTATTGGAGTGGTGTGGCTTTAGAGTAAAGAAACTGTTTACTCAGTGACACCTAAACCATGCTAGCAGCTGCTTTGCTGTACTGTGTTTAGTATTGACTGTGGATCCCAGTATGGTCCAGGCTAGTTCTTCATATACTGTTCATTACATTTTCTTTTCAGCTTCTTTCCTAGGGTCTTTCTGGTAGTATTTGCTTTATTTACATTTTTGTTTCTCTGAACACAGCAGTTGAAGTCTTTTTGTATTAATTACTAATTATTATTCCTGTTCCCTACTCTCTTTTTTGTCAATAGTCAAAAAATGCATATACCACATCTTTATTAATGACACCACTGTTGGAAATACAGGACAACAGATGTAACCTGACATCAGAAAACCAGGATACAAATCCAGCAAACAAAGCAAATGCAGTAATTAAGAAGAAACTGAATGCATGTGCTACAAAAAATGTCAAAATGGAGAAAGCTCTTCAGGTCTGGATGCAAAGAATTCTGTTAATTCTGTTAACGGGTTAACAAAGAAATTTTGTGTTGTTTTGTTTCTGTCTTGCACTAATGTCTAGAATTGTTGAAATCAGTGATCCAGTTTGTGTTTCCATGATTCTTATTTCTTTTAAGTTAGTCATATTTCCACAAAGTGTTTATTCATAGCTAAATTATTTAAATACAACCCTGATGTTTCACACTTTGTTTCAGTGAAACAAACTGATGTTTCACAAAGATTTAGATGTGTGAGGGGAAAAAAAACAGGGCAGGGGAGATCTACAAAAGAGGTTTGGGTGCCCAAAACTGAGTTAGAAAACTTGACCTGGTATAAACTAAACTTCTTTAGGACTTCAGTTTCTCAAATTTGTCTGTGCTTACTCTTCATAATAAGCCCAGTGGGATTCATTAAACAGAGTTCATCCACAGGTTCTGTTTGGTAATTGTTCTTGTAACAAGCCCATTCTTCTATGTCTGTATATTTTCCATCGTGGCAAAGCCATGGAACCTAGTTTTCCCTCTGGGTATGTCCTGACCACCAGCTTTAAGAGGAGATTCTTTGACCTGACTTTGTACCAATTCCAGTTTGTCCCATAGGGAGTTAATGTATAAAGTGTTTTTGTCTTCTCAGAATATCTACAGCTCTGTATTAAAGAAAAAATTAAACAAAAACTCCCAAAAGGCAGGATGCCTGGAGCCTGATCTTCCATATTCTACTAAATTGCTTTAACAATGATATTTTTAAGTAAAGAGACGACAGTATTACTTTCTGATCTTTTCTTATGAGCAAGAAGAACAAAATTCATTTAATTGTGATATTAAAATTGGAAAAAAAAAAAAAAGGAAGAAAAATTTCTTTTGCTGTGAATTGCAGCAAAGATGAATACATCTATCAGGCCGAGAAGTATGGTCTTTAGAATACCTAAAAGGGGAGCTTATTCACAGTATACTCACAAATATTTTCCTCAAACTATCTTTTTTTCCTTTTTCTCTTTCCCCAGAGAAATTATCTTTCAGTTTTGTGGACTCTGTAACCCCAAGTCCCCTTCCATGAATCAAGTTCTGCTAAATTTACAGAGAAACTCAACAGCTAATTTTCTTTGTGAATCAACATGCGGAACTGATCCTTTGGATCAGTTTCTAGCTCGATGTGGGAGGGAGAGGATCTCGCATTCTTCATCATCCTACAATCAGTCAGTGTCAGGTCCAATTTGGAGCTGAAATGAATCAACTCGAGATGCAGTACATCATGTGAAGATGTAGGCTTTACTTCATGGAAAAAGCAGGACTAGTAGCTTAATTATTCTTCCATTCATCATTGTTAGTCCCAATTCCTTTGCCATTTTTAATATATTTCCCAAAAATTTGACCAATCTTCCACAGCCGCCACTTGGTTTGGTAAAGTTCTTCACAATCTCATTTTTCAGCTCCCAAATCATTTTACCTTCCTTGGTGTCTCCAGACAGCTGTCAGTAATGTGTTTTTCTGCCTATTGAACTTAGCACAAAGAGGAAGTTATCAAAGAGAAGATAACTTAATTAGCTTCCCTTTTATGTATTAATTGTTGAACTGGCTAGACTCTATTGAAGAGTGTTTTTCATTTTGTGTGGTAGAACTTGAAGCATAACCCAGGTGCACTGCTGGATTAAGGAGTGGAGAGGGAGCTTTGTCACAAGTTTTAGCTATGGTACCGTAGAGCTGGATCCTTCTCAGTAAAATATACTGTTGCTAGGCTTTAATAATTTATTATTACTCTGAAACATTGTATGAGAATTGCTCGAGTGTTTTAGTTTGTTAAAAGAACCTTTTTTAACAGAATTTTGTTTTATGCAGCCAAATCGTGACTGGGAGGCAGTTGTTTATGGAAAAACAGAAGACCAGCTTATCATGACTGAACAAGCAAGAAGGTATCTGAGCACATACACAGCTACCAACAGCAATTCAAGGTCTCTGATACTGTGATGGTCACTGCAGCTGACAACCATCTCTTTCCATTGAAACTGAAACAATGTTGAAGGCGATTCCCCTGGGACACTTGGGAATTAAGTTTTTGAGAGTCTGCCAAGGGAAACCTTAAAGCTACCTTAAAGCTTCCTTTCTTCTGACTGACAAAGAACAGACATGAAGCTCTTGCATTCTTTACAAAGGGATACTGCAAACAGTTCTGCAATGAATTTTTTAGATATTAAAAGAGTAACCCCCTAAAACATAAAGAAGGGTAAAAGACATTGCAGTACTGACAACATACAGTTTTTAGGTCTATTTTTCATATTTATTCTTTTGACTTGCATCACATTTTTATCTGTTAGCGCATTTTCAATATAGAGTAGGTTTATAGGTTGTTACTGGTTTCCAAATGAGCAACATACATGACTGAATGTGCTTTTGCTTATGTAGCATTTTTCTAGTATATAAAGAAACACAATGGAAAGGAGTACAAAGGAAGAATAGAAAGTTGCACTACTAATTTTTTTGGTATGCTGCAAAACAATGAAATTAACTACAGTGTTAAATATATTTATTTGCAAATGGTACTAGAAGTAGGCCGAGGGGGGTGAATTAAGTTTAGTGTAAAGCATCAGTATTTTCTTCATAAATCTCAAAATGAGATGATTGTTGAATGTATTGTACAGTATGTAGGAACAAGCAAAATTTTGTAAATTGGAAAGGAGTCTGTTTTTATAATTTATTTCCATTTCAGAGCTTAAATGTAGATATTTATATGTATGCAGGTTGTCTAGAGGCCAATGTTGTTTCCTGTTAAAACAGCTAAAATGAAAAAAGGACAAGTTTAAAATATATGAAATAGCAGAAGAATTACAGTGGTGAAGTGTAAAAAAATCTATACTGTATGTTACATCTACACGAAGATTGCACTATAGCCCTAAAATCATGTTGGTCTACAACATAATTACAAGGTATTCCTGTATTATACAGCAACTGTTCCTGTACCTTGTTTAAATATATTTAGAAAGAAATGGTGGGGTCTTATATGTGACCGAGGAGTACTTTGTCCTGCATAGGAACTAAAAACTAATGCATTTTCAATATATATATTTTATTTTATTTTGTTTTTTTAAAAGAAACTTGGCACCTTGGATCTCAAAACAATTGTATCTGCACTTAACTTTGACCATTATATACTGACTAAATGTTTGAAGAGCAAAGAGAACATTCTTTTATTTATGAAAAATCTTTGTCCTTATTTAAAGGTATACAGGTCACAACACTTGCTTTAGTTGCCTATTTTAGGTATTTGCACTTATTTTATGTCTTTATTTTTGGTTTTGAAGGAATGTTTTGGTTTGCTTTTGTTGTAGAGATTTTTATGTAGTTAATTTCGAGCAAGTTATAATGGAGTGCTCTCAACAGATACTGACAGGTAAATAAAATTGTACACTGTAGTTTTAGTTATTTATAATTCAAACACTCTTCCTCTCCACTCCCGGATGTGCTGCTACAGATCGTGGCAGAATCGGCTTGCTGCTATGAGAGATGGAAAGAGCGAGCATCATATGCACTGTATGTAAAATTACATGATGTCAGGTTCTCTAGTTAACTTTATGAGATCAACCAGTACTATGCAGGGTGTGGAAAGTGTTCCTAACACTTTAATATCAAAGATGGTAGAGAAGAATTAATTAATGGAGAATTTTAACACGTGAGGAGCGGCACAAGGAAGGTAATGGGTTCTTAAACTTTTTTAAAGCATCTCAAAGCTTATACAATCCTTGTTTTTATGAGCTTTTTGATATTGGCTCTCATAGTAGTAGACACAAACATTTTTAGCAGTTTTTAATTCACATCAAAATTTTAAGGGGGGCGGGAATCCTATTATAAGCAAGGGATCAGAAAATGCCCATCATGCCAGGATTACTCTTCACCTAGCAAAATTTAGAGGAATTCTTGGCAGTACTAGATTTAGGTGTGCATTACCTGAATGGATTTAACAGCAACATGTAATGCTGGAGACAGCATTTAATTCATAAAAAATGAAATCAGACATTAAGACAGAATGACTATCTAGAATCTGGATGGTATATTAAAGTAGAAATGGTATCATCAAAGCTACCTATACCAAGTTTAAGCATAGATTTATGGTAAGTAGTAATAATTTGTGTTGGTATTGGTTGGATCGTTTAGTTAACTCCTACTTTGTTGCTTTAGCAGGAAGGTTTTAATCTTTCATATGTCAGGCATCTTATTACTTTTTGAATGTTGTGTGCATTGGCATTTCTTTCAGTTTATAGGTAAATTGTACATGCAGCAGCCAAACTTGCATGAAATCTAAATACATATTCCCATATTTTTGTTCTAAGGTTTGACATAATGTGCAACAAATGCCTTGTTTATCTTAGTTTTTGTTGTACTACAAACTTTTCTTTCATGTAAGAGAATCTCACAATACAGACGGCGTTAATGTCAGAAATAAAGCATCTATGTACCAGGTTACTGTAAGTGTCTTTTGTTCGACAACTTTAATGCTCCTTGAAGCAACATGCATGTGTGAGTGCCTGTGAAACTGCAAGAGACCTGTGTTTTCTGGACTGGGCAGAGACAGCAGATGTGGAAATCAGTGGGTTACACAGCAGGATGGAGTCCCTTGGCAGTACCTGCTTCAATCTGACCTGCATGTGAGCCTACTTGTATCTGACTATCAGTTTATATTTGTCTCTTAAATCTGTAACAGAATTTTTTATGTATAGAAGACAATTTGAGGAATGAATGCTGATAGTATAAAGCTTTTGTTGCATTCCTTTCATTTATAGGGTGAAAGTATTTTAGTGTGTGTACCTGAGTTGTGGGAGGTAAATGCAAGTGTAAGCTGTGCAGTCTGATTTTTTTTTCCTCCCCTAAGTAGTTCTCACAAACATGTATTAATCTGAGTTAGTGTTAGACTTAAACTCTCTTCTTTTGATAGAAACATGGGCGTTCAATGCAAAGTTTCCATTTCACAGTTTTGTGACAATATAAATTACAATTTAGGTAATCTGCTGAACGAAAAGGAATAGAGGGACTAACATGAGCCAATTCGTCAGAAATAGGTCCTGGTAATTTGTATTGTCAAGCTTTAAACTGTATGAGGAAACTCTGACTGTTACAGGGGCTTTGCTGGGGATTTGGCTGTCATAGCCAGACCACTGTATGAGTAACCTGCAGACATGCTCATGTTTGTTTGCACATGTGAAGTTCTCCATTACTTGGGACAAGTGAGGTGGACTGACCAGAGCTTTTGTTTGTCTCGTGGCAGACTTCTGATGTCTGAAATGGGACTGAAGTGTAGGTAAAGGAAAGCAAAGTCTAATAATGCAGCAAGTTCCTTTTTCTGTATTGACTTCCCTCAGTGAAACAAAGTAGTGCAGATGGACAGCCAGTAAGGCAGGCTTGGCAGGAACTACAATCCCAAGTTTTATTATATGGAAACTTTGGAAGCTTTTCTTATGGGTCTGACTTTTACTTGGAAGAAATGGTCTTTAAGGAATTGATTGGTGAGAATAATCCCAGTTCCTACTGCTGTTAAAATCAGATTTTACATGAGAATGACTCTACTAGATTTGCACCAAACTAAAACTGATCCAGTGCTGTGAGTGAATCACACTTTATGAAATACAGGTTTTAACATTGAGTATTAATGGACCAAGGTTGCACCATACCTGTGACCAAGACACACAATGCCAACAACAAACATTTTGAAACTGAAATTGATTCTTGCATTTGGTTTTGTGACAAATACTCTGATAAAGGTTCAGTACCTAGGCAGAAAATACATTGTCATCTTCTAATGCTAGACCTCATTTAATTTTTTTCTTAAGTTTCCTTGACATTGGATAAACTGGAGCTTTACAGGCTTAAATGTTTACTTTTATGAGGAAGCCATGGATTACTGTTTCTGAGCCAGCAGAGGCAAAAGATCGGTCCCTCTTGAAGCTGCAGCATACTGGTGTGTGTGGCTTCCCCTGGAGACAGCCAGCTTATCCCTCAAGTGGGTTGGATTCTTGCCCTGCAGCTGAAGGGAACAATGGGATCCTTGTAGTTCTGCTAGCATGATGTGTTGGAAGAACAGGTAAGCTTTGGACATTTATACACAATCTTTTTTGTATGAAGCAAAAATCCAAATCACCTTGATGAAGAAACGGTAGTAATGCAGCTTCTGTTTGCATCGGGAATAAGAGATGTGCAATATGGCATCCTTCAGTTTCAGCTTCTGTCAGTGGGGTGGTTTTCTTTCTTAATTTCATTTTCTCTCTTGCTTCACTCTGTTTTTGTGAGCCCTCTGACAGTGCCCACTGTTGGGCTGTATCACCCCAGTGATGCAGTTGCAATTGCAATGGGAGTTCTGTCTACCTCCTACTATGTTTTACAGAAATTCTAGGTTCTAATTTAGGTTTATTTTTAGAGTCCTCTGGATTATTTACCTGGCCTCTGATTTCCTGTGTCATCAAATCCTCTGATTACAGAGAGAATGGATGTTAACGGCCTTAATGCAAGCAAGATGGGAATGGGTTGTGTATTGGCTGGCAGTTATGGACACTTGTGACTGTCCTGTGTCATAGTCTGAGGGGAAGGGGTGCTTTTCTCTTCTGGGGAGGGAGAATTCTGCTTAGTCAGCATTTACTTCCTTGCCCACCATTGCCCAGTTACTTGGTCATAGTTACTCCTTGTAAAAGTGATGTTTGGTGGTTGCACAACCATCAGAGCTTCAGAGTACCCTTTGTAGGGTTTAGCACTCTGCTTTGAAATGGTCTCTCTCATAGGTTGAGAAATATTTGCTCAGCTTGCTGAGGGTGCCAGGTTCTTACACCAGCAGGCATTAAATAAGAAACAATTTAAAAATTATTAATAGGACATACCAGTAGAGCAGACAAAAAGTCAGAGAAAAGTGCTTATTGAAGACTGCTCATACACAGTAATACAAAGTATCTCAAAAGCCTTTGTAGGAACTGTCTGAACAGCAGAACTATGCCTATAGCTTAGGTGGAAAGAACGAGTTTGGAAAAGGAACCAGCTTTGTACCCCGGAGCAGCTGAATATGTGTTTCCATGTATATGCAGGGCTGAGTTGGCTTGGCCTCATCTCAAAGCTGAGTGGTGTGCGGGCGGACCGTGTCCTTGTTCGCCTGCTTCTCACGCTGGCAAGCGAGTGTTTGTGGCATCTCGGTGTCCGAGGCCTCGCCCCGGCGCCGGGGCTGGGGCTGCGCAGCGAAGGGGAAGCCGAGCTGGGCTGAGCGCGGCGAATAGCCGGATAAATCAGCCGCCGGCAATTTACAAATGAATGCCACGTTCTCCTCAGCCATACGGAAACAGGGGATCAGCGGTGTCTGGAGGGCCCGTGTCACCAGAAGTAGGCCAGTTTGTGCGTCGTCCTGCGCTGGCAAACGGCCAGGCTTTGTGTGCTCCAGACACCAGATGGGAAGCAATTATGAGTGTGACAAGCGGGTCATCTGGCAGACACTCTGTGGACCTGCTGCTGCATAATTTTTGGCGGGAAGAGGAGAGTTTTTTTCTTTTCTGTCGCCTGTCTCCCCCCCCACCTTTTTTTTTTTTTTCTTTTTTTTTTAATACAGCATCTCCTTTAGCAAACTCAGTGACTGGGTATGGAGCATGCTGTGTTTGCTGAGCTGATGCTCCTTTCGTGCCTTGCGGTGAGCACTCTGGAGTGCAAGCATTTTCCCCTGGGCCAAGTAAACGATGGTTATGCTTGTGTTTGTACATTGTATAGTTTGCAAATACTGGCCTGCAGTGCTGGCACGGGTGTTTTAGCCACTTGGCCAGCCAAGCTGAGGCAGAAGAGTTCCAGTGCAGAACAAGAGAATGAGGGAAGTTCCTGCAGCATGGACTTGGTTGTCCAGCAGTGAGACACAAATTTCCAATCTCCCTGTAGGGCCAGGTGGAGGGGGTGGACCTTTTGGCAGCTGGGGCCAACATGGGACCTCATCGGTTTGTCCTTTGACCATAGTCACTGGCCTGTGAAAGGGGAGTTTTGTGAACACAGACAAATCAGCTTAGCTGGCTCCAGCTGAGTGTGACAATGCAGCCCCTCGGCTAAGAGCCTGTTGCTAATTGCATTGGGCAAATGTGCAAAACATATTACATCTTCCATTGCTTTTGTCTGTCTGGCTGAGGGAAAATGGCAAACATGGCCTGGGTCACCCGAGGTCACCCTTGTCAGGGTGCAGTGGAGGCAGTAAAAGTCCAAGCAGGCACAGGGGCTCTGCTGGTCCTGGCCCTGCAGAGTAGAGCCATGGCTGGCTGGCAGCAGATGCCTCTCTCCTCTCAGAGCTCCTGAGGAGCTTGGTGACAATGTGTGGCATCCAACTTCTTCCCTCAGCAATGGCTCAGGAGCAAACATGGGTATGAGCAACATCTGGGGGAATTTCTCCTCACCTGAAGTGCTCCCATCTCACACATGTAGTGAATGGCCCTCAACCATGTGTCTGTAAATAGCTGCAGAATTTGAATCCTCTGGAAATCATGTTCAGTAGAGCTTTTAGGTCCAGAGCCTCAGTTCAGTTCATGGCAGACACTGTCAGCAGTTCAATGGATGGTCCTGTGCAGGGCTGGAATCAAATGTTCCAAAAAAGTTGGAATCAATGATCCTTGTGGAACCCTTTCAACTCAGCATATTCTGTGGTTCTGTTATGTTTCCTGCTGGTAAACATTTGCCCAGGAGTCATCAGTGTTTATAACCCAGCCAGGCCCTGTGTGGGTTAGCATTGTGTTCCTTGCCCTTGGGGAAGGCAGGACTAAGCATGCATGTTTCTCTCCTCTCCAGGTTTAAATGAGCAGGTAGCAGCAAGGTAAGAAGAGAAAGGTTGCCCTGAAGAAAGTTAGTGGTAGCAAGTGCAGTTTCAGGGAAGAAGCACCTGCAGCTTCTAATCCTCTTCACTTTCCCAAGGTTTGGTGCCAGGCTCTATGATAAGGGAGGTGTGAGCACCCCACTTCCAGCCCAGCCCCCTGCCCCTTAGCAGCTCAGTTCTGCAGGTGGGCAAGCACTGGATCTGGCTGTCAGCAGCAGTCCTTGCCTACCTCATCCTTCTGTGTCCTTTGAACTCTATTGCTAGAGATTACTCATATTCATAGCAAAAGCATGCTCTGCAAAGGTGCTTGGAGCCAGCTCTGCTTCAGGAGTCAAAAGTGCAAATAAATGAAAATGTTGAAAAAATTCACCACGATTGTGCAAGGTCTGACTATAGCAGGATGGGAGAAAAAATATTGCTGATTTAGTTAAAATCTGTAGAGCTAAGTGAGGAAGATCACTTCGGATGCTGGCACATCTGTGTGTCTACTGAGTGTTGATATTAGATGTCTTGAAGTTTGGAGCTGAACCCACATGCACACACCCTCAAAGTTCAGGTGGTCGCTGGACCAAAGCACTTGCCATTGTAACCTGGTAACTATTTTTCCCATTCGGCTTTATTTTTTAAATTTAATTTTTTAAAGTTTATTTCATTTTTTAATTTAAAACCTGAGAGATCATTTGGGAGATGTTTTTCTGTGTAATGACTGGGGACAGAATATCTTCAGGTAGTGTTTTTTGCAACTTTTTGTCTCACAAAGAGTGTGATGGCAGGATAGAAGTGACTACGTTGTAGCACAATGCTTATGGACCACAGTTTTTCTTCTGTGCATAACCCAGAACAAAAAGTCTTTCTGGCTCTCTACTGAACATGAATGAAGCTATTGGTTATTAATTTATCTAAGCAATATGACAGCTGCAAAGCAAGCAGAACATAGATCTTGGAGGGAAGAAAGAACTGCAGACTCCTCAATAGCTTTACTTTGTAGCAGTGACCTTCATTTGCTGGGTTGGTTGCCGGGCTTGCTCCCTGCTCTGGATGCCTTGCTGTGACCTCATTCCCAGCAGCAGTCAGCCGGTGATGCTGAAAACTCTGTTTGGGTTTGAGCGAGGAAGGAGAAGTTTGGTTGTAAGAGTCTGGTGAAGGTTTGAAATGAGCAGGGGTGATGAGGAACTCAGGCACTGCCCCAACCCTGTGCTGCTCAGTCTGCTCAGTGACACACAGGTGCTCTGACAGACTTGGCCTGGAGCCTGTGCAGGGGGAAACTCGAAAAGATTTAGATTTTACTTTTAAAAGTGGTTTAAATCCACACCTGGATGCCTCATAGCACTGGAGGATGTTGATGCATTTGTGGGAATATTTTCCTTGTCACATTGCGCTGCATGAAACATTTTCCATGAGGAATTTTAATTACCATACCATGCACTGAGAACTAGCTGAGGTTTTTACCACCTAAATGAAACCTGATCAGAGACTCAGAGCCGGCTGTTCACAAGAGTGCAGACACAAGGGCTGTTTCTGGCTTGGTGTCCGTGCCCTGCAGCATGTGCTACATGAACAACCCTGGTGTCATGAGGTGCAGTGCTGCCCATGGGTCACAGTGCACAACCAGTTTGGGGTCCTGATGACAGGCAGTCTCTTACTCAGCTGTGTGCAGCCTAAGGTGACACGTGTCCAGCTATCCTGGATGTTTATGGAACAGCAATAGAATAATTTTACATAACACTCTTTCCAACATACGGTGGAAGTCCTTTCATTTCCCAGTGTGTGACATCAGCCAGGACTCTGTGCCTGCACTGGTTATCAAGATGCAGGAATGTGGATGATAGCTGTGTGTATTTGCCCTGATTACATGGACTTTGTGCTATTTTCTCATGGGAAATGAAAGGAAATAAAGCAATTGCTTTTGCAGTGGGTGATGGTGGTTTGTTGTAGGGTTGCTGGCTGGGAGAGGCTGAAGCTGGATGTCCCCTGGCTCGGAGCCCCAGCAGGACACGGCCACACTGTCCTTTGGGAGTGGGTGTTGAGCCACAGGGGACAGCGTGTGTGGAACCCTTTCAAGTTTTGTATCAGTGGGTGGTTTTGTACTACACCTACCCTCTATGTAGCAAGTGTGAGGCAAGATCTCCCTGATCACATGAAGTGTTTCTCTGTAAGGCAGCTGTTGTGTCCTGTGCTGCAGAGGGCTGTTGCAGGGCTCATGCATGTGCTACTTTCTCTCTGAAATAATCTGCTTAAACTAACAGCCATCCAGCTGGGAACACTACTAGATGCTGGGGAGGTGACTTGGGAGTTTTCTTTTTGTTGTGGGTTCTGTGGCAGAACTACTAAAATGGTTTTGGTGCTGACTGATGATTTCTAGGGACAAAAGTGGTTGCTGTAACTGAGTGACCCGACTTGCACAAAACTGGCTCCATAATCTCATTTGTCTCTAACTTCACCCCAAACATCTGTTAAATAGTCTATTATGGTGCATCAAATAAAGCATTAGAGGGCAGAGGGCTTTTTAGCACTTGTCAGATCCTGGAAAAATGAAGTGTTCAAGTTGCCTTGAGTTGTTTTAAAAAATATTGCTCCTCATAGAAAGTATCAGGCCCAAAACTGTGAGCAACTCAACACAGACTGCGCTGAAGTTCGCAGTGCTGGGTCCCTTTTGTGAATGAAAGTGTTCTCCTATGGCATGAAGTGAGCCCCCTCCTCTGGAGCCTGTGGAGAGGGCTTCCATGGCAGCAGGGCACAGTCGCAGAGGTTAAGACTGGTCAGAGCCTCCTTCAGCATTTTGATGACTGCATCATGTGCTAGCTTTGTGTTTCAGGTGAACTACTGAAAACTGAGCAGTCCATGGTCTGTCAGGAGCTGTGTGTTAAATTTTATGTCTTTTCTGTCATTTCAAAACTTTTCCCCACTTCAACAGTCATTGTTGAACTTTTCAGCTCAGTGGCTGTGATGCAGTTCTGTGACTTTATAAATGCATGTAGGTTTGTCACAGCAAAGCAGTGTTGTACCCTATTTTAGGCACTTAGATTAGCTGGAGTAGATTTTTATTTTGTTGATGTCTGCTTTTACTGAGTCTTTAAATATCTTGCAGAACAGCAATTTGCAGACTTGTTAATACCAACACTCTCCTGAGAGAAATGCAGACACCTACAAGTCGGAAGATAATGGTCCAGCCAGGTTAGCTGGTGACATAGAGAGAGAGAAGTGAGGATGGAGCCTGTGTCTGAGTAAAGCAGCATTTATCTCTGCATACCTTGGTGGTTGCCTGCCTCTCTTCTCTATTAGAGGATACCCAGAAAGGAAGGGCAGGGATTTCCCACCCTCTGAGAACTGCATCCACCACCATCCCACATCTCTGCAGGGTTTCTGAAGGGAGATGCACCCCCAAAACCTGCTTATGTACCTGGACAATCCAGTGGGGTGACCTGAAGGCTGAGAAAATCTGTGAAGCCGACTTGGTGTCAGAGCTGTTCTCTGTGTCAGGATGATGCTGGTGTGTGATGTTTGCACTGATAATTCACACAATACTCCAGATGCCTGCTGGGGGCTGCTGTGTAGTGGCAAGGCTGCTGTAAGCCAGCTGTTCATGGCTACAAACAAGAGTTGTGTCAATAAAACATTTCTCTTGCTTTTGCACAAAGGTTCTTATCAGCTGGAATGAGCAGTCTTCCTCTTTACCCTGCTGTCTGTGCAGAGATGCTGGTGCCAGCTTTAGCAATTGGATTGGGTGGGGAATGGTTTTTCTGACCCTTTATTGATGGAGCTGAGGCTGCTGACCTCCGCAATTCTTGGATTCAGAGTGTTTCCACTTCTACTGATCATACTGGTTGAGCTTTCATTACATGAGCACCTCCAGCCCAGCAGTAGAAAGGTATTTTGAACCCTGGAGTTTAAGCTGAGGGCATGGGCTGCAGAGAGGCCCTTGATGTGTGCAGCTGCTGTGCCTGGTGTGCAAATGGGGCCAGACCCTGTTCCACAGAAGATATGGGAGGCTGGCTGTGGCATGGCTGGGAATGTCATGCGCTACAGAGGACGGCAGAATGGTCTGAGTCCTTCTGCTCAGGGGCTCCCTGGGAAGTCCCTGGGAAGGGACTGCATGGCTGTTTCCCACTCCTTACCCACAGGAAGGATTGATGTTGGCAAGACAGGTGCTGGAGTGGTGGCAACCAGACCATAGCTGTTTTGCACAGCTGGGGTGACTCCTCTGTCAGTTTTGTACATTTCTTTAGGTGGTGAAGATCAGGGAAGGAAGGGCACTACCTGAGGCACTGCACAGTCACTGAGCATCTCTGCTTTCCCCTGTGTCTGGTGTGGAGACCCTGTGTTTGGTGAGAACTCCAAAACAGCCTCACAGCCAGAGTGCATCACTCAGGTGTCAGCTGAGGTGTGTGCAACAGTCACAAAAAAAGGTCCCCTTGCAACCCTGCAGGATGGATGACAGCAACCTTCATTCACAGCCTTGCCTGCCCCACATCAGCTTTGCAGAGACCTTTGTCTTTGCTGCATGTGTCTGGTGCACTGAGGCACAGAAGCCCAGCATGTCAGCTGCTGGGAATGTCCATGCCAAAGGGTTTGTCCATGGAGGAAAATTATTTGAGGCTTATTTCTTAGTCTTTTTTTTCCCCCTAGAATATTTGTGTCTCTTCAGCTAATGGAATGACCCACTTCCAGTACATTGTTGTCAGCTAAATAACTTGGTATTTCTATTTGTAAATTATTTTTAAAAATTGTTAGCCAGGCTTGGATTCTTATACATTGCAATTGAGACTAAATGAATAGGCATTGTAAGAGTCTGAATGTTGATGAACACCATTTGTAAGAGTTCATTATAGACGGGTAATGTGAAACCTGATCTGGACTACAGTGTCCAGTTCTGAGGTCCTGCAACATAAGAAAGATTTGGATGTGCTGGAGCAAGTCCGGAGGGTCATGAAGATGCTCAGAGGGCTGGAGCACCTCTCCTATGGAGAGAGGCTGAGAGAATTTGGGCTGTTCAGCCTGGAGAAACAAAGGCTGCTGGGAAACCTTAGAGCATCATCCCAGTACCTAAAGGGAGCTGCAACAGAGCTGGAGAGGGACTTTTGACAAGGGTATGTACAGATAGGACAATGGGGAATGACTCTAAACTGAAATAGATTTACATTAGATGTTAGGAAGAAATTCTTTGCTGTGGGGATAGTGAGGCACTAAACAGGTTGCCCGGATAGGTTGTGGATGCCCCGTCCCTGGAAGAGTTCAAAGTCAGGCTGTTTTTCAGCAAGCTGGTCTAGTGGAAGGTATCCCTGGCCATGACAGGGGCTTGGAACTAGATGATCTTTAAGGTCACTGCCAAACTGGTCTGTAATTTCTGAAGTTTTTGCTGTCTGTGCTGTGGTCCTTGTTACTAAGGCAACACCTTTGATGAGGAGACTGTTGTTTCCTGAGCGCCACCTTTGCTTGTGCTGGCACATCACAGGCACTGTCTGGTTTCACAGCGTCACTCCCGACACGGCTGCGCCCAGGGCTCACTTCACCCAAAAGTGCCTTGTCAGACACAGGGGTGAAGAACTCTGCATGCTGCCTTTGCATGTCTCTTCTGCTTTATGGTCCAGTGAACCCCATCCTCCCCCAAAAAGAGAGCATCAGACAAAGAGTCTGCCTCTTGCTGTTTCACTGCTATGCAAAACGTGATGGCTCAGTAGGGAAATATCAATCTAAAATAAAGCAGAGTCAAATGTTAGGCAGGTGAATCTGCAGGACAGGAGGTCTGATGTGGTGAAACACCTGGCTGGGACTGGGGGCTGCCAGCAAGTGTCTGCATTGATCTGCCACTTTTGGGCCAGCTCTGAGGCCCTGTACTACTCCATAGGGCTTATTAATGAAAGGGTGTTGAATGTGATGTTTCTTTTAGTAGGGACCCCAACCTGATGGCTAAGAAGAGGTGCATTATTCACACTTCTTCCATTTCATCCTGAATTGTCCCCCTTTGATCTAAGCTCCTGGGGTTTTCTGGGCCTTCATCTCAATGAATTAAATATTCAACTCCTTTTTTTCTTTCTAAATACTTCAGGTTTTATATTAGTGATTTGTGTGCCCATATATTTAAATAAGAGTTCTGCCATTTAAAAAAGCTTTGAATACCACGTAGCTTAGGGTTAGAGTTGAGAGAGTCAAAGAGCCCATAGCTCCAGGAACATTGGGACTGGAAAAGGCATGTCGAGGTGATCCCAGCAGGGCTCCAGTATTGCTGCTCCTACATCTTTCTAATCTGGACCACCCATGGGAATGGGGACCTCAGCCCCAGTGATAAGATGCCCTGAGGGTTAAGTTTAGGCTTCAAAGATCTACAGAGCCTACAGCTCCAGGGACACTGGCACTCGAAAAGGCATTACAAGGGCATCAGAGCAGGGTGTCACCACTGCCAGCTCCACACTCTTTAATCTGTGCATCCTGTGGCAATGAGGACCTCTGGCCCGGTATCAAGTTGCCATTAGGGTTAGGCTTAGGGTTAAGGTTGAGGGAGTCAAAGAGTCTACAGCTCCAGGAGCACTGGGGCTGGAAAAGGCATGCCAAGGTGATCACAGGAATACCTCAAAATTGTTGCTTATGTGTCTTTTTAATCTGGACCACCTGATTTATTCTGAGGATTTCACACAGGATTCTTCCTTGTGCCAATCAGGTTTGGCAGGAGTGCCCACTCACAGGAGGCAAACTGGTCACGAGGTTGGCAGAAGAGAATCTCTAAAAACTAATGGATGTTTTCCCCGGACGAGTCAGAAGAGATGGTATTACAATGACTGGAAAAATTGTCCAAGAAACCAAGGGCAGAGAAGCGTAATATGAGCCTCAGCACACCCTCTTTAATAGACATAGGCAGGGAAGAAATTGTGCCAGACAAAACAGGGAAACTGAAAGCTCCTCTCCCTTCAGGTGTGCAGGAGAGCAGCAGCTTGATTTATGTTGGATGGCTCACTGATAATGGAAATGGAGACATCTACTGATTGTAGCTCCTGGACCCAAAAACAAGTTACTAACATTTTTAGTGGACACTGGGGCTCAGATATCAGCCCTGACTGAACCAGACACTACCACTTGAGGAGCTGTCCCATCCAAACAGCCCTTGCTTGTAGCGAATGTGTTAGGGGTGTCACAGCCAGTAACTTCCACTGCAGTCAGTCTTACCTTTCTGGGAGAAGAAGCTACCATAACTGTTACCATGGCTACAGGGGACTTCCCTTTAAGTTTACTGGGACTGGATCTTCCGAAAGGGAGAACTTGGCATGACAATCTGTGGTGCCAGTGGTCCTTTGGAACCACCAACCACCAAGTTAGACTGTTGCAGATGGCCCCAGATCTTCCCCCTTCAAAACTAACAAGTGTCGAACTCTATCCACTGGCCCTAGGGAGGAATTGCCCCAGTCCTAGAGGAAAAAATGGGAAATTGTTATCCCCACTCATTCAGCTTCCAGTTCCCCAGTAGGGCCAGTGTGAAAACCAAATGGTAAGTGGAGATTAACTGTAGACTACTGCTGCCTCAGTGCTGACACAGACCCCTCAACAGCAGCCATACCAAACATCACTGGGCTGCCAGCTGCCATCCAGGAGCAGGGACACAGGGTCATGGCCACTGCTGATATTAAAGATGTGTTTTGTATGGAGCCATTGCAGCAATGGGATCAACATCAGTTTGCCTTTGAGTGTGGAACAACCATATACCTTTACAGGGTTTCCTTAGGGATAAAAGCATTCACTACCTTAGCTCACCATGTGCTGGCAAAAGAATTGGAAAAGATACCAGTGGAAGAGGGAGTGAAGGTTTACCAGTACATTGATGCTATACTCACAGGAGGTAATCATCAGGAGGAGACTGTGACTACCCATGATAACATCATTACTCACCTCAAAGGTTTAGGGTTTAGCTGCTCACTTGAGAATCATCTCTAGAGTTAATGCTGAGATTCTAAAAACTTCAAATAGATAATTGTGTCAACTTGAACATCTGTATTGTTTGTAGAGTTTCTTATCAGGGGTCTCATCTGAGAAATCTGACTTATTTCAATTTTTGTGCGTGCAAATTCTGATATTGCAACGTTTCTGACTGGGTAATTTACAGGAGTAAAATTATTCTGCTGATGTCAGTGTTTGAGATTAAATATTTTCTGTATAAAGTGTGCGGTATTCCCTCAAATAGTGAAGTGTCTGTGATTGACTCTTCTGGCAACCATGTTTGCTACAGGACGTGTAAAGTGAGAGCAAAAGAGGAAGAAAAGTGGGTAGTGCATATCTGAGGTGGTTTTTTTCATGCATCAGTAGGAGTGATTTTATATATTAGCCTAGCCTAAATTTACTACAGTTTATTTAAATAAAGTGGTATGCAAAGTAATTATGCATATTTTAGTGAGTAGCTCTACTACAAAGATGGTTTTGAAATGGTGGGGAGAAATTAGAATTTTTTTGGGGGGAGAAATGAATTATAAATGACTGTAAGTGGGATGGACTGTCATCATGCAGCCTCTTTCTGTCAGATCAGTGCCCTAGTCAGGCTCTCATTCTAGGGAACACCAAATTATAAATTGGCATGAAGCATGTTTGAAAAATGCATCTTCTAACAGATGTTATAAATTGTAACAACAGGCTTGTGTCTGGTAGTACCAGAGGTGATGTTTTTTTTTGGCTGCACAGTTAAGAACTTCTGTCTTTGGTGGAAAAATCGTAAAGTTCACTTATTTTTGTAATCACTATTTCACATTTTTCTGACGGTGTGCCGGAGTCAACCTAATGCAGCTTTCTGTACAACTTCTTCTGGAAAATATATTGCACATCCACATCCTCTTCTGTACTCATGCTGATATTTTTAATGCACAGCTAAAGATCAGGTATTCACAAATGAGTTCCCAGCAGAGGCCAGGACCTGTAAAAAATCTGTGCCAGCTCCTGTGGTGTGGACAGTGACTGAGGGGACACTTCCTGGCTGCTCATACTAAACATAGATGGTGTCTGGAATGGAAGAGCCAGAAATGTGACAACTTTTCACCAGAGCTGTGTGACTACGGGCAGTGTGGCAGGCAGGGAATAAGTCTTTTAATCCTCTAATGGAGAGCTGTGAAGCCTGGGCTTGGTGCACCACGCCCACACCATTATGCTTTTTTCCTTGTATCCTGAATTCTTTCCCTTGCAGCCCTGAGTCACATTCCCCAGGCTGGGCTCCTGTGGTCCTGTGCCATCCGCCTCAGGCTGGGCCACAATTCAGCAGAGGCTCTCCAAAGTCAGGGTTGTCTTTGAGGTGAGTTCGGTGACTTTTGCTGTCAGCTCAATTGGCTTTATTCTCTACCAGAGCCTTAAATCCCTTTCAGGAGTCTCTGTCTTGGCACTCTTATTTGATGGGAGGGAGGTGACACAAATGTTGTGCCTGGGATGTGCTTGAGGTCAGCTGTGTAAAGGTGTATCTGATTTCTACCTGCTGATAGTGACAGGGCTTCTCTCTGAATATCTGATAACAAAATGGTCCTATCACCTGTACAATACTGGAGCCACTCACAAATACAGTTTCAGACTGTGGAGAAGTTCATGCTCTTTGCTATCAGGGGTTCACCTTTTTTCAGTACCATACACCTTCCTTTACTTGCCACTAAATGCTTCCCAAAAACTCTGAAATCTCTGAGACCTATATGTAATCACATGCTATTTGTTTATTTTGTTTGCTTTTTTTTTAAAGAATGGAACATACTTTTAAATCAATAAAATAAATATCTACTACAATACAAAAAAATCTCCACAGCAATTCCTGGAATACAAGGAAATTAAATATGGTTCTTGTAAATAGCTCCTTCTCTTGTAGATCCAAATTATAAATAAATAAATAAGAAAAGCATAAATACACATATCAAGATACATCAATTATTAAGAAGAAATATTAATCACCTCCACCTCCATCGTCATGCCACTCAAAGGTATTAATTAACAAATTAAATACTACGACTACTACAATCCAACTTCCTCAACAAGCAAAACTCTTGCTGCCCTGGAGTGTGTTTGAGTACTTTATGGGGCCATGTTAACTACAAGAGCAGGTATCACAAATGTTCACTCTCTTAATTACATCTAAGTCAGTAAATGGACTTTTCCCAGTGTCTGCCCATCATCCTTATTTTTCTTTTGTTTAGGAAATGAGACAAAAAAGAGGAAACAGTGATTGGCCTTCTCCCTACTCTTTGAAAATATGTGCTGTTATGCAAGGAAGCAGTCCCACTGAATTTACTAGGTTTACCTGCATGTGTAAAAATACATATATGGGTTTCTGGCAGGAGTTCCATGGGTTGAAGAGGGGGCTGAAGTGCGGTTAGTGATGTTTGTAAAAAGTGTTTCAGGAAACTCTTGACCATGGCTCTAGCTTGCCTGAGTCATAGAGGGCCTGATGTTGGCAGGGTTGGGGTGCTCAGACTATTGCACAGTTTTCCTCTGACCAGCTGAGCACCTCTGAAGGAGGAGCCTGTGACTGAAGCAGTGATGGGCAGCTGAACAGGAGGGCTGACAGAGGTATTCCATCAAAGTGTGTTGCCTCTCTCTCCTTGGCAGAGTCTGGACTGATTTGGCTCTAGCAGCATTAAAAGCCACAGTACCTTTCAAAGTAAGAACTTACATCCCCATCCTACCACCATTTTCATCCTGTCCACCCCTAAATATGTTTTTCCTGTTGCCCTCCTTGCAGCCATCAGGACCATATGCTCTGTAAAACGACTGGCCTGCTCCATTTGTTTTCCCATGCCATGAACTTTGGTTGCTCAAGCTGTCAAGCTGCAAGCCTCTCCTCAACCCAAAGACAGAAGTCCTGGCTGTCTTTGCCTCCCATGCAGGTGGTCCCTTGGTATTCTTGAGCTGGTGACCCCTGACCAGGGCCAGCTGCCCCTCACTACCCTGGCATTGTCTGGGATGGCATCTCACTGCATTTCATTGCACTGGCTGCAGGCAAGCAAGTTTCAGATGGGAGCTCCTTCCCTCTGCTGCTGTCAGAGTCAGACCTTTATTTTTAATTTACGCTTTGGTGCATTGGCAGTTAGATTAGAGGTCATCATTGACATAAACAACAGGAGATACGCCTCCTCCAACTTTAAATATAAAGTTCTGTATTTAGGGAAACCAGTGTTTTTTGTAATAACTAGGAGAGCACTTTCAGGAGGCTACTCATGACCAACAATATTGTCCATAACAGTGGTGAAAACTTTTTTTGTAAAGTTATTTTGTTCTTTTTTGAGAGAAAAACTGAAGAGAATCTGACCAACAATTTCTAAACTGAAAAAAAAAAAAGAAAAAAGAAAAGAAAAAAATTTAAAGCAAATTCCATTAAATCCATCTATTCATAAGTACAGGTCTCTTACATGCAAATATTTTATACTTAGTCACCTAGTTGCACCATTTACATACTTTCCTTCCTTCTTGTATTTTGTGCACTTTATGTAATATCCTTTACCACATGGCTAGAGGGTAAATTGCTGACTACCATTTCACTCATAAGCAGGTTCTATGACAGAAAGTACCTTGAGGTTATCCTGTTGCTCATAGCTTGATCTGGCAGCACACTTTAAAACACAAATCACTTGTCACATAGCAAAGTTTGGTACATATGTTTGCAAGCTTGCTCAGTTCTGGCCCATTGTTTTAGAATTTTTGCATCTTTTACTCCTGCCTTGAAACATCAAAGCTGAAGAAAAAGAGAGGTTTAGCATGTGTCATTCAGCCAAGCATATCGCAAGATGGGGTTTTTATCTCATGATATGAGAGGGGAAAGACAACAAGCAGTGATGCACAACAAGTAGCTCCCTGGGATTTAATGGCACTCTGTAATCAATCTGTTGCCTTGCAGGAATACACAAACCTCTTCATAGGCTTCTCTTGTTGCAAGTCCGAGACAGGACATAGAAAATGGTGAGTGGATCAGCAGTAGTCTCAGCATCGAGTCAAGATGTAAATCTAGTGGGATAGTTGGGATTTTAGTGTAATGCAACAAGGAAAGGCCATTGAGTTGCATCATATTCACCATTTTTGCCTTTGTTAGCCTTTCTCCCACTGTTCTGAGGCAATGGCATCAAGTAATAAAAAGGATATAATTTTCCTGGATGAGCTGTGCTGTGTCAGTTCCCTCATTGATCCTAAAGCACCTTGTCTTGCTAAAGGACCTTCTGCCTTTCCAAGGGATGCTGAGCCTTATCAGTCCGCCTCAAAGGCACTGTTTGTTGCCCCCAGGTACTCTGACTTTTTCTTGTGCTTCATCCACATCTTCCTCAGGAGGCTGGGTGTCCCACACAGGTTGCCTCCTGTCAGTGGCAGGGAAGCTTCTGCTCCTGGTGGCAGGGCCAGGTCATACTCTGTTGTCTTCCTCCAGTGCTGCCTGTGGCTAACAAATTAAACACAAGGTGTGTACAGGGTGCTTCTCCCTGGCCTTCTTCCCTGCTTATGGCAACCAGCCACTCAGAACCAAGAGCTGCCTGGCTGAAAAGTTGTACCCATGTGTGGCCCAGCCCCAGGATCAGCAAGTCTGGAATGAGCAGGGGCTCTGTGGGTCAAGGGGTTGGGGTGCTGCACCACCACCTCTCAGCTTGGTGCCCTTGTTCCCTCATCACCATGGGAGGGGACACTCACACATGGGGATGGGCTGCAAGTGGGACCACTCTAGGTGCATCCCCTCCAGCAACTGCCACTCAACAAGGAGAGGGGGATTGCCCAAGGAGGGAGCTGGGCCCTTCCACCAAAGCCCCAGGGACCATGTGGCAGTGATGAGCTCCACTGGCTGAGGGGAACTTACATCCCTGGGTATGGAGTGCAGGGACACTGTGACAAAGAGCTGGTTACTGTCCCTCAGGTGACAATGGTGGCATCTCAAATCCCACCCAGATCCATGTCTGGGTTAACTGCCTGGTGATGAGTGCATTTGTGTTATGGTTGAGCTGTTCCTTAATTAGGTTTTACCACTTTTTTTTTCTTCAATTAATTACATTTTCTAACTATATTTTAGGGCATATATTACAGACTTCTTAGGGGGAAAATACTTCCACTTTGAATTATGATGACTTTTTTCCTAATGATAAAGTAGAGCTGTAATGGGCGCTGAGATAGTTGTATAAATGGGCATGGCTGATAATAAATTCAACATAAGGCTGATGATAAATTCAGCATAACCTTTGCCAATCTCTCCCTGCCTGTGGGAAACAAGAGGCCTGGCTGGAGGGTGGGAAGGCACTTACTCTTCCGTGGGAGTGCGGTTGCGTGTGGGTGAGCCCGTGACAGCCACAGCTTTCACTGTGATATGGGCAACTGGAGACGGAGGAATCTGTGGGAGGATAAAGCACATCATTAGGAAATGCCACTGATGAGTGGGGACACTGGTTCATCTGAGGAAAGAGGCTGTTTTAAGAAAACCAATAAATGCTGTAAATCTCTTAACAAGAGAAAGCAGGTTAAGGATTTGGCTGCCCAGCTCTCACCCACACAATTACCAGTTGTTCACGTGAATATTCTCACTGAGCTCAGCATGAGCAAGAGTTACAACCCTCATCAAAGAAAGGACACTTGCAGAACTTTTTATTCCCTAGTTTTTGTGTTTAGCTTCCTGAGGCAGTGAGGTTTTGTGCAGAGTGAGCAGCCTGCCTCTTGCAGTTCCCCACATCTACAGCTCCCCGGGAAGCAGATGTCTCAGCCTCACCGTTCCTTGAGCATTCAGAGATGTTTCCCTGTTTTGTTCCCTGCTGCTCTGTGGTGTGGGGGCACCTTGGTCATGCTCCAGTTTTGCCATGGCCCCACAAGTGCCTGATCATCCATTTCCTCCTTGTCTTATTTGATCATAAATTGCCTGCCGGCACTGAGTCATGTTTTCCCATAAACAGGTCTCTGAGAAGAGCATATCCTCCAAGATGGTAAGTTAAAGTGTGAGTTGCCCAGAAATAGGAAAAAAAAATTCAAAAATTGTGAGATGATCTCATTATTTCAGGCAATAATCACACTTACTGATTTTACTGACAATCCTGAAAAAAATGTTCATATTACTGTCACTACCATAACTGGTTTTAAGATTTCTAGGGCTATTTCTCCTAGGATTAATCTGAGACTGGGTACATTTAGGTGTGTTTTTCAAGTATCCTAAGACTGAGAGAAGTTTGAAATCACTTTTGTAAGCATCCCTTGAAAACTAACTATGTTACTTATTGGTAGGTTCAATTAGATTTATGACACTGAATAACATTAGTTTTAACTATCCTTAAGTACTGTACTGTCATTTTTCTTCCGTGTAGCCCAGCTATCAGCTAGCAAGCATGCTTCAGCCATCCAAAAGAGCCTCTGAAACCATACAATTTTGATGGTATGGTCTGGTGTTGGCCAGAAATGGGTCAATTTTTTTTTTCTCTTTAAAAAATTTAGTNATTGTAAGACCAAGAAGGGAGGGAGAACATTTTAGTAAAGGTGAGTAATTTTTAATCAAAATATTTTCTCTGTCTATTAGAGAACACGTTTTGGGGGTTTGTATGACAATTTTCCCATCAACCCTTTATTGATGTTTCTGACTTAGGAGATTCTTGTGTCAGGTTGGCATTCTGGAGAAAAATTATTTGATGCTTGTCCCACTTGAGAAATAATTTTTTTCCCAATTTGTGAATTCCCTGAGAGACAAGAGGCTAATTTCTCCCAGCTCTTGCAGGTGGCTGAGCATCCAGAACAGGAGCCTGCCTGCTTCATCTCACCACTCTTCCTGATTCCTGGGGGGCAGTTCTCTGTCCTATGCCAGTCTCTGCTCCCACCTAAGGAATCCTCTGGCATAAATGATGTTTCAAGCTTTAACAAAAGCTGGGAAATCTGCAGGTGCTGCAACAGACTGACATGCTGTTACTGTGGGACATGCTGACAGGTACAAGGTTTTAAGATGCTTTGGTAGCTGGTTTTGCTCTATTTGCTTACCAAAGATTTTCCATCCAATAGATGATTATAGGACTTGGGTGACTCTTGTTCAGTAATTCCCGCTGCAAAGCATAAGAAACACAGTATTAGCTGCAATTATCCCATTGGCACAGCTTGTATGAAAAGCCTCCTTCCGTGCAGTAAAACTCAGATATGGACAGAACCCAGATACAGGTTATAGTCCTACCAGATGCAATTATAGCCAAAGCAGCAGAGTGATCAGCTATTGTGATGTCAAATTAAGTGATTGTGGAACTGCTTAAGCCATTCTGGAAAGTGTCTCAGCTTGCTCCTGGACTTTTCAAGTGAGATGATGAGCTGCCCTTAGCAGACCAAGTTAAGTGGGAGTCCTTTCCCCCTGTGTAAACACTCATGTGTCTTTAAAGACAAAGAGCTCAAATGCTGCTCTTCAGCCCCCACTGCAGGTTTGTTCTGCCTAGGAGATCATCCTCTCCTTTCTGTATTGCTCTGGAGAGTTATTTTAACCTGGGCAGGGATGTGTGCTATGCCTGACCCCTCACAAGGAGGGATTTCTACCTTTCTCCCTGTGGCTGAATGACATCTCTCTCTCTGCTGTCCTCAACTCTGAAGTATACCCTTCAGTTTCAAGCAATTCCTCATCCAATAACTTATCCATGAATAAATGCTCACTGACATTCCTGCTCACTGTGCCAAGGAAATAAATGAGTGGGGATGCCAGATTTTTTCATGAGGCCAAATCCTCTTATTTGGCTGTGGGAATGTGGACCTCTCTACTGCTGTGACCAATGGAGTATAAATAATGACAGCAAATATGGAAATAGCCAGGGTGCTGCTCATAGTGCTGTTTGCAGCATGACAGCAATCAGAACTGTCTCCTCCTTCTGGGGGCAATATTTGACCATGATAAATATCCTAACCAGCTTCCTGCTTCCCGCTCCACCCCTCTCCAGTAATTCCATTAGGTACCTTACTGTATCCCTCACGTCAAAGTTAATGCAATTGCCTCCTCTCTTCTTGCATATTAGGTACTAACAGTATTCAGCAAGTGGATCAACAGTGCTTTAGCTAATGCCCATCTTTTTTCTTTTTATTTGGTTTGGTTTTCTCTTACTTTGTCCAATTCTTCCCTTTAGCCCATCCCTCTTATTAGATACAGAAAATATTCTTGCAAACTTTTAGCAAAATATCTAAGCAAAAGGAAGTTCTCACGGCTTCAGGTTTGTAGTTGCTCGCCTCAGGGCAATGGTGGCCGGATGCAGTGTGAATTCCACTTCCAGAAGTGGCTTCTCACATGCTGGAATGGACTGTCCTGCTTTGCTATTTGTGCAGGATTTCTCATGGTAGCAATAAACATGCTAGTGGCCTCACCTGTGTTCTTTTGTTTGTTTGTTGTTCTAATCTAAACTTAATTTCCAGGTTCTGCCTACTCATTTCTCTTTTCCTCCCTAGCAGACCCACTTCCTCCTTTTCTGCTCTTCTTTTTAGATGCCTACAGCTTTCCTCTTGTTTGCACCCATCTGTTATCCTTTACCTCTCATCTTCCCTAACAGCAGAGACCAGCAGTCCCTTCTTTCTGCCTCTCTGGTTCCTTGCCATCCTTTACCCTGTAGCCAGTCCCAGCTACTCCTGTTCCTGTTCCAGTCCTGAAGCTCCAGTTCTTTTTTCAGCCTTATCTTGGTTCTGGTTCTGAGATCTTCTTGAGATCTTTTCCTGTGGTCCCAGGCTCAGTTTCTTCTTCTCCTGTTTCCCAGACCCTGCTCTTGTCTGGTTTGTGTTCTTAATGGGACAGCTTATGTGCAGTGTGGTTGCAGACTGATGATGTGAGGAACATGCACCTTCATGGACCTGCTTTGGAAATTTTGCATCTTTTAACATCCAAAATGCCTAATTTCTCTTGGAAAAACATGCCATGTGGGATTTCTTTAAAGGCATATGACTTGACGGCATCTGGGTGATTTTTCAAAGAAGAGCAAAAAATGTGTTTTTGATTAAAAGGCCATCCCATGTGAAACTGCACAGCTCTGAAGCTCCAGCTTCAGTCTTCCAAACATAACACACCAGTGTTGGAGGAGCTGAATAGCCACTCTGTTTATGTTTACCCATCTCCTTGGTTTCATATTGGCAAGCTCTATTTTTCCTTCACGGTTTCTCACAAATATGCTGAACAAGCTTTGGTTGCCAAAAAATCAGGTCTGTGGCTGACATCCAGAATCTGAAAATTCATCCCAAATGATTATATTCTGCCTAATTCTAAGCAACTGAACAGGGATCTTATATAATAAGATGACTCAGGCAAACTCAGTAATTTACTGTTTATCATCTCTAAAATATTGTCAGGGAGTGTTTATGACTGAATAAAGTGAGTTTATGACTCAAAATAAATTGAGCAATGCCACGGTCATTATCTCATTAATTCCACTGGATATTTTAGGCACGGAATTATCCTCCAGGTACATAATAAAGCGCCTGCTTCTCTGCAAAGCCTGGAAGACTGCAATATCTAAACACGTTCTCCAGGCAGGGAGGGATGCAGGGCTGTGCCTGCGGACTTACCGTGCTGGGCAGCGCCCTTGGCGGGGCAGGTTCCCTGCAGGCAGCCCTGGCCCCGCGCCTCCTGCTCGCCCCGGGCCCGGTACAGCACATGCAGCAGCTCGCCCTGGGGCGGCCTCCGCTCCGACACGGCCACCACCTGCGGGGAGAGCAAAGCACCCCGTTACAGCCAGCCCCGGGAACGGCGGCTCTGGCCAGCTCCTGTGGGGAGAGCAAAGCACCCCGTTACAGCCAGCCCCGGGAATGGGGGCTCTGGCCACCACCTGCGGGGAGAGCAAAGCACCCCGTTACAGCCAGCCCCGGGAATGGCGGCTCTGGCCAGCTCCTGAGGGGAGAGCAAAGCACCTCGCTACAGCCTGCCCTGGGGAATGGGGCCTCTGTCTGGGTCATGGGGTAGCTGAAAGGATGCTTGTTCTTTCCACTGCTTCACTGCCACCCAAAGGGGGTTTTGTCGGGTCGGGACTGTGGATTTGTGGGATTTTGTTTGGCTGCAGCTTCTGTGCTGTGTATAGAAGTATGGGAAAATCCTGCTGGGTCTTTCTGGGACCCAGCTATGTAGTTGCACCTTTCTGTATTCTCCTCAGGAGACTGAAATATGCTCCCTTCTAAACTCTGCTGAATAGGATACGACTCTGAGACAGCTCAGATTTATTTTCTTCTTGCATCACATCTTGGGCAATCAGTCAAACTTATGCAATGTGAATTACAAATGCTGTTTCCTTATGGTCTCTCCTGTCTTTTGAACTTACTTATATATTGTACCTGATAAATTACTACAAAGAATACCAGGCAGAGAGGAATTGTTCTCCTAGAGATTAATTTTCACAAACATTAGCTCACACAAGCAAAACTCACTGACAGCTTCAACTCTGAGCCTCAGCTCCCCTTGGTATCTCCAACAGCCCTTGAAAAGAAGCATGAACAAAATCAAGTTCTTTTCTAACCAATTGCGACTAAGGCATTCACTACTGCCAAAGGCAACTGGGGAGGCCAGAGTTAATGTGAGTTTGCAAAAACAGGGACACGCCTCAAAGAAGTGGATTCATCAGGACTGTTATCCAGAATGGTCTGGAAAGAGTTTTTTCAAGAAGATCAAAGTCCCAACAGCAGGGACAGAGTGTTTTGTACTTTGTTGGTTTTTTCTTCATTCTTCACTAAAGACTTGCTGCTGTCATACAGAGAACCACTTAAAAAGCCTGAAGAGCCAAACCAGCAAGGAAACAAGACATGTGGCACCTATTCAGACTATTTCCTATTAGATTTACTTATGTTGGAAGATCATGAGAAAAGCAGTTAGCTGCATTTAACTGATGACTGGTAGTTGCTGTCTACATGTTTTAGATATAAATATAGTTATTTTGTCTCAAGACTGAGATCAACACTGGCCAGCCCACTATTGGCATAGAAAAAGCCTTAATTTCTTCTATTGCTCTGCCTTTTAACACACACTCAAGATAAAAACAAGACCCTAGTCAAGCATGTCCCTGCATGCTAAATTGTCCATTTCCTCCAATTAAGTTTTAATTCAGTTTGCCATTAATCTGCAATATTCTGTGTATATGATTTTTTACACAGACATAACACATGCAAACCCATGTTTTCCAAAACAGGAAAGAAAAGAATTCCGACCTAACCACTTTTAATTCTTATGTCTCCATGTACCCTCAGGAATCTGGACAATTACCTAGGTACTACTGACTAGTATGATGAGGAGCAGAAACTGCTCAACAAAGGCAAAAATGCTTCTGGAAAAGGCAGGTAAGGCAACCAAAGCCTTATCCAAGGCTGCACAGGGGTTTTCCCCTATTTCTGTGGATTTTGACACACAGCCTAACACGCTCCATATGCTGTAAACTACTTAAAGACATGCCCAGTGTTCAGTTAAAAGTTAAAGGGACTACTTGTGTCCTTGAAGACAAGCATGTGCTAAAGGAGGCTGCAGCTGGCTCCCAGCTCTACTGATCACAAATTTGGAGCTGCCAACAGAGCCGAGCCCCAGCATTGCTTGCTGTTTCAGAACGAGGGTGATGCTGGTTGTGAGAGGCCTCCTGTTGTTGCTTAAGCTGTTGGCATTGGCTCCCTCCCTACTGCCCCTGGAGCAGTTCCAGCAGCTCCCCATCCCTCTGCAGCAGCTCCTTGCATCCACACATGCTCTGACCACACAAACCCAACAAGCTGCTCCCCAGGGCATCACCCCCTTCACCACGGTGGCACCAGTGGAGACACCTGTCTTCAGGACTGATGTGATGAGACTGTGGCTGGCAGGGGTGTCTGATGGCAGCCCTTGGAGTCTGCCTTGTGTGAACCAAGCTTTTCCAGCTTTCAAGGACACAAAGCTCAGCTCTTCTCACCTTCTCTGGAAAAATGTCCAGGGCTCTTGGTCACAGTCTCTGCTATGTGTGACAGAAAATGTCATCAACTCTCTGCTACTGAGACACCTGAGGTCACTTATTTTGCATTGTCATGGAAAGAGCATTTTTGGTAAGTAGGATGCTGGCGGCAGTCACCTCTAATCCCAAAAGTGGCTTATTTGATCAGTGTAAACCACCATGGACTTGAAACAACATTCTGCCTACGTGTTGCACAGGATGAAATACAGTTTGGGGAAAAGAAGAGGATTTTTATCTTGATTAATAGGCACATTGTCTATGTTTTCAAGATTCCTTGTTACATATGATATCAGTAAAGCCAAAATGCCTTCAAGCAGCAGAACCTGTACAAATAAGTTACAGTGCCAACTTCCATTACAGCTGGAGACAACAGTGCAATATCTATAATATATTTTCAGTGAACATCTTTGCAGCATTTGGTTGTAGCACACTTTAAGATTTCCTTATCTCCTAATTCAAGATTTCACAGTGACTTTGGCTACCTCATCCATTACTGTAATATGTAAAGACTTATCTAGGTCAGGAAACTAAACCTGCTGTAGCTTGGTTTTGATCTAAAGTGGAGCTGACATTTCTCTAGGGTACCTAGGGTAAGGCAGAAGGATCAACTGGGAGTCACTTTTCTTTTCTAGACATACCAGGAAATTTAAATCTCCGCAAATGGCAGAGTCAGCCAAACTATGCAGAATTAGCAAACTATTAAAAAAACCCTACTGTTTTTAGAACGTGTAAATCCTTTGACCAGGCCAGTCTATTTGCAGGACAGCAACTCTGAAATCAGAGCTCAGCAAACTCTCTTTTTATGGACTTTGCCATGCACATGAGAGCACTGAGACTTGGCATACTCACTGTTGGAATTAGCTGTGATAAGAGGGAAGGGGCTCAGAGGACACAGGATGGTCACAGAGAGGCTGTTCCAACCATCCTGATCCTGAACTTAAAATCCCACTGCCAACCAACAACCATCCAGAAAAGAGAAAATTAAATATCTGGCTTTGGGCAAAACTTTGAAAGTTAGAATCTGAACAACAATGTGCCAGTTAGTGGAGAAAATTCCAGATTTGTAGAGTTAAGTTATTTTGATGGCCTGATGCTGAGCTAATTTTTAATGTGGCAGCTCAAGCACGCACAGGTGTATTTTCTACTTTCTTGCAAAGTAGACAGGAACTGGTGTCCAGACAGTTCTACCCAAGGGATTTTGGGGACAGAAGAAGAAAAGGGAAGGATCTATTATCACTGGAAATAACTTTCAATAGGGCAATAGGAACTGCAAATATACATATTGGTGAAACACCCAGCTAAAAAAAAAGGTACTTTCTCCTTTCTGTCAACCTTCCACAGTCATTATCATGCTTTTTGGATGAGTTTTTGTATGTGATGGAAGTTACCCCCCACAGTCAGTAATTTGAATGTTAAATCACTTAATGCTACACTGCTTGAGCATTTCTGCTGTGAAAAAAAAAGGCCTGGCAGATGTCCACGTTGGTTGCTATTTTTGTCCTTGCTGAGGATTAAAGTTGTGCATCCACTGCAACCACCAGAGCAGAAGATTTTATGTTAGCTGAGGCATTTTTACAGCTCTGACTGCAGGTGCAGATGTAAAAGTGAAAAATAAACAATCATTCTGCGACTTTTCTGTGGGTCTAGAAATTGGCAATCGTAGCTTCCTCACAGGCACATCTATTCCAGTATGTGCAATTTACTTCAGTGCTTGCTTATGAGCTGTAAGCAGCTGCATCCCACTGAAGAAGGGGAATGTCTAAGAGTTGACTGTGCCAGTCACTTTGGTTTGAGAGCCACCCTTGTTTTTGTAGCTGGAGCTGCAGACCACTCCTCAGGCTTGGTGTTCCCACTGCTAATATGATGCTGCCCGCATCATGACTAAGAGCCAATCAAAGGACATCCTTAATTGGGGTCAGGAAAGTCCCAAAGGAAAAAAAACCTCGATCCTCTTAAAATACAGCGACAATATAGGGACTTTCTTATCTTATTTTCTTAGGCCTTTATGAGTACTGTGCTCCCACAGCAGCTGATCCAATCCAAATTAAATACTAGATGCTTCCATTTAGTAGAAACAACTGCCTACTGAGATTTGGAACAAGATAACAGCCATAGAATTTCCCTTGATTTTGATGTAAGCCAGCTGAAATTTTTCAGCTGAATAGTTCTATGAGAAATATTGTAAAAAAAAAAAGAAAAAAAGAAAAAAAATCATCTGAGCATTTTGTTTCAGCAAGTTAGAATACTTCACTTTTGATTTGGACTTTTTTGCTGTTTTTATATTGCATGGCAAACAAAATATACCAAAAGTTTAACAAATAAAAGTAAGATGTCTAAAAATTGCTCCAGCAGTCTGACTCATCTTTCTTTGGAATGAAGAGTGAATTTGTAATCTTAGCCTGAGCTGTGGGACAAAACCAACCAAACCAAAACTGTCACAATTTGCAAAAATATACACATGCATAGTGACAGACATGTTACTGACTCTTCCTGGGAACCACTTCAGGTGTTGTGTGATGTATTGGGATCCTGTGATCTGCTTTAATAACCAAAAGAGAGGGTGGGAATGAATGTGATGAGGGTTTTTTCCAGTGCACAGGTGAGTGTGGTAAGCAGGAGGACCTACAGTTCTGTGGGGATATCAGAGAATCAGGAATACAAAGAAAAGGCTCTCTGAAAATGAAGGTAGATCTAGGAAGTAGGAAAGGGCATGGATAAAGGGAAGACCATGGAGCAAAATACTTCAGCAAAGTGCTAGAGAAGAGACAGGTCTGTCTCTTCTGTCAAAGAAATGCTTTGGCAGAAGAGTCTCAAACTTGTAAGAAGTGCTTTGAATGCAGAAGAGACTGTCATTCCTGCAAATCAGCTAAAAGGATTGTGGAAGGGGTTGTGAATGGGTCAAGCGGATTTAAGAAGGGAAAACTCTCTCTGAAGACAAGAAACCTCACACCCATGTGTGAAAGCACATTGCAAGTGCTGGATATTTACTTGCAAGACTTTTGCTCAGAGCATGAAAAATATTCAGTTATTTTAATTTCAAGGGTATCTTGTCTGCAGGGAGTGGGTAAAGCTTCCTCTGTGCCCTCTGCACCAAGGCTGGGGCAAGGGCAGGCAAGCAGTGCTGGGACCAGGGGACAAACATCCTCCCTGGGTCTCTCAACTTTTAGGGTCAAAGTGACAACTTTTAGGGTCCATTGCTTGGTGTTTTTCTCCCAAATTCTCTAGAATACTGGCTACTGGATTAACATTTTTATTATTATTGTTATTGATTAACATTGATATGATTTGGTATGATTTGCTATGATTTGCTTACTTTTCATCCCTGCATGTCTCTCTGGACTTATTGTGAAGGTTCTATGGACAATAATTAAATCTGTGATTCCCTCAGATGGCCAGTGTTGATAAGCCACTGTGTTCATTTGGACTGGCTCTGCATGGCAAGACCATATTTTGTTTTTTGTTTCAAAGCACTTCTGTAAATAAACTGCAGCTTTACAGAAACTCCCCCCTCTGTTTCCCACCCCACTCCCTGCATCAGACACGGATGCTCTTCTTTACCCTGGAAGATCTGCTTCCCATTTAGCCACAAATAGAGAGAGGAAAGGAGATTTTTCTTACACTCTTTGTGAGGATGTGCTGCGTAGGTTTGGCTCGTCTTCGGGCAGGGCTACATGCTGCAAAAAGAACAGGAACATGGTCAGGATGCTATGGAGGTGGACATGGCCTCCAAAAGTCCTCTGTAAGAATTCACTGGGGGCATGGTGGGAAGAAGGGGGGGCAGAATAAAGGGTTTAAGGAAGATTCCAGCTGAAACAATCCAAAAGGAAGCCCCTTTTGATGTGATCTCTGATACCATCCTCTAGCTAAACAATACAGAAATCCATGGCCACAGGGTCACAGCCTAATCCTGAGTTTCTGCACCTCTCCCATAGGCTTCCAGGAGGAGCACGCCTTCTCCTTTCTCAGTTTTGATCTGGCCTCCCACCTGCCAGTATTTCAGTAGGAAATGAGTAGTGTATACATTAACTTGGAGGCTATTATGATTTTATCTCGTTAGAGACTTTATCAATAAGCTCAAACTCCCTCATGACATAATTTCACTTTTACTGCATGATGTGCTAAGCACAACATCTGCACTAAGCCTTATCTTTTCCTTTTCAATCCTCAGAATGACCTGTTCAGTTCTTTAGCTTGGGACGTTTTGCTTAAAGTCTGTTTCTCACTTTTATTTCTTAGACCCACGAAGATATCAAAATCATAGAACCACTAAACAACAGACACACAGGATGCCAGGGCCACAACCCAAGCTTTTGTCTGGTCTGAAGTGATTGGTTTCGGGTGATGGCTTTACTGGGCTAAGTGAAGGCTCTTTAAACTCTTGTTGTTTCAGTTAGACTTGAAACTGGCCTGAAAGACTGTGATACATCCAGCTCTCCCTCTCACCATATCTTACCCTGCCTTGTGTTCAGGCTATTGGAGCTACAGGATTTAGCCATCAGTGACAGAAACAGGCTTGCAGAAAGCTGCCAAATGTGAGGAATTAACTCCAATTCTAAAGGCTGACCCTGGGGGCAAGGCACATGAATGGGGGTTTCCTATTCAAGCTCTGTGTATAATCCAAAGGGTTTGAAGAGCCAGGAAGGTTTGTTATAGGATGATGAGTGACTCCTACTCCCCAGGTGAGCTTTCCTTTTACCTTGTTGGCACACATTTAACTTGCAGTGCTTATCGTTGCTGTGTATTACAGTTTGCAGAGCTTTAGAGCTGTGGAGGCAGCTGGAGGTCATCCAAGGCTGCTGGTTACTGCAGCCAAACTCCTCTCCTCAGATGGCAGGAATAACAAGTGACTGGGTTTTCCAGGGCTCCGCTACAAGCAGAGCTGGCAGGGAGACCAAAGTCACTCTTCCTCGACAGCCTGTGTGTGTCTAACAGCCATCCTTCCACACCCCAGTGAGGATACAAGCATCAGGAGCCCACTGGAGAGGAAATTCTGGCCTGTGCTGTGGCTGTAGTGAAACAGGACAGGAAAATGGGAGGTCCCTGTGAGCAGCCTGCTGCAGCACAGGGCACTTCCACCCTGAGCTCGTCACAAGTAAGTTATCTGCCTGCCTGGAGTGTGCTAAGCTGTCAGGATGATTACAGTCTGTTCTGCACGGTGTGCTATCCTCAGGGGTCCTTACTGTCTTCTCCTGCAGGTCACATTTTATATTTTAAACCATGGTGAGTGTGGGATGAAAGCCAGACAAACATAATGGAGGTGGGTTGGTTTTTTTTTTTAAACCTAGGAATATGCTGTAAATTGTTTTTGAAGCTGCTTCCATCACCTTTACCTCTGGAATTTCACTATGTGAGGACTAAACTCTTAAGCAAAACACTCATGTGCAGAAAAGTTAGTGATGCAAGGAATTATCTTCTTGTCTCTCTGGTATTTTAGGTATTTTACCACCCAGTGTAAGGAGTACAGTTTTTTAGAGATTTCTACCAGAAGCAAGTGCTCTTGAGCTGTTATAGCTGCTACCCAGCCTAGTGCAAAAGGGACAACATATAAATCTTCCTAACAGTAATAAATTTGCCTACTTTCAGAATACATATGATCCACAGTCCATCATCCCCCGTTGCCTGCCAGAATGAGTGGGAAAAGACTTACAGGGGCTGAAGAAAGGCGAGGCATGAAAGGGAAGTCACAGCACCAGCAAACATGCAATTACTTGAATAGGCATTGAAAAAAGGGCGAATCACAGAGGTAGCCAGAAGTGACCCACTTGCAGTGGGAATACAATGGCAGCAATGCAAACAGTGGGGCTGCCAGGCTGTCCCTGCAAACACAAATTTCTGCAGAGAGCTGGAGAAGGAAGAGAAGAACGAGTCCTTGCAGATGATGTATGTACATTTGCAAAGGATGTTTCTATGTGCAGCCCAGATTTCAGGCAACAAATACAATTACAGTGATGGTTCACTTTGTCATTTCCACTTATATTCCAAAATTAAGCAGCTGAGAGCTCATGCTCACAGCTTGCAAGTAAAGATCTGATCTGACCCTACAATTTGTTTTCCCTGCTTTTCCCTGCTTTCTTCTTGCTGAAATATGCAGCCATTGAGTTTAAACTAATTTGTTCAATCAAATGCAAGCTGGGCTTTGTCCGGTTCTTACTCTTCATTAGAAGCAATTAATGTTAATCATGCATTCATTTCCAGGGCATGGCTTTGGAAATGTTCCACTTATTGAGCCAGCAGACTTAAATTCAACATTCATGCACTTCACCCACTTCTAACTGCTAGCAGAACTTCATTCTCTTTTCTATTACACAGAAAAGCCACACAGTTGCAAGCTGTCACTTTAGCAGTTACCTCATAGGTACAGCAACACCGATTCCAGATCTCCCAGTTTTGCCAGAGCAAAGATTTTACAGAGCCACAATATTGAAGCACCTGCACGGATTAGGTTGAGAAAGCAGCAGCGAGTGCTGAGCTGCAGGCAGAGCACGGCACAGCAGAACAGATGAGCTGCTCTCTTCAAATATTTCCCCGCTGCTAAACATCCCATCCTTCTAAAAGACAACACCATAGCTGATGCTAGATTTTGAGGTACTCACATTTGGAAGAAATCACAGTGGTGAAAACTTCTAAATTTTCATCGCTGCAGCTGTAAATCTGGTGCATTTTCCACCTCTCCCTACTGACTGCCTTTCAGCTTCATGCAACCGCTCTGAACTTCTGGTAAATAGGTTTCACTAATCCAATCTGGCTCTGTGATCATTGTCCAGATCTACAAAGGACAGACTGATGCTGTGATCTCATCTCATTCCATATTCTTCATTGCAACATTTTCTGCTCCCATCTGCCTTTCTATGAATAATATTAACACAAAGATTTAATTTAGCTCTTACTTAAGCCTCTACTCAGATAGGAGCATTTTATTTTACATTTCCTTTTAACAATGTGGAGAATCCTCTGCTATTAAATAGCTAATTATTGAAGTCTAATCTACTGGTAAATGTTTACAGAAATACTACAAAGATATTTGAAATAAGTTTACATTATTGGGTTAAGTGTGTACTTTAACACATTTATCATAAAAATTTGCTCCTTACATATAATGAGGAGACGATTCTAGGTGTATTAAGAAAAACATTTTGTGCTTTACGTTTTCATTTCATAAACAAATACTGGAATCCTGGGTTTTTCAAAGTAAAATTTCAGAAGCAGATGTCTAAGAAAGGCAGATGTGCATAGATCTCCATGCCCCCTACGTGTCTGTGGTTGCAAGGGGAGGAAAGGTGGCTCAGTCATAGATGGGTTCCTGACTTGATGGCTCTGGGGACTAATCCCATATTTATGCACTTCAATAAAGGGTCTTCTTGCCAAAGCTTTTAATTTCTTAATACTCCCATCAGAAATTGTTCCTTTCCACCTCTGAATATCAGCCCTCTCAGCTTTTGGTGACTTAATGCTGCCATGGACACCCAAGACAGAAAATTTTGGCTTGCAGGCTCCAACAACTCATGTAGTTGGAGCACTTTCAAGTGTGAATAATGATATTAAATTATATCAGTCTAATGAATAGCCTTCATTACTACCATGTGTGTGTCTAATTAACACAAAAACAAGTGCTGTCTTCTCCAATAGATGTCTGCCACCAACTGTCCCAGACGGAAAGTGCCAGTGTACATGGGCTGTCACTGTCATATTGATGAACATGTCTTATCTGAAATAATAAATATTGGTCAAACAGACATCTTGAGCCTAGAAGCATTTTGGTGGAGTGGAAGGTGTCACTGTTTCAGGAAAGCAGAAAGCAAAGAGAAGCTGTTGTCACTTGTCACCTCCCAGGGCAGGCTCCTGCTGTCCAGGGGCAGCAAAGCCTTTGCTGGGCTGGGAGCATTGTCCCAAGAAACCGTGCCGTGCTTGAAGCAGGCAGTGGGACGGTGATATAATCACCCAGAAGTTCAATTAGTTTTTGATTTATTGCGCCACATGTTCTGCTTGTATGACTGATGTCATTAACATCAGGCTCGGCTGGCGCGTTCATCTGTCCCTGCCCGGCTGCCTCTGAATGCTGCAAAACTCAACAGATGGGGAGCTGCACGGGTGCGAAGGCAATTGTTTACCCCCCTATTGTCCCTGTGTCAAGCAATCAACCCAAATCCATTACCCACCGAGAAAAAGATCAGCGCACTGTCCATTCAGTGCTGAATGGGGCGGAGGCGGTTATGCAGGAGGCTCTAAAAGCTTTCAAAAGGATAAAAAAAATAATGAAGACCAACACTGAATAGTCAATCAAAAAAAAAAAAAAAAAGAAAGCTATATAACAAATCTAACCCACCCTTTATTTCACCTTCAGATATTTAGAATCCTATGAGAAGAAGGGCACTTTTGGACCTAAGTCATTGTTTTCCTAATTCTAGGTATGACCTACAGATATTTTCAAATTATAGATGGGGTTTTAACATTAGAACAAGTATTGGGTTCTTCATCCTTTGAGGGTTGGTGAGATGTGGAAACTGAAGAGAGACTCTAGACCTGGTCACTGTATTATAAGGCAGGTAGGCTTTGGACACACCTTTACAAGGCACAGGATGCTCTGGAGACAAATCACTGCACAGAGAGCTGATGAAAGGCACTCACATCACTTTCAGATAGAAAAATAGGGCTCAGGAGGACAGATATAATATGTGTCATCATGGATCTTCATCTGGGAATGAATTCTCCTCTGTCCATGAAAGGACATGTCCATTTTGTCCAGATCTTGCAGAGTAGTTGAGCACTATGAATGCTCAGGGTTTTCCATGAAATCTTAATGTAGCTTCAAGAGAAGAACTGCACATATTGGGCTGCTTTTTTCTACCTGTGTAGGAGATATTTTGGGCAAATGTCCAGTGTTGGGTTTAGCTATGAAATAGGTGTAATTGTATCTGCAGGAGGTGAACAGCAAAAGCTCTACTGCATGCTACCTGATAAAGAAGTGTAGGCAGTAATTTTAGACTTGGAGGAGAAACTCTCCACAATGTCCAACCTAGGAATTGCAGAGCCACATCAAACGATCTCTCATGGTATCTCCTTCCAGCTCCTTCCCTACTCACCTAGCAAGAGTCCAGTTTGTGGTGGGAGGAGAAAACCAAACCATTTTTGACTCCATTAATCTTTTCTTTTTGTTCCCCAAACTGCATAAAGTATCTAGAAACCAGGCTCAAATTTTTTCTTCTCTACTAAAGTGAGGAATAAGCTATTGACTTTATTCACATGGTGCCACTGCAGCCATGAGAAGACTCTAAGAAGTTTTTGTCCCGGGGTGTATCTTTGACCTAAGACTCCCAAGTGAAGACCTTGAATCCAAATTCCTCCCTGTGGGCTGTGATACAGCAGTTTACCAAAACTCACTCTCTGTGTTGATAGCAAAGGATTAAAACATTTCCTGGTGCCAGAACAAGGTTACCAAAGGTGAACAGGGACAACTGAGATGGAGGAAGAGGTAGAGAAGGAGAACTCTGGACATGAAAACAGACACATGCTGTCTGACAAAACACACATCTAACCTTACCTGCGGGGACAGGGCAAGTATTTGATTCTTGGGAATGTGGGTAGAAAGGAGGGAAAAGTGGAGAAGAAATGTTTGCTGAGGCTGAAAGGAAAAAATAAACCAACTTGAAAACAGCAAAAGGCTCAGCAAACCTTGTAAAAATGGCAGAAAAATCCCATAAACTGGTGAAATGTCCCTCTGGGGAGTTGGCAAGTGTGCTTTTTCCAAAGCCTGCATCTGTTAGGACATATTTTGAAGAAACAAATGTAGATGCTTGTCCTGTTTACCAAGTATGCCAGAGTTGGTAAACTTGAAAGGAATCAAATTTAAAAAATATGGTTATGAATACTGTAATTAAAAATTTGATTTATTTAAGATAAGAATCAGAAATCTCAAGATCTTATTTATCCTGACATCTGTTAACAAATGAATCCCTTTTCAGTGCAGTATTCTTCCAGTGAAGTTGCTGGGAAGCAACCTGATACTCTCAACATGTGCAAGGGGTATTGCCAAGGGATTCCCTGGCCCATGAAGGACAAAGCTCTTCCCAAGGCAAGTCTCTGGTGTCTCCCTGGATCTTGTACCTTGTTGCATAAGAGGCAAATCTAATCTGTACTGAGCCACTTGAGCCTATTTCTTACTGTTAGCTGGGCAATATGATAAGGATAAACCCCAGGTATTTTTGGAATAGGATTGTGAACCAGAGGGATGCGCAGATAACCATTTAAAAATAAGATGGGATGAAACTGCACATGCACACTGCAGGCATCTACTCTAAACCACTTCTACATGATGCAATGCCAGCAGCATTTTTTTAGTGGAAGGAAAATCGCTTTGTTTCAGTTTAGGGCCACAGAACTACAACTGCAAATAACTGAAAAGGAAAACCAACCAAAAAAGCAAACTATAACATAATCTGTTGTTTTTCTCTGAATGAGAGGAATAGAGAGACAGAAAAACTATCAGTAACTTCACCTCATACTTGTAGCAGACAGCAAAACTAGTTCAAAATTGAAGCAGCACAGCATGGTTTAAAGGTCTGTGAATAAGTGAAGAACTTTCAAAAGTAACATGTGAATTTGCACCTGTCTAGAAGTTGCTGTAACAGACTTTTCCTGAATGGGAATAAGATTGAGGCACTCAAAAAACATTTTGAACTTTAAATTCTCTACAGGGAACTAGGAGAGAGAGATGCAAGAGCTGTGCAATTTGAAAAGATGAGTGCACAGGCTTCCCTGCTAATCAGGAAATACCAGCCAGACCTGGAAGCCAGGCTGAAAGCATCCCCCCCTAGTTACAGAAAGATATTGCAGAATTCTGAAAAAAAGAAGAAAAAGATAAAAAGGAAAAACACCCCTGGTTGGCTTCTCTTATAAAAGTTACATATAGATAATTGGGCCTTCACAAATTTGCCCTAAGCTTGTAAAACACACTTGAGTAAGTCCATATGATGATTAGGTAGAAACACAATGCCTAGCACCACAAGGTTCCAGTCCCACAGAGCTTGTGCCAACAGCAGGGATTGCACTAAGCCAGTATTAAAGCTAGGGCCAGGTTGAGCACGTGGAGGCTTAACAAGCTTTCATATACTGGTCATGTACTGGTAATCCACAGAAAGCATTAAAAATGTCAACAAAGGAGCGATATGTCCAAACCGGGCTGTGACAACAATAGTTCATTAAGATGCTAATCTTTAACTACATTTGTCCTGGATTTATTAACTTTTCAAGCTAATTGATCAGTGAGGTCTTTATTCCCTGATAAACCACAATGATTTTTAGATAGGGTTTTTTCATTCCCAATTTTTTCCTTTAAAACATTTTAAAATTATTTCAACTATTGGCTCTTGCTATAAACATAGCCATTTTTGGGCAAACAAGCACATTAATCAAAGCTTGTCCTGTGGTTCCTGGATTTAGGCAGTGGTAGTCCTCTTGCTGCAACTGCATCCTGAGTCTTGCACCATATGCAGTGAAATCTACTCTTGGGTAACCAGGCACAAAATATTTAGGATTTCTCCAATGGATAATTCTAAAGAGTAAGGCAACCTGAACTGTCACCTTACATATCTTGTGTGTCCTCACACAGCCATCAAGCTCCTTTGGCCACATGCAATACATGTGCTGCAATGGGGATGAAAGGTCTTTGGAGGGTATCAGATGGCATTGCCTCCTGTGGCTTAAGCTCTGTGTGAAAATGAGATTAAATTTAAAACAAGGACCATCATTATTTGGGCTCAGAGACCATGGGACTAGCAACTTAGAAAATAACAAGTGGAAGCTGCACTAAAGGCACAAAAGCAGGACCAAATTTATGAGTCCCCTTTTGATCCAGACTCAAGTTATGTGGCCTGTGTGAAGAAGCAAGGTAGCACAGGAGTTGGCATTGTGACAGAGGAGGCTTCAGAATTGCTGTCTCTTTGAAATGGGATTATTTTGAGGTATCTTTTGTGCAGCCAGTACATCAAATAACCATAGAGCATACAGGTAAGAGCCTAGAGGGGGGAAACTCTGATGCCAATTATCCTAAAACAGTTTTTGCTGAGATGAGGCAATTTACCTGATCTTCCTGCTTGTTTGGTCTTTGTCTTCTCCACTGATGCTGCCAGTAGGGGTGTCAAAGATCTTCTGCTGTAAGCACTTGACTTGTTTGTAGGAATCTGATTAAAGTAGATCACCTCAGATAACAAGAGGAATTAATGCTGCAAATACATAGGAGAGGATTTTCAAGCTTATAAGCTACATAGAGGTCAGTACTTTTAAAGTCACGCAGCAGCCTCTGAGATCTCTGATTTTCGCAGAACTCATGATCTTGTCCTTTTCCTTTATCCTGTTAGCCTTTACACTTAAGCATTTGCCTTTATTAACTTCAGTTCTACCTGTCATGTGTTCAGTTGCTCTGTCCACTACTAGGAAAGCACTGTACAATTCTAATCCTGGGAGAAAAAAACCCAAAAGGGAATGGGAAAGAGTATTTGTGGGCCTTGCTATGGACATGGCACTTTATAATTACATAAGTCTAGATTCCTCACCCTCAGGTTTTTACAATATTTTTAAAAAGCATATTCTCATCTTAGATGTCCCCCTGCAGTCTGTTCCTCTCAACTCCTAGACTCCTAGATCTTGGCATCCAGCTTTTTCTCTCTGTAACGTGTAACCAGTATAATGTTTTATACTCAGGCTCAACATCTCAGCTGTGAACAACTGTACTCATATGTCTGGAGGTTTCCCCAAAGCCTGGCTTGCTGTGTGCATGCAGATGTCCCTGGCGAAGGACATACTCAGACCTTTACCACTTGTCAGCCAACCTGTGCTGCCTTTCTTGGGCACCTCGGTGGTTTCAGCTCAGCTCTGAATCTGAGCCCCCAAATTGGGCTTTACTGTTGATGACATTATAATTTCTGACAGGAGAAGTCACAAAGAGTTACTTTACAATCAAAACCTGCCTGCCAGCTCTCTGCTCAGTTGTACTAACTGAGGACTCCTAACTGTAGGTCTTCCATTTAAAATGCAAGTACAGCAGGTATAAAGTACACCAGCTTGACCACACCAAGAACTAAACCTGGAAGATGGCCACATGAAAGCTGTGGGGCGTGACATTCCAGGATGTCCCAAATGCACATGGTGACACTGTGAGTGTGCCTAAATTAGACCTGCATGCTCCAGAGGTGGGAGCAGAGGCTGCAGCCCTCCAGAAGGGAACACTGAGGTGCCACCACTCACAGAACAGCACCAGCACAGCTTCAACCCTTCTTGGAGAGAGACTGATCCACTAAAACACAGAGACTCTGAGATTTTAGTAGTGCAAGGCAAATGTAATGCAGGCTGTTCATGTTAATTCCCATTTTTCCCTGCTTAGATAAGCACATGGTGACAGCTTTCATGAGGCAGGGACCTGTCCATTGGAAAATGGATTATGACCACCAACTCTTCCACATAGACTACTGAGCAATCATCCAGTGGTCACTGGTGAGGCACCATAGGTCTGTGCTGGTGACCTAGGGGTGAAATGATTTTCTTTGTCTGTCTGAATCCCTGAAGCATTCAGACCCTGATCAGGGGGGATGTTCTGATCTAAACCACCATTAATCTTCCTTAAGGTGAAAAGGTCAGAAGAGCAAGTTATTCAGTGTTAACTGTTTTGGTTTTTTTTTTATGGCAGCAAAAAAGCTTTATTATTCCCAATGCTATCTTAAAACATACAGCAACACTGAAACATCCAAACTTTCACAGTTATTTTTTGAAAGTGATGTCAGCTTTTAGATAAATGACAAAGACGATACACCGTGTCAGCCCCCTACAGCTGTGTCCATAGCCTAACAACAATGCCACACAATGTTGTCCTTAAATCCCATGAAGGCAAGAAACAATGCCAGAGAATGAAGCAATAACGTATTGGAGCTGCTGACAATCAGTCTTTAACATGTGTTATCCATTTCACTGCAGGTGTAAATCAGCATTTCAATGTCAACTTGCTAATTTAAGCCTGCATGGTCAAACACCCAGAAAAAACACAAGTGCACTGTTAAAGTAGGTCAAAGTCACTGCAAGTCAGAGAACACAGAAAAAAAGTTCCCCATTAATAAACCCTTTTGGGCTATGAAATATATATTTCATGATACAGTAATACTAGATTAAATTAAACATTTAATGGGAGCTCAGACTACAGTGTCAACACAACCAATATTCCTTTGCTGCTCAGTTGACTTTGGTGGTGTATGTGCTGCCAGTGTTTGTGGCTGAGGAACCAAGCTGTGTGGCTCTACAGGGTGACACGAATTAACATGTGAATTATCTCCAAAGGACACAAGTCACATTTCCTCTGCCTTCACTTAACTATGCCAGCACATGGATGTAAATTAATTTTCCCCTTTAATTCCCATGTTCAGAGAAATAAGGAAAATATCTGCTGCCATTTTTTGTACTTAGAGTTCTCTGAAAATGGGGTACATGTAATTTTTCAACAGAAACCAAAGACTGAAAATATTTTTTTTCATTTTCCTCTCCTATTACTAGGAAAGCTATTAACTTAAGAACCTGATTAGCACTCCATTGGCTGTGTCAAATGGTTCTTCCTCTTATTTTTTGGCTGGACAACATTTTCTACCAACTAACTCATGACAGCTGTTTCAGTACTATGGGAAAAAAAAGAAACAGAATGGTATTTTAGTGGGTTAATGGAAGACTAGAACGGGCAAAAATATAAAACTGCATTCAGAAATGTTGCATCTAAGGGAACTGTAGCCTTCCAAATGATAAACCAGGTGTGGGGCTTTTTTTTTTTTTTTTTTTCCCTCACTTTCTTTGAGAAATTCAGAGCAATAAGTAGAAACAGTAAAAGCCTTTGCTTATTCTCATGGACCACTACACCTAAAAATTATGCACTAAACATTTTATGACAAACTGACCCTGTGTGATTTCTCATATATACACTGCAGGTAAACAGAAAGGTTGAAAAATATGCATGTGCAAAGAGAGCTGAGACCTGTGCAAACTTGGTCACTGACTGTCTTGCCCACACCACTGGTCAGAGGAATCTCCTCCTCTACAGGCGGCCAGGTGGTATGTCAAAGATTAAATCAGACCTCGAGGCAGGATTAGCAGAGCTGGCTAGGTGTGGAGGACCCTCTTCTCACTCAGTGTCAGTCTGCTCAGGACTGACACAGCAGCAGACAAGCAGCTTGTGCAACACTGTGTGAGCAACAGCTGCTGGAGACAGCAAGAAAATGGTGGCATCATTTTCTGCAGTCACTAGCTGGTGCTTGGAATTAAATTAAGTTCATTTTTATTTAGGAAGCACACAAGGATGGTCTGAGGAAAAATGGAGACCCTACCTTTAGGCCTTGTGCTGCCTTCCATCAGGCTGCCCTTGTCCCCTCTGCACAGACATGTTTAATGCAGTGAGGGATTTATTTGGTTGGAGCTGCTGAATCCAAGGCACACTGCACGTGTCCTGGAGCACAGTGATACTTAAGCAGATTTACTCAGGGGTTATGGAAAGGGCCTAGACAGAGCTTGGCTGTGTCCCTTAAACATTGCTCTTTCTCATCCACTTTTTCAGGTCTCAGGGAGATGGATGCCAACCACAAGACAGAAGAAGACAGCCACAGTACAAGCCAGTTCAACAGGAAATGAGCATACACACTAACCTATGTGTAGTTTCTTCCAATTTATTCACAAAGGATGATGGTGAGAGTTTTTGAAGATTTAGGCACATTAGGTACATGTTTTTTGCTTCATTCTTTTCTTAATTGCTAAGAAAATCAGCACTAGTATGGAAAGAGGCAAGGGAAATGAGGGGATGGACAAACTGCTGTACCAGCTGCTCTCATACCTATAAATCCCAAGCAGCAATCCTGCAGGCTCTACCTTGTGAAGTACATTTTTCATTTGGTACTCCAGATAAAACTATACCTGCTGGTAAACTATTTTCACCAGCATGACATGTGCACTCTTTCACACTTGCTCCTCAAAGATAATCTAATTAATATAAATGGACTGAGTGAGTGATCACATGGGCCAGGTCTTGGGTTGTGTTTACCTGCACAGAGCTCAGAGAATACAGAGTTAAATGCTGCTCTCAAACAAGCTTAAGAACATTTTTGTTATTTGCATTTCAGCATAATCTAAAATAACAGATCCATCACAGAGGGTTTGAGTAACATAGCAGTAACAGGAGCCACAAGAACCACCCTCCCAGATTTCACACACATGCCCAACCACCACTGGGGACTCAGAATTACAGTGTTACCCACAGAGATACCAGTACAGAGTAATTTAGTGAGATAATGCATGAAAAACCCCACAGAGCTCTTCAGCTGTGAATGAAACTACCCTGCCCAGGAGCCAGGATGTGACACCCTGTCACATCATCACTATTTGAAAGACAGTATTCTGGAGCAACTTGAGCACCCTTGATTTTTCCTCAGAAAAATCTCTACTAGTAACTAATAATTGGTAGTGGAGACTGATGTCTGTGAGAGAAATTTTCGGATGCAGCTGACATCTGTGGGAGAGATATCACAATGAGTTTAAGCCAGTTGAAGACCTTGATGCAGCCAGAGAGGTGTGGAAAACAGAAATGTCCCTTCTTACAGCACCATCTGCTTATGTTAGGTTAGGTATTACATGAATGCCTTTGTCTCATCTGTAAAATATGGGTATCAAAGGGGATATGAGGTTTATTTTACAAACCATCAGGAGCTGCAAGTTACCTGGTGTAGGAATTTAAGTGTGAGGTTCTGTCAGTTGAAAACGCAGCCTGCCAACAACTGCCATACTGGCATAAAAGGCAGATAAAAAGTGTGCTGGAAGAGGTTATCCTACCTACCTAAGCAGCCCATCAGAGTACTCTGCTGCAGTGATGAAATGACAGGCTGCTCAGTTCCCCAGAGAGTATATTCCCCCCACACACAGCATGACTGCCATGAGTTAAGCTCCTGGACAAAAAGACTTTCTCCTCATGAATCTGTGCTGCTACCACAGACTGGAGAATGACAGGAGTGGAAAGACAAAACAGGCCAAAAGTTTATATAGAACCATAGAATGGTTTGGGCTGGAAGGGACCTTAAAAGATCGAGTTCTAACCTCCCTGCCATGGGCAGGAGCACCTTTCACTGACTGTGTTCATCCAGCCTGACTTTGAACTACAGGGTTGGACATGTCAGCTTTGCACAATATAATAAAATGCATCCCTTGCTATTACATCAGCCTTCATGACAGAGGTACTTGTGGGCAATTTCAGCAGAGGGGAAGGTTCAGAAGGACATGGAAATCATGTGTATGACACAGTGGCAGCACAGTCCTATGGGTGCCAAACCTGTTCTGATGCCAAAACCCAGTCATCAACAAATATCCATCCACCTGATTTAACAGCACTGAAGGGGATCCAGTGTCAATATCCAGTACACATCTGTCCTCAGAATCTAGGACAGCACTAGTTTGATCAGACAAATACACAAATCTAGAGGTGTAAGCATAGAGCCTTCAACACTCCAACAGGGTGACTGAAAAGTGCTCCCTCCCCAGCAGAAAGAAAGATGCACACCAGAAGTCATGGGGCTCTTCTCTCATTGCCTTGTGCTGTGTTAGCAGCATGAATCAGTCCTGAATCATGCTGAAAGAGTCCAACACGAAGCAGGATCTGATTTAAACAAACTGTTTAAACACACAACCATGTGAACTTTTTAAATAAAGGAAAATAATATTAAAATTTTAGTTTCCTTTCTCCCTTCCCCACTTCCCTTTCTCAGCTGACAGTCATCCAGCTGGGTAACTGCTCGGAAGGTGCTCATTGCCACCTTTAACCAGAGCTCCCCGTGGGGCACTGTGCAGCCAAATGCTTCACCACCACTTCTTGATATTGAACCACAGCACACAGCCACTTCCTCAAGCTGGTGACTGTGCTCTGAGGGGCAGCACCTGCAGGAGCTCAGCAGAAGCAATTGATTCACAGCAAAGCAAGATACAGTTGAGAGCTTCCTTCCATAGAACACAGCAGGAAAAGGGAGATGTTGCCTCCAGAGAGACAGAATGACCATGATGGATGCTGTCTTGCTGTTATATGGTTCCTGTGGAGTATGTGACCATGCTGTACTCGGCTTTTGCTCCTTTGATGAGCACTTCATACAAAGCATAAAAGAAAAGACAAATATATGACAATTATAGCAATTATAAGAAGAAAAAGAAATATATGACAATATAGGTCAGAATTTTAACTCAAACCAAATTTTCAAGCAGCCTTTTCCAAACAGCTATGAAGGGTGTAGAGTTTTCTCAGCCAAACAATGAAAATGCACCCCAGTTCAATAGCATTCTTAGCAATGCCAGATGGCATAAAGATGATAAAGCAGAACAGAATACAGTAAGATGACATTTTCTGCAGGACACCTCCCCTCCCTAATTAAAAATTACCTTCATTATTTCTTAACTAGTATGATTTTTAAAAGCAAAATGATGGATAATTTAAATAGAAACATAATTTTCAAAGTGGTTTGAAATATTCCTTAGAATATTTTTCCACCTCTGATCACCTCTAAAGCACAAAAAAGCCTTCAGTAATGCAAGAAATCTGCTCCAGCTTTTATGCAAGTCAATGTCACTGACTAGTGAGCAAGAAAGAAACCACAGTCAAGTCCTCACTTCAAAGCACTGTTTAGTTAAAGATGAATTACGTGACCTTTTGGCAGTGTACAATGGAACAGAAGTCAAAGGTACCCAAATTTTTCCATGCTCTAAACAAGTTCAGTCCCATATCTATGAGAAATGACCTCTGTGTTAGAATAGACCACACTTTCCAGAACATATTTAAGCTAATAAAGTTTCATGGAAGCCTCAAAGAGAGCAGATAAGTCTTCTTCTGTTTGGGAACGTGGTGATAGCTTAGTCACTCTCTCCTGCAAGATGAAAGGAAAACTGGATTATAAACGGATACCAATAAATTTAATCAAACAATAGGTGAACTGTGTGTCTCTGTACTAACAATCTTTAAAGAGCATAACAAGGTTTTACAAAATAAGTAATCAAGTAATTAAAGTTAAAGCATCATCAACTGTACAGTACTTCCAAGAATGTATAAGCTAAAATTCCCTGTAATTAAATACACAGAAGCAAGATCAGAATGCTGTTCAGTCTCAGAGTGAAGCACAGCAAACACGGGTCTTCTCCATCGCAGATGTCAGTACACTGGAGGATATCATCCTGAGAACAAAGTCCATTTTAAAATTAATTTGCAAGCACTGAACTAGGAGTTGGAGTTTAAGGCACCAAGACTTTCAAAATACTACTTCTCTCAATGCCCAGGAGCTGCTGCAAATGAAGAGAATAAGCAGCACTTGTAAGTCAGACTCTGAAAAAGAGACACAGCAAGGGACAGTATGAAATTGCTTAATAAACAGCCCCACACCTCAGAGTCAGAATACAAAAGAGTTGTGGTCAGTCTTCATTTGGACACTGATTCAACAGAATGTTCAGGTGCTAAAGCCCCACTGACTGAAATGAAACTCTGGTACGTGCTTTAGTGCTCTCCTTGACAAAATAACCACAAAGGCAGGGGCTGAAATTCAGAAAAGCCCTGTACTACTGAGGATGAGGAGCTGCACTAGTGTAGGTACCCAGTTCCTGCAGAAACATTCAGCTGAAAGGGCCTAATATCAGTGTACTCATACTGGTCATGATTAGAACTTTCATGTTTTCAACAACCAATGGTTTTAACATTACTGAAGTACTGGGGAGAGTTAGAGATGTCTGCAAATACAGAGTCTAGGCCTACACTAGGAACATATTATCTTTAGATGGGGTGTGTTTTGTCAAGAGAGAGTTTCTTCTGCTGCAACCTGCTTCAACATCTCCCCTGTGGAAGATGCTGCTCTCCAGCTTCAAAGCTCTCCCCCTTTTCCACATATGAGACAGTGGGTATCATTTGCTGAGGTCCTTGCCTCAGGCACAGAGTGGGATGCAGGGGAAAGGGCTCCTCCAGCGCCTTGCCTGGGCAGGAGGCTCAGCTGAGCCCCTGGGAGCAGAGCACACCCCAGTGCCCGGGGTGCTGCCACAGCACGAGGCTGCAGGGCTGCACTTCCCCAGCCTGCGGGATGCGGCTTGTGGGCAGGCTGGATGTGGTTACACAGCAGGCGAGGCCACCACACTGCAAAATCAACGTGAAACAGTGGCCTAGCATGGTGAGGAGTCAACTGTGAGGTATTCACAGCTCATAATCATGGTTAGCATGGCTTCTGAGGAGTCTGAAAAGTGCAGCTCTGTGTGCATAATTTTACCTATAGAGGAAGCTTTACTGGGGCCTAAGTAGCAATCAAATGGAACCTCTTTCCCCATTCCTGACACCAGTGCTGCTACACGCAGAGATCCAGCCAAAGAGGAGACTGAGATTCTTCTGTGCAGATTTGAAACCAAATGGAAAATTCAAATAGCACTAGGGCAATAGTGTGTTGTTTTTTTCAGACTCATAATACGCACAGTATAACAACACAGTGCTCAAGTATTCATAAATTCATCATATTAGGACCATCTGGGCCAAAGCCAGTTTGGCAGCTCCGTGCACTGCGATGTCCAGAGTTATCTGTAAAATCACACCGGGTGACAGGAGCCAGCCAGCCTGACAACCTGACAGACTGGAGCATTTCCCAGCTCTATCGACAGAAGGCTGCAAATGGGGGCTCCTCCCATATGCCTCGACATGCAGGCACCATCTCTACCTCTGCACAAGCCTGCTGATATTTGCTGGTGCCCAGGCAGCAAGGCCCTGGCTCCCTCAGTCTGACTCAGTGCATTCTGGTCTTGTGCCAAACCAAGCAGCGCTGGACTCATCACCGCCTCAGCCCCATGGTAGCTGCCTCTGGGATGTCTGCAGGGGGTGGGTGGACAGAGAACAGCCCCTCCATAATCTCTTATTTTCAGTGCCCCCACCTCCTCTCAAACACCACCACCCAGCCACCTTGAACTTTGAGACAGAATCTTCTTAGCTAGAATAACTGCTGTCTGTAAATAAGATCAATTTCAACAGACTCACTTAGGAAGCAAAATAAAATCCTGTTTTAACTTCAAGGATAGATGTCTGTCCCAACAGAGCTCCCACACCAAATCCCAACAGTCAGATGACATTTTTTCCCTGCAGTCTGCACTTCAGGGCATGGAATATATATTGGCAAACTTTTTAGTGGTATCACCACTGTACCACATTGCTTTCCTGATATGAATGGGCCATTGCTGTGTTACAAAGCAAACCTATTGCAAGTTGAAAAGTAAAATAATTTTACCAAAAAATAAACTGTATGGATTAACCCATGGTTACTAACAGATTGTTAAGGAACACTGATGCATTTGCATCATGTTATACCTCATACAAAAAAAATAAGGTCTGAGAAACTATTAGGTCATCTCATTTTACACAGTACAATTAATCACCAATGTCATGAGAAGACAGAAAAACCCTTCAACATCTTTTGGTGAAGAACCCTCCCCCAGCTACGAAGAACTTTCATTCAGTGATTGTTTTAAAGAAACATATTTATCAAAACAAACCCTCCAAATGCCCCATAACAGTGTACATGCATAACCTACTTAATAAGTGCTCAGAGAACTTAGTTTTCTTCCTGGCTTGCCACTGCTCTGTTGTCTGTGATCCTAAGTAGTTGCACCTTTGTGTCACTTTCTCAGGTATAAAATGGGAATATTAATATTTACTGTTAATGTAACTGTTAATGTAACAGTTCTAAGGTGCTCTGAGATTTATGAGTGAGAAGAACTATACAGGATCTGCTGTAAAAAGTGAATAACCTTTTGGCCTAAAAAAATTTCACTTTCTCCATAGTATATACTTCCCTTGCAACTTGGTGGAAACAAATACTAGGCTCATAGCATATGAATCAAACTGTCTTTTTACAAGGAAGACTCTGGATTTTGCTTTAAGAGTGGTGTGTTGCTTTTTGCAGTGTCTTTGTGGGCACTGAAACAATAAAGGGTATTACAAGTTTAATCTATATCATCCCAGGGGACCTTATTTCAAATTCTGATGGGGGTCAATGGAACAAAAAAGCCATCTGCGAAGAAAAATGCAATTTCTCAATATGGAAAGTTTAATGCAAAGTGAATTTGGTCATTCTTACCAGATAGCACTTGGTATTAAGGCTTTATCTATAGACCACCTGCACACATAATTAAGAGAGGTAGTTATGAAAAAGCAATGTCTACTATAAAGATCACAGGCCTATGAAAAACATCCTCTTTTTTAAAAAAACTATAACATTAAAAAAAACCCCAAACCAAACACTTAGCCCTTTTTTCTGGATCCATGTGAAAATTGCAGCATGCACTCCATCCTACTGAAAAGAAAAACCTAAGCTGTGGAGTGAAACAAAATACAGTTGACCATCCATAATTTTCTCCATTTAAACAGTTTCCATGTAGGAATAGAAATAAAATTTGCTAGAAAAGAAGTACTTCTGTTTTTGCCAAAATCTGTTCTATTTTATTTGACAAGAAAAACTGTTTTGCTCTCTGTCTTACCTGAGGCAGAGTGCCTTTGACTAATGCAGGGATGTCTGCTTTGGAATAACCAATTGCAGCTAAGCCATCATCAACATTCAGATCAAATAGGAATTTCCGGAGTGTGTCTGCCAAAATAAGCCCTGCATCTTTGATTCTGGCAGTGCGGATGTCAGCTCCTAAAATAAGACATAATGCCTTGACTGTAGGGTGGAGAGAGCAGAGGAAGCCTGTCCTGGACTTAATTTAATCATAATATCAGCTGAATACATATCCATACATAACAGCCAGTGCCCTAAGAGCAGCATGAAGTAAAAAGAGGAATCAGTCCTCATTTTACAGTTGGAATAGTTAGTGAAAGGTGAAATAAAACAAGATCAGTGGCAGGTTAACTGCTGCCAAAAAAGACTAACTGCCACACGAGGTTAACTTCCTTTCCCTCTGTGCTTACATGGAGAAGCACTTTTCAGTCTGACTAACTGCTGGGAGGAAAGGAGCTAAGGCATGAACGTCAGTGGCATTTGTTTGTATGGACAGCGTGCCAAACTCTAACTTCATTTTAAGGCCTTGAGTTTGCTGACATCTAGAGGACTGTTCCGTTCAATCACACGTTCACAAAGAGGACTACAGCACGTAGGCTGAAAAAGGCAGGAGACAGCAGGGCCAGTGCTCAGCGGGCTGAGTAAATTCTAAATTTATTGCTGTTTGAATATGTGCTGACATGTCTAGGGTACTGTAGAACTGAAGAGGAGGAACTGCTCTCTTTGAAACATCTACTGAACAGTAATGAAAACTACAATATAAAATGAAAGATTACAAATATTTCTTAGAGAATAGCTTGTGTTCCATTCTTCAATGAATGTTCAGGACTTACTTAAAAGTAATAATAAAAGTATGTTCAGACAGGAGACTCAAGTTCCTCCATAAGATTTCTTTCAAAGTAACCAGAGCTAAATTGGCTCTCTGTGTAACCTCAATGATGTTACACCAGAACTATGTTAGGTCCAAGTGCCATACCGAGAGATGAGTAAGAGCAATACATAGCTACAGGAAAAATATCTCCTGTGATCCTCACACAGCTCAGTGTAACATTCAAAGGGACTTAAGTGAACAGGAGACCTCCAAGCTCACCTGAAGAGCTCAGATATTCAGGTAGTAAGACTGGCAGTAACGTAGCAAATAATGTCTGGGGAAAACTGATAAATAAAATATGACAGAGTCTTGTAAAAAATCTTGTGCTATTGGGGCAATGCCATGAAATCTGAGTTTATCCCAGGTTTTGCTGTGGAGGGGTAACTAGGACATAAACCCACTATCTTCAGATAGTAAAGTAAAAGGGAAAGGAATGAGGATAAAACATGACAGTTAAGGTGATTGGCAGTTTTAAAATACTGCTATAGTACTTCCTTTTTGTTCAACCTAAGAGATACATCAGTCTTTGCACTTAGAAAATAAATCTCTGGCCACATGCATGCCTATTTCAACTGTTTAAGAATCCATCCAGGGAGGTATTAAGCCTTTTCTGGCTGTCCCCAAATTCACAGCTGTACATACACACATAACTATTTAGTAATCTGCTTCATGTCATAAAATACTTTCTTAGTCATTGTATTTGGCAGCATGACAGATTTGAATCAGCTACTGTAGTCAGTTGGACTCTGGAGTGGACTCAGAAGTAAACACCCAGATGGGAATGAATAAATTCAATTCCACGTGACATGTTTCTAGCACAATCCCTTTCCAACAAGGCACACAATGATGTAGTTAAAATTTCTACTGAGAAAATTAATAGAACTTTTAGAGACAGATTTATGACAGAAGTTAATACCACAAAACCTAAAAGAACTTCTTTTCAGTCACTTGTTTTAAAATTAAGAGCCAGAACTGAAATTTTCTGATATGCTATGCTGACCAGTTATCCAGACACATTTTCTTCATCTAATTTTAGTTATGTGTTATTACTGTAGGAACACAGATATTTATTAGCTTAGTAAATGATTCCAGCTAGGTTTGTGTTTTGGTTTTGACCATAGGAAGGACAGCATACTTTAGAGGAAGCCTGAACAACTTCACAGACTGTTTATGAAATAAACAGAATGCCCAATGTAGTTTTTCTGACAATGTTGTTTTACACCCCTCATAAAATACTGTGATATTTTCATTGTCTATACAAAATTCCCATTCTTTCTTGAGGTCCCCAATGCTTTGAGATTACTTACACAAGCAAGTCATGCATGTGACTGGGCTTCTGTGACTTGCATACAGAAGGCTGACCATACAAGGGACTGAACACAAATTTTCCAAATACCAGGAGAGTTGGCCTAACCACTTTTCCTCCACTCCCTGCACTGCTGTGCATGTGGCTGTGACTGCTCCTTAGCCAGCATGCATATTAACAGCAGTTAGCCTCAACACAGAACCTAGTGCAGGCAAACCCCCAACCTTAGACATAAATAAGTTAGCTCAGTGCAGAGCCATACTGTCACAGCTAGACTGCTAACAGCTCTGAGGTTACATCACTGGAAACTAGTTTATTATGACACACAGTCATGCTGGAGGTATTATAAGGAGTTATCCTTTCTCTTAGGACACCCTTTGGTGATGGGCTGCACACATAACAAGGCACCATATGAGAAAATAACCTTTAAATGAGCTGTCAGCTTGCAGCACTCACTTTTATTCTGCTAAAAAGCAGAAAAGGCCATTTTGTTCATTAATCTCTTCTTAGCCATTACACATGCGTCCACAGAAGAGCTATTCCAGGAAAAGCTTTCCCTTGACATCAGTCACTGAGAAATTCCAACACCTACAAACAAGCTTAGGCCTACATTAGAAAGACCAAAACCCACAGCTGTGTGCCATGGAAAAAAACCAGGAGTGATTCAGAATATCACTGTTCTAATTCACTGCCACAGCAGGGAATTTGTTAGGCAAAATACTTCCTTTTAGCTAACAAATGCCCCTGAATACTGGTTCACTTTAAGGTAACTACTCTTCATAAAGGACCAAGAGTTGTGCCAATCACAGCTACTCGTTTGATTTGCAACAGACTTCCAGTTAATTTCAGGTGGCCACTTCTCTGGCCAAGAATCAGATTTTTCCAGCTTGGTCCTCTAATCATATCATTCAATATCAAAATTCAGCATTATTCTATCTAATTTGCATGACATCTAATTCCAGAATCTTGTTTTTTAAACTTAACCCCCTCCCAACAACCCATGACGATTGCTTGCACACAATTTTTTTCAATCCCAAAATGTCATTTTGGAAAGAATTCCGTTTGTACATGAGAACTACACCCACAGAGGTTCCTACCTAGAATCTCTGCAGCTTCTAAATGCCGCTCAGGATGCATCTGTGCTGTGAAAGCAAACACTGCTGGAGATGTCAGCACCACAGAAAGGCCATGTGGCTGGGGAAAAAGAAAAGAAAAAAAGAATAAAACACATCAACCAGACATGTACTTTTAACTTCAATGGACTTTAATGCTCATTAATGGCACATAACAGATATTCGAAATGTATAATAAAAATAAAATGTATAGTAAATAAAATGTATAAATTATTATAAACGTATAATAAATAAAACGTACAGTAAAAAGTAAACAAGTTTTACCACTAAAGAGTGATCCACATTATAGTCCTTTGGTTTATAAGTTTTCACCAAACCAGAAATAGGGTAAGACATTCCATGGCTGGAACAGAGAGCAGAGAGAGAGTGGTTAGGGCAGCTCTCCTGGTATTTGGAAAATTTGTGTTCAGCGCCTTTTGTGGTCAGTTTTCAGTATGCAAGGTTCTTCAGCACAGATACTCAGAAGGTACTGGCAGGTATGGTGTTGATATTAGGTACAGACAACCCGCATCCCTCTGCACCTCGGAGACCTAGCTGTAAAAAACAGTACCTCCTTACTTTGTGTAAGGAGTGACTGGACTGAAAGTGACTGGACTGAAAGATGTTCCATTCCTAAAGTAATGCAGATATGCCAAAAATATCATAGTTTGCATACCTATGTGTTCACACTGTCTGAGAAAAATAAACTTTAATTTTAAGATACTAAAAGAGAAGACTTGCTCAAAGAAAAGGAATGAAAGGAAGGTCTCTGAAGAGAATGACTGCTAATAACATCTCCACACAATTCACTTTTAGGTTTTGCTTGAGATTTTCATCCAAATGAAACTATATTGCCTTGCAGTATTAATTACAGCTCATTTCAGACTGCTGATTGCCTATCCCACAGACAAACTGACAGATAATTACATCAGTTCAGGAAAAACTCAAGAGGACATCATTGTTGTCTCACTGTGGAACAGCTGGCATGAAATCTAACATTTTAAATGTCATTGACATTTTTACTCTTGTTTTTACTACCAAGGGAGGTAAAGAAGGCTGTGTTTGTAATTTTCACGTGATTGGTTTTGAGTATCACATCCCAGAATACACAATCCTTATACACATAAATGACAAGAGCCCATCAGATTGTCACAACACACAGGTTCTTCAGCATCACAGGCCAGGCTACAATCCCTTACTCTACATTCAGCAACAAGGGCAGCAACATCTTTGACAATCTGAAACAAACACTAGCTATAAGCTGACCTCAGACGGGGTTACTATTTCTCTGTACTCACCAGAGATGAACACCAGCATTGCCAAAGCCAATACCAGCAAAAGCACTTGCCAGGTGCATGTTGGCTCTTGCTTCACGGTCTTCAGGGTTTCTGATGGCTCTGTGCACCATGGAGGCAAATGGTACCAATGAATTCACAAAACAGGTTGGTGACTCAGGAGGGAAAGGGGAGAGAGGGCTTCTTTATGGAGAGATGCACAAAAAATCTAAAAGATAAGCTGAGGTAAAAATGGTGGAAATGGAATCAAGTTACGCTTTGGTAAAAGAACAATCCTGCATGTGGATCACTTAGGCAGATCATACTGGTTCAGTGAAGGGCAAATTTCCTTTCACTTTTCCAAAAAAAATCTAAGTAAATAGAGTGAATTCAACCATACTCAATTCAGTGGTGAATTACAAAATTCTACTTAGAATCTTTGTTAATTCTATGTATGGCTCCAGGATCACTCCAGCTCTCACCCTCTCATTAGGTGGTGCTCTAGACCCCACCACCTGTGTGGGAAGAAGACAGGACTCCCTGCCTTCCAATGCCTCAGGATCCTTGTGTAGTTTGACAATAAGGAGAAAACATCTCATGAATAGATTCCAAAGGAACAAAAACTCACTCGGTACAGTAAAAAGTTTTTTACAAAAACCCCCCATATCGATCTTTAACAGAAATGCACAGGTATGCAAAAGCTGTGAAGAGACTTATTGACAGGTATCAAAACCAACTCCCAGCTAAGTCAGTACCTATTCTAAATGGAAGGTCTCCTAAGAACTGAGCAGGTTTGCAATAAATGCATATTTTTCCACTTTCATAAGTGCATGTCATTACCTTCTTGATGGATGTGCAAGTATCTTAATTTACACTGAAGGTCACAGAAATAACATCGGCAGTATTTTATTCAGTTTGTTATGTATTCCCCTCATACTGTCATAGAAAGGAGATTCTTGAAAAAAATACGTAAATGCTGCTCCCATATTAACTGAACTGCTTGAAATACCTTTAACTGAGGACTTGATTCACAGAGGCATTAAAAAGCTACCTCCTCAAGACAAACTACTAACCCCAATTTTACTTTGAATTTAATTTGAAAAAATATTTTGCTTTATTTAAGAAAAATCCAGGACAGAAAACAAAAGCTTAACGCCGCCGCTTGCCTCATTCCAGCCCAAAATTTACGTTCTTGCAAGCACTCCTTCAGGGGCACCGGCGGCTGAGCACACTGCGGGGGGATGGCTGGTAAATGTGTTACCTTTTCAGGTACTTAGCGACAATTCGCAGAGCGTGCAGAGCCCAGACATCGCTGACGGGGTTGCTGCCTTGGTAGGCGGGGCGGTCGATGGGGTTGGAAGGGCAGGGACTGCGCTCGTTGTAAGGGAGGGCAGTGTACGATTCCAGGGCATGGCTGACAGAGAGATTTAGAAATTAATTATTGAAGGGGGAGACCTTCATTTTACTGGCCTGCTGTCCTCTGAATGCAGGTTCTTATTTATTTCTGGTGCTCAAGAGTTGCTGAAACAAGAAATACGGTCTCACAGACAGCTGGAAGAATGCTGGGCCAGCACCTCCAGAGCACTGCCTCTCCAACAAACAAACAAGCAAGCAAACAAACAAACAAACAAACAGAGGACAATCTAAACACAGTCCCTTTCTACTAGCTCACACCATGCTAAAATTAACCTGGTTGGATGCACCAGCATCTGTAGTGTTCTCCACTGAAGAGGGCTGTACATGTGCAATAAGTGCATATCCTTTCTGTAGGACAGGAACCACAAAAGGCTTTAGCACTTTGACTTCATAAGGTAATTTTCTTTCAAAAGTACTGAAAAAAATATGGGTATATTTAAGCTAAGTGGAACTGCCCATAGTCTTGTCTCCCAGATACTCAGGGATGTGACCACATAAAGAAGGGACACTGCCTACATGGCTCCATTTAGATGAACAAAACTGCAGACAACCTATTTTCATTGATGAGCAAATGCCTTTTTTCCATTACAGACATTGCAGGCCAGGGTCCTTCATCACGCTTGAGAAGTCACAGTTTCATTGCATATCTATTATTTTAATAGCACCAGAAGTAAAGGGTGCTATACATAGCACCCAGAAGCAAAGTAAGCTCTGGCTCCCCAAACAGAAATGTCAATGCATTTTGTAAAGTTGAGCTGTTGGTTTAAGATGAATAAAATTTTGTGCCAAGTAAAAAGCAAACTATGAGATTGGTTCCAAAGACGACCATCTCACAAGCTTTTACAAATTTTTACTGACACATCAGGGCTTCTGCTAGAAAATTCTTGTTCTTTATTCCCTGCCATGTCTGTGATTAATGACAAATGTTATTACAATTGGGATTAATCATCTATCTCCATGACTCCTTAAAAAGGGACACCTGGACTCTCTTCTCTGACGACAGCTATTCTGGAAGCAAACAGTTTCTCCATCGCACTGCAAAAACATTCAAATTTCTGCAAATGGAGGATTTGTTTCCGTACATTCTGAGGGAGGTTGTCAAACTAAGGAAGAGGAAAGTCTGACAGAGCTCACCATAACAAGAACAGCAAACAGAGAAAAAAAATCATCCTCTTGTGCTCTCAAAATACATTTTTTCTACAATCATCATAGTAAAAATACAAAATTTAAATAAATGCAGAAAACTCACCAAAGCACATCAAAGCCACTGTTGGCCACTATTCGTTCAGGCATAGACAGTGTGTGTAGAGGATCAATTAAGCCTAATGTTGGCTTAATGGCTCTTGAAGCAATACCTGCAATGTGTAAAAGGAGGAAAATCAGTTAAAGATGTTTTGCAACAAAATAGGACAAGATAAGCTTAATGTTTAAAACACGACAATGAGGAGGGAAAAAATATTTGAAACTCTAAACATAAAAGCAAAGAGAGAGAGGAGAGGGTAGAGAGCATTTATGAATGTAAGACTGATGAGATGAAGTCTCTCTAAAAGAGTTGTATGATTTGAGACTTTCACCTGACAATGTTCCCTCTCTGTTTGCAACCCTCCCTGAGCAGCCTTGCAAATTGTCTGTGGCATTTGGAGTATTCTTAGATTTGTATCTTCTGTGGACAGTCAGAGGGAAAATTGGTTTGTATCTACAATCAATTGCTATTGCTAATTGCTGTCTTCAGCATCTGTAATAACCAGATGTCCTTGTATTTCAGTAAAGTGTGCAAAGATGTAGCTTTGAGACAGACAGACAGATTGACTACGTAGAGACTAGAATACCCTTGAGCTATTGTCAAACCTCCTTAGCAGACCCATCTGGGTCCCAAGTTCTGCAGACTGTGTCGCACATAAAATCCACATGTTTAGAAGCAAAACCTTAAAACAGTTATGAAGCTCAAGATGACATTTTAGCCTTAATCTTTATTTGCCAGGGATGAAAAGGCCAAAGGAAGACAGTGTCCCTCACTCACACAGCATCCCAGGCCTGAGGTTTCCAAAGTCAGGAAAAGGAACATTTGGTTGCAATTACACAACAAAGAAACAGAAATCTTAAAAGTAGAAAGAAAAATACAGAGGAAATAAGGAACAGTTGGTTGACCCTGAATATAAGTAGAAATTTCCTCTGCAATTAACATTTTCTGCCATTTAAGGACTTGAAAGATTTCAGTTTCCTGTTTTGCCTTCAAACTATAATCCACTGTATTACATAGGTATTTCATTATGTTAATATGCTATAAATTTAATTCAAGGAGGAAACCTTTAAGCTTTTAAAATTTGCCTGTGGCAGTTGAAGCAAACAAAATGACACCTGAAATGACATACAGTATCCTTTCCTTTCAAGGCAGGGAAATAACAGAAACGTTGGAAAAGCAATTGTCCTGAATAACACACAAAAAAACCCCACAGGAAAACCCACAAAATAAATCCAAAACAAAGCAGCAAAACCTCACCGGTTTTAACTTTTAGTTCTTTGAAGTCAAAAATGGCAACACCAGTTGTTTCACTTCCAGTGCCAGATGTCGTAGGAACTTAAAAGGAAGAATGGGGATAACAACAAATAATAAGAAATATATAATATTGCAAAATAAATAATAAAACCACAGTAGTAACACCCAAAACACAGGACCCAGGAAATCTTGGAGGTATCCCTGATCCAAAGCCAACAGGTCAAAGGGAAAGTGCTTATTTGATCTCTTTTCTCAGCAAAGGAGTCTAACTGAGCTAAACAAGCCAAAGCAATGATCAAACCTCTGATTTTACCTCCACTGAATCAAATGGCAAAAATGATTGCTGAATACAACTAGAGGAGAAGTAAGCCCAGGGAAGCTGAAACAATCACAATAAACTGATTTCAGCAGAAATATCAGAGTGTAGGATGACTGACCTTGCCCTTGCCTCAAGTCCCCATACACTCTCGTCATGTTTTACCTGCAATAAGCGGCTTGAGGGGCACAGTGACAGGCTTCCCTTTCCCGATAGGAGCATTGACATAATCCAGGAATTCTGAGGAAGGGCTAGCTGCATACAGGTTGGCAGCTTTACAGGTGTCTATCACAGACCCACCTCCAACAGCAACAAAGGCATCAAACTCTCCCTTTTTAGCAAATTGAATGGCATCCAGGAAACTGAGAGCACAAGAAAGATTTTCCAATTAGTCAGGATAAAACCAGTACATAGGGAAACTAACTATTAAGTTCAGCATGCAGGCCACGAGGAGGTGTTTAAAAAGCCATATGGAATCCTGTAAAGGCCTAGGCACTACCTGGAAAAGTGCACTGTCAGAAGTAAATGGTACCTTTGGTCTGTTGGCTCCACACGGACATTATCATACATTTGAAACTTTATACCATATTTTGCCAAGGAATTCAACACTGCATTTACAGGAGGGAGTTTGGAGAGGTTTTTATCTGTCATCAAACAAACTCTTCTAGCACCAAGATTCTGTAGGTCCTACAATAACGAATCAAAAAAACCAAACAACTGGTATAAAATCATACTACTTAAACACAAATCCAAATCAACTAAACCATTTGATAATAATAACACCACCCTGGCTTAAAAGTAGTTGGTTATTGTAAAATTTTTAAAACCATATTAGCTGAAGATAAAGAGCATCAGCCACACACAGGTAGAATACAGATAGCAGAATAAAGTTTAAAGCTTCTGAATTTATATAGATGAAGTACTATGACAGAAGAAGACTAAAGTTCTTGAACCACATGGAACCACTTTAAACAACAGTAAAATATAAAATACTTAATTTTTTTTCCTCAGTTCCTATGAGAATAAAAAAGGCCTTTTCACAGGTTGCCTCCACTAACTGCCTATCAAAGCATAGCATTAAAATCTTGAAAATGTAATACTGAATATTAATTCATTGATGAAAAATCAAAATGAGGTGGCAAAAGGAAGAAAAATAATGCTGCATCTTAACCTTTACTAAGTTGTCACAATAGCTATACAATACCTATAAATTGTTCCAGTGTTGTTTAAAGACAGGTTCTGTCTAATTTACTTTACTGTCTGACTGTAATCTTACTTCACAAATTTTCAAATAAAAAAGAGATCTATTAATGCTAGAAATGCCAAAAAGAAGGAAAATCGATAAATTTAAAAAGCCAGTGATAAAAGCATGCTGGAACAATGTACTTAGGCAAACGATCTCACACTGCTGAAATGAAAAATTCTACACTTACACAGGGCAAGATGAGAGCTGAATGAATATCTAGCTAATTTAATAGAAAGTCTCTGATTCATTTTCATGAGTGCTAGAAAGATGAAAGTGATCTTGAAAAAATCCTGGTGAGTCACCAGGATTCAAAACTTTCTGAATTAAATTTCCTGTTAGAGAAAAACATTGTATACTTCTAGCAAATTATCAATGACCCAATTATCCCCCAAGCTGCATTTCATATACCACAGCAGCATTGATGCACCATGCTTCTGTTCTTTAACCAACAGTATGCTCCAACCTTTTTACACTGATACATAGGACCACATCATATATAAACTTTCCTTTATCAAGTAGATTGATAGCACTGGCAGCCCTTTAGAAAATAATTTTCCATCAGTGATGGACTTACACCATGGCAGCTTACCATGCCAATCTCCTTTGTAACTCCTTCTCCATATCGGATGTTTGAAATAGCCATCTATTAAAAACAAAAAGAAGATTTCTTTTTCTTGACAAAACTGGCATCTGGCCCTACTCATTCAAAGTGAAACATAAATATTTAATAATGTTAATGTTTGTTAAATGCCATATTTGTCAAGAAGTATTGTTTATATGATGTTTAAATGAAATATATTTCATTATTAAATCTACCTCAAATGCATAGTCTGTACTCCCCGGGGTGGGTCGTTCATGGACTGGAATGGAAATAAAACAGTAGAATTAAGAAACAATACGTTATTTCAATCTGTTTCTCAGCTCCAGAGTTAACAGATTCCCTTGCTTTTAGAATCCCTAATATATTTCCACAGGTCATCTCAGCTTGTCTGGATAACAGTTACCCATTTCATCCCTTGCTGTTTGTGAGATTAAATGATCCAAGTGCTTGATCTGACTCATGTAATTCAACAAAACAAGTGAGTTTTTTTCAAGATCTTTCAAGAATCAAGTATTTCTTTTAAATACTGGACAAATTAGCAGGAAGGTTGCGTCAGAGTTTGTTTGCAGTCTACAAAGACCAGAACAGTACATAAAAAGTTGAACTGAGTATATGTAGAGCACTCAGGCACTACATGCAAGCTGAGAAGTGCTAGAAATGTGTAGGGGCTACATGATAACCTTCAGAACAATGTTTAAGACAAATTCATGAGACATCCTTTTTATCCACCTGGATAGAGAACAACTTACGTATGCATGGGAGCAATACTAACAGGTGTTTACACTTCTTTTTACTTCTGCCTAGTCCTGAACTTGCAGGAGAAACTGAATTATTTGCTAGAAAATTACTGCATGCACTGCTAATAATAAATAAGAATCAGTGTGTTACTATTAACTTTAATTAGAAGATATTTATAAGGACAGTATTTCAATCATAGCTTCTCTCTGCCACGCCATTTTTGCATGAATTATCACAAAACTCAATTTCTGGCACATTCTGATTTTGCCACAGAGTGAAGCAAACTACATCAGCTGAAATTGCCCATTCTTCTCCAAGAAAAGATCAGGCAAAGCATTCTGCTCTTCCTGCTGAAGCCATGCCTTACGTCTGCTATATTAATTGAAAATATGCAATTTGGATTCCGATCCAATGAGTGAAGCCATGATAATGAGTCTTACAGACACACTGGGGTGCACTGAAGCACTGACCCACAACAGTAACAGATAGATGTATTAAAACCCATTATGTTATTTCTATTCAAGCACAGACCAGCTGCTATCAGCTCTTTCATTGCCACCTCTTGCCAGGCTGTACATGTTTGACCTCTCCTGGAGCTGGAGTCTGCTGTACTTTCAGTCATTAATTTGACAGGCTAAGGACACATCCAAACCATTTATTCTCTTGCTTTTTGATAGTATAATAGATGCCCTGCTGTTACATTCTTGAACCAAACTTTAATTTCAGGGCAAATTTTACTGAGTTCAAAAATTGTACTATTTCTTTGAACACAGACAAGAAACACAAAGAATTTCCTTTTTCTAGCTATAGTCACTCTTCAGTCTTAGAGGTTTACTGAACTGATATCATCTTGCTACACTATAGACTCTACTGCTGCCTAAAACTTTCAGGGAGGGTTCTTAACTCAGGCTTCAGTTTAGTAAGAGCTTAGATTGAATTGACTGAGTAGGTCATCAAGCAGACAAGTAAAAGAATGAAATTCTATTTCTCAGCTGTACTATTGTCTTGCTGTATGATGGTCTTGGGCAAAACAAGTATCTGAACATATAATAGCTTTTCCATATGTAAAATGACAATGCCAATTCTTTAAGAAGTGTACTAAGCATGTGAAACCATGCTACTTAGAGTTACACATTACTGAAATTATGGCCCAAAACACTAATTTTTAGTGGATCTGGAGACTTACCAACTATCTGCAGGCTGACATAGTTATTCTCCTAGCCTCCCTACAGCCCATGCAAACAGAAACTCCTCGCAGGGTGACTTGGGTTACTCAGCACAGCTCCCCTGCTCACAGTCCACAGTTCCGGCCTAAGTGAGCTGCATTCTTGGGACTAACTGCATAAAAAGCCTATGGAGATTTTGTTACCCAGGCCAACACACACCTTTGTGAAAAGCTACTTTTTACTCATATTGCTTCCTGTTTTTTTTTTTTTTAATTATTTTTATTTTGGTTTTTTATTGTTGTGGTGTATTTTTTTTTTTTTTTAATGTAACACGTATGTATCCAAAAGCACATCTAAGGCTGAGATGGTTCAGGCCATGACGGCCAGAGCAAAGTTCAGATCAACTGGCCCCACGGTATGGGGAGGGAGGGGACAGGAGGCAGAAACTGTGGTTAATGAAGGAACAGTGACTCTCTCCAAAAACCACTACCATTGTACAGCTGCAAAAGAACAGGCTGTTTACTTTCTCCTTTAGATTGTTCTTTCCCACCTGTTACCGGCACCCTCTGCCCAGGTTACATGGATACACAGAGCCCTCTGCAGGGTCATGGTCTCCTACAGAATTATTTTGTAGACACAAATTAAGTCTTACCTTGGGAATAAGTGTGGCCATGGCTCGGGCACCGGCAACNCCCCGGGAGGGATCCCCGCGCCCCGTCCCGCCGCACTCACGCTGCCCGCTCCAGCTGCCGCAGCAGGCAGGACACCCGCGCCCGCCCCGCCGCCATCGCCCGGATCTGGGGACGGCCGCGGACGGGGCCGGGGCCGGGCCGGCGGCAGCGCCTCCTCCCGGGACACCCGACACACGGGTGACCCCAACACGGACTCGCACCGGTGACCCCAACAGGGACTGGCACAGGTGACCCCAACACGGACTCGCACGAGTGACCCCAACAGGGACTGGCACGGGTGACCCCAACACGGACTCGCACGAGTGACCCCAACACGGACTCGCACGAGTGACCTCAACAGGGACTGGCACGGGTGAGGCGAGAAGTGTCCGCATTCAGCAGCCCCAGCCCTTGGTCCTACGGTCAGCATTTTCAAAACTCAACTCACGCCTGTTCTAAGGCAAGCGAAATCTGGTTGCTACAGTATACAGCACAGGATGCCAATGAAGAGCGACTAAAAATCTAATAGGACTGGGTGCGTGTCATGTATTTGTCACAGAAAAATATTGAAAGTAATGGAATTGGAAAAAGAAAATAATAAAAAACCCCCATGGTCCTGAAATTAAGTGAAATACTTTTCCTACTCTTCAGTTGTGCCTAGTGACAGGACAAGGAGGAATGGTCATAAACTAAAANAAAAAAAAAAAAAAAAAAAAAAAAAAAAAAAAAAAAAAAAAAAAAAAAAAAAAAAAGGTATGGTTAAAAGGGGGAAACTAAAACAGAAAACTAAACCTTTACGTCCTAAAAGTCTCCTGTAAGCACCCATTCCAAGGGCCTGCAGCTGAGGCCGGCGGTGTGCAGCGGGAGCGGGCACGGGGGGGAATTCGCAGGAGCGGAGCGGCCGCCGCTTTTCGCTTTCCAGCCGCGACCCCGGGAAGGATCCCCGGGAAGGAACTCCGGGAGGGAACCCCGGGAGGGATCCCCGCGCCCCGTCCCGCCGCACTCACGCTGCCCGCTCCAGCTGCCGCAGCAGGCAGGACACCCGCGCCCGCCCCGCCGCCATCGCCCGGATCTGGGGACGGCCGCGGACGGGGCCGGGGCCGGGCCGGCGGCAGCGCCTCCTCCCGGGACACCCGACACACGGGTGACCCCAACACGGACTCGCACCGGTGACCCCAACAGGGACTGGCACAGGTGACCCCAACACGGACTCGCACGAGCGACCCCAACAGGGACTGGCACGGGTGACCCCAACACGGACTCGCACGAGTGACCCCAACACGGACTCGCACGAGTGACCTCAACAGGGACTGGCACGGGTGAGGCGAGAAGTGTCCGCATTCAGCAGCCCCAGCCCTTGGTCCTACGGTCAGCATTTTCAAAACTCAACTCACGCCTGTTCTAAGGCAAGCGAAATCTGGTTGCTACAGTATACAGCACAGGATGCCAATGAAGAGCGACTAAAAATCTAATAGGACTGGGTGCGTGTCATGTATTTGTCACAGAAAAATATTGAAAGTAATGGAATTGGAAAAAGAAAATAATAAAAAACCCCCATGGTCCTGAAATTAAGTGAAATACTTTTCCTACTCTTCAGTTGTGCCTAGTGACAGGACAAGGAGGAATGGTCATAAACTAAAACCCAAGAAGCTTCACCTCAGCATGAGGAATTTCTTCACATGGAGGGTGGCAGGGCACTGGAACAGCTGCTCGGGGAGGGAGATCGTGGAGTCTCCTTCTCTGGAGACATTCCAAACCCACCTGGGCATGTTCCTGTTATTTGCTCTAGATGACCCTGCCTTGGCAGGGGACTTGGACGAGATGATCTCCAGAGGTCCCTTCCAACCATAACAATTCTGTACTTCTATGAAATCATGGTAAGTTCCAGTGCAGGATGGATCAAAATTTTATAACCGAATTTTTAAGCTGTAAGATATGCTGCTTAGCTGCCAGCAGAGTAGTATACCAGTATTAAGCAAAGGAAACATTGGATTCTGACAAAAACCCATCATTTTTCTATTGTAACAGATAAAAGTATTTTGCCTTTGCATACTCTTTATGTCTTAGTAGATGATCTTTAAGGTGCCTTCCAACCCATAACATTCAATAATTCTATGAGCAGATCAGATGAGCCTAAAACTCATGATTTTGCAAGGTGCTGAGTTTGGGAAAGCAGGTTAGGAGCCTGCTCAGGCCTCCACATGAAGCTGCAAAACCTTTATCCACTTGTGAGAGCCAGAAAGTGGCAACACCACAGGAGCACCTGCACCTCTGCTCAGGTGACCACTTTGCTGCTGCAGATGATCATGCTTCATAGGATTCTGGCACAGAAAATTGACCAGCAGCCTTATGAGCACAGAATTCTCATTTCATTCTCATATACATACAGGTGTGTAGATGTATGGGAAAAGAGCCCTTCTCTCTGGCTGAGCACATACAAGATGCGTCCTATGGAAATACCTCGAAGATCAGAAGTCTAGTTTGTCTCTCTGTAACCTTTTCTACCTGTCCAGGCATTTGTTGCCCCTGCTTCCAACACTGGAGGGTTAAAAATAGAGGGTTGTGCCCACAAGACCATTCCTGCCATTGACAAGTCCAAAAGCAGCCTGCAGTGCTGCAGACAGCTCAGCACATGGGCAAGAAGCATTAGAGAGGCAGAGAACACACCTTACGCAAGGCCCACAGGCTGGGCAGTGGTCAGTCTATCAATGGCATCCAAGCTCCAAGGTGTACATAACCCTTCTGCCCTCAGCAGCTCCCCTACACAAAGGTTTTGCTTTCTGATGCTTTTTACTGAAGCTGCCATCCTAACTGAAGTGCTACAGAATGAGACAAGAGAACTGCTAAAGTCAGCCAGCTTTTTCAAAAAGTCACTTGTAGCGAGGCATTACAAAGTCACTAACTGCTCTAACATCTCTAAGTTTGAAAACCTTATTTAATTGAAATTACTGAAACTTGTTGTACTAACTTTCTTACCAGGGAACAGCATCTTCCCTGTAGCTAAGCCACACATTGAGACAGCAGGTTTTTTTTCTATTTCAAGTGTACATGTGACACTACAAAGTTCAAAAGAGCAATGGGAAGAAGACTGAGAGAATTTCTACTACCTGCTTTCAAACTGCTAGGTAAACACTGTAAGATTATTTCTATAAAATGATGGAGTACTATTACTACAGGGAGAAACTTAGATTTTAACCTGTACCATACAAATATTTTTCTGCTGAACTCAATGGTTAGTCAGCAACTTTGACTTCCTCTTTTCATCAACAAGATGCTCCAGAAAATCTGTACAATTTCTTAGGCCCTGAAATAAATCTTATGGTACGTTTCCATGTTCCTTTTGTAACTGAACCTGAATACCCTAGAGCTGAGCGGCAGAAGTTGACTTCCAGAGCAAGAGCTCCACCGTCAGGCCACTTGCCCAAGCCAGAGAGCAGCAGCCACATCCCTTAACTGGACCTGTGGCTGCTACTCAGTACCAAAACTCCAGATCACGTCTGCGGTCCAGCCCCAGTTCCAGCTACCTGAAAACGGGACAACTTTCCTCAGCCTTTTTCCTGGCAGAAATGCTGCAGGCCAACTGCCAAGCAACATTACCTGTGAAACAAGTCACTGTGAAACCTTCAACCTGGGGGGAATCGGGGCTCCTGACCCCCTTCACAGGACACCAATTTCCCTTGGATGGAGAACACAGCCCTCCTTGTCTACCAGCGAAGAGCCAAAGGCAGGATGTTTTAGAAAAGTCAGAACGCATTTATTGACAGATACGTGTGTGAATAGAGCACAGGACAGGAGGCTGGCAGCGACAGTCTCTTCCCACGCATCGGTGGGCATCCCCGGCCCGTGCTGCACACTGTTCCTCACGCCTTCTTTCTCCTGCCCCCGCCGGTACCACCGCCCGCAGCCTTCTGCTGCTGTGGCTGCCGCCGGGCTGCGCTCTTCTTTCCGCTGCGCCCAGGCCGCTGCTGCCGGCGTCCGCGCTTGCCCCGCTTCGACTGCTTCTTGCCCTTGTTGGCAGCGGCCGCCTCGGCTTCCTCCTGCCGCAGCTGCTTGTTGACGGCGCGGGTGATGTCGAGCACCGGCTTTTTCTTGCCCATGTCCCGCAGCAGCTCCAGCTGCCGGCTGCGCTCGGCCGCCAGGTTGCCCAGCAGGGGCTCGAAGCGGCGCTTCTTGCCGCCGCTGCGGGAGGGCGGCTCGGCCGGCTCCTTCGGCAGGCGCGGCTGGAAGCGGCCGAGCGAGGCGGTGGAGACGCGGGCGACGTTGGCGACCCGGCGCAGCTCGTCGCGGTCCTGGTGGCCGGTGGGGTGCAGGGGCGCG
>VWYP01060582.1:603996-637634 GCA_013400435.1 Pycnonotus jocosus | reverse complement strand
AACCACATGAAAAATTTAGCTGCATGAGAAACATAAGATGGCAGAGTATAATTTGTAGAAACACTTGTCCAAAAGATTATTTGAAAGCATAATGCAGGATATATGTGATGCACCAAAAGAACTACAACATCAACGTGATATACTGTCAGGTTTGTTTTTCTTGTGAGAAAGAATAAAGAATTATCGTACTTAACTTTTATTTTTGTAGTTTCTGTTCAGCTGGGCTGGAACTTGAGGTTTGTGTTTGATAGGAGCTGCTCTAATGTACAGGATTCATGTCTCACTGTTAGTGATACCATTAACTTAGATTTACTCTTCAAACTTTTGCCAATTACCTCTGGATGGCAGTAGATGTAGTTACAAGATGATTCAATCAATTCATAAGCCTGCTGTGAGGATTGTTATGAAGAACACTTTTATCAGGCAAACTCAAAGTGCTGATAATTTTGGAAAATAGTAGAAAGTGCCCTTAAAATATCCACGCTATCTCCGAATCATTCCCTTCCACTGACTTTGTTCAGTACATTTTGAAGTAAAAATTTGTGCTGTAGGATTCTTTTGTATAAGGGAGAAGTTGTTTGCTCACTGAAGCGATATTAAGTATAACAATTTATGGACCCGATTCTGCTTCCTGATACTTTTTTTTTACCCCTGTAAGATACATTTCATGTATTCCAGCATGTGTCCTATTTCCTGGGACATATAAGTGCTTTTTCAGTCCAAATAACAGAACACAGAAATGCAAATTTGGCTAAACAAAGACTCTTTCCTAGTTGCTAGTCCATAAAATGTGAAAAAACTGTCTGTAAGGAATAATTAAAAAAAACCCCTCTACAAATATTTAAGGAACCATATTTTAAAAAATGTGCAAGTTGACTTCAGCAGTATAACAAAAATACATCTGGTAGTCAGAGCTTTTCCTATTTTAAGAATTATACTACTTTTTACAGATATTGGGGCATTCCTTTTCATGGTTTCACCACTGTAAGGCCTTACTAGGAACCTCATAGGGGACATTCTTAATTCTAAGCAAGTTGTGTTGATGGTGATGATATTGTCTGTGCTCACATGCTTCAAAACATTTCTGGTTGGTTTGTAAATGAGCAGGTTTAAATTTCCTGTCCCAAGTTTTCATGTGATTACAGCAGAATGGTGTATTTATTAAAAAAAGGTGCAGATGAAACTCAGGAGGGTGTTGGAACTCTAGTTCCAAAACCCAAGACTAGGTATTTTGGAATGCAGTTACAAGTAGATAAGTAGGCAGAGCCTGATTTTTGGTGCAGAAGCCAGAACACAGATAGCTGGTAAGATAGCAGGGAGATTTGGATGACTGCAGGCACTGTGGCAAGTGATGTGTAGACCAGAATCTATTTTCATCATTTGACTGGTTGTGACTGTGTGGTTTCACTGAACTGATTTTGGGTAAACAAAACAAAGCTAAGCTAATTTGAGGCCTTCCCAAGTGCTTGATGCCTATCTTGCTATGCATTAGGGAATCAGACTGAGAACAGATTGTGATGTGGTTTGCTTTTTTTATGAGCTTAACTGTGACCTGATTTTTGTTTGAGAAAGTTTTCTTGTAGCACAGTCTTAATATTAGAAATACCAGCAATGGTGTAGCTTGGGTTTTTTGGGTGTTTTTCAGGATAATTTGAAGAACAAGATGAGAACTTTATCAGGCAGTGATGGAAAGAATGGCAACATAGTAACACATTCCTGTTCCAGGGTCATTCCTTCTTATCATCTGTCTAGAGTAGACCTACTTTTTGGCATAAGATTACTTCTACAAGTTAAAAAAAGCCAATGAACACATTTCCTTCTTTTAGAACAAATCTGTCATGCTCAGAGATTTGTCCTTGATTAAGTCTGCACTTGTAAACAGAAGAACAAAACAAGTTTCTCTGTTCTTGGGTTGGGTTCACGGTTGGAATTATCTCCAACATTTGAAGTGAGATGAAACATGTAAGTGTTCACCCATGAAAGATGTGCCATAGTAATTTCTGATTTTTGTTGACAGAAGGACACAAGACAAAGGAAATGGAGCAAGAGATTCAATACCATGAATCTGAGAGAAGGGTAAATATATGTCTGCTGGCAATGACCATGCCAGTTCCTATATTCTCTTGCTTTTGTGAGTCAGAAATAATCCATGTCCCAGCAGTGGCCTTCTTGGGATGTGTTTTCAGTAGAAAATCTCATCCTTTTATGTGCATGTGCAAATACTCTATGCATGTAATTAAACCTATGCAGATAACAGCACTCACATATGCAAGAGCTATAAATATTGATTTTGGTAAAGGAAAAAATACGAGACCTGATCTTAAAGCAAGACAATGCAGTGCACTCAGGATCATGATTCTTCAGGAACCTTTTGGGGAAATTTGAACCTTAAACTAGACATAGATCTAAGAAACATTACCTACACACACCACAACCATTACACACACCTCAACTGCCTGAATCCTCCCCCAACCCTTGCTGGGTGACATGGAGATGCCTGCTGAAGTCCTGCTTGACAAAGGTGTCTTCAAAACCTCAGCATTACTTGACAGCAAGAAAAAGGCTTCCCAAACACGGTTTGTAACCCTTTTTTCCTTCCATTTTCCCATTCATCGGCAAGGCTGATCTGTCAGGATGGAATTTTGTCCTCAGTGTGTTTTTAGACCATTTTGTTCTTAAAGCTACATTAAAGACTTCAAGGTCTTGCTAATACACTTCCAGTTGATAGTTATTAATGAAATGGGAAAATAGTCTTGGTTTAGATCTTTTTGTACGCATAAATAGGGACTTTAAAAGTTCAGTCCAAGATATTAAGGAGGATTTCAACCATGTGTGACTTTTGTAAGACAAGAATCATCTGTAAACTTCTATGAGCTTCTACCTAGGATGTATGTTGTGACTTAGAGTAAATTAGGAGAAATTCTGTTAAACAAATATTACTCATTTTAAATGTCATACAGCCTAGGGCTGTGGCTTTACATCATTACCAAGTGACGACAGATTTGGTTAAAATAGTTCTTATGCTGAAAAAGAAATTCTAGAGATTAACGCAGTCAATTCACACATTTTAGGCCATACTCGCAGGGTAGCTGAATCAGCAAAGCTTCTGGGGTGGGGTAGGAGTGTGAATTTGTGGCTAGGCACTTGAGAGGGAACAGCAATCTCTCAAACTGGCTTTTTTTTCCTCATGGAATTAGCCACAGCTTGACTCACAATCAGGGGTGGCTTTCCTTGGAGAAGCAATCATGGTTTGTACCTGTAGAGCCTTCATGAGGCCTTCATGCCTCTTCTTGAAGAAGTCTGTCTTGTAAAGGTGGCTTAACTGCTCATGTAGCTGCAGAGATCTTCTGCACCTCTTCCTGTAGTAACCAGAGCCCACAGCTTGTGTGTTAAGGGAAAACGGCAGCAATTTGCCGTTAATAAGCAATTAACCTTATTATAATATACTATAAACTAAACAAGTTGCTACACAGACTGCTCAGTCATTCCTGCAAGAAGTTTGGGAACATCTTGGATGGGTGGAGTGGGAATAACTGGATGCAGGAATGACGTTGGCCATTACAAGGTAACTTCCTTTCTGCTGCTGCTGCTGCTGCTGCTGCTGAATCAGAGCCCTCAGAGCTGGGGCAGGAAATCCCTGTCCTAATCTGCAGTCAGAGCTCTTGAGTCCTTGGAGGGGATGAGACTCTCTGAGCTGCTCAGAGCCTCCCTCATGCTGCCACAAACCCAAATCAGCTGTTCTGCAGAGTGCATCTTTATTCTTTTTGTTTTCTGCAATGTGCTTCTGTTCCTCAGCAACTGCACTGCATGATAAGGGACAAAACAGGATAGATTCTCAGTTTCCAGAATCCTACAGGTACTGTGGGAACTGCTCAGTCTGTAATTTTTCTGAGTTACTGAGGAAATTTTAAAGCAAGGCAGGGCAATTTTGTGTGTAGCAATAGTTAGGAGCAATAAAATGAAAATAAATACATTCACACAATAAACAAAAGGGACAAAATAGAAGGTTTGTTTCTTTAGCCAAGGATTCCTGAATTACTTAATCCACGACACTGTTACTTGTTGGTTTAAAACATGCAGATTTCTCATACAACTTGTATTCAGTCTTTGCTTCTTGGACTAGCTGTCAGTGTGAGGTACTGTAGGGAAATAAAAGTGTTTGCTGGGCTGCATTCTTGCTCCTTGTTGCCCTTTTCTCTATAGCATTTATAGAGCCAAGCATGTACATTCTCTAGCTGCCCAAATGTCCCTGCCTCTGACAAAGGACACATTTCTTTTCTCTTGAAGGTGATGCTACACCTGCCTGCTCTCTGGGCTTCCAAATACTTGCTTTGCTCCATCTAGAGTATGCTATCTGGAGTGCCTTGGAGATTCACCTGGATCTTTGTTTTCCTCTCATCACTTCCATTCCCTCCTGAAGTTCCTTCTTCTTCACTGCATTAAAGCATATGCAGGATCATAGGATAGTTTGGGCTGGAAGAGACCTTTAGAGCCCAGCTAGTCCTTCCTGCCTGCAATAAGCAGGGACATCTTCAATTGGATCTACAAAGCCCGTTAATCCTACTGTATTTACTTACTTGGCCCTGTATTTGAAGCTGCTCTTCATAGCCTGTGCTCTACTCTGATCATGCCCATTAGTGTTTCTAATTACTTCAGTGATGCACCAAGCTTGAATTGCCATGATGTGTGAGGAAATCTTGCTGCAGCCTGTCTCTGTACAGTTTTGTTGGTGGGCAGAGCAGCCACTTTCAGTGTCTAGGTGTGTCAGAGCAAGAGTTTCCCGTGCTGGTCTACAGAGCACTTTTGGGGACCTGGCAAATGTACTTACTAAATTGTGTGAGTAAGGCAGGCTGAACTGTCCTATAATACACTGATATAAATGCATGATATGTGTGAATGGTGTGGTAAGTGTGAGAAACAGGTGTTGGTAAGTTTGAGAAAGAGCTGACGGTAAGTTTGAGAAATGAGTTGTGAATTAAGCTTGTGACGCAATCCTTATTGATGTTACTGGACAATTACAGGATCATGGAAAATCCCAGCTGTACATTTGCTGTGGGCAGTGCTATGTATTGGAAAGCAATTGCTTTTTATTCACTTGGTAAGGCCTTTCCTGGGTTTTGTAGCCTACACCAGTTAAAATACAGACATCTACAATCAGAGAGAGTAGATGAAAGAAGAGGAAAGCTACATGGAAAAATACTTCATAAATGCCTCTTAGAAGATCAGTAGGGAAGAAGGAGGTGAGCAACATCTCTTTAAATAAACAGTTTGAATGATCACAGCTCTTCCTTCATTCCAATTTACTCAAGCTGTGCAAAACAGCTCTCAGTAAAGCATATTCTCATTATGTTTTTGCTGATTAGAGGAAGAAAAAAACCAACCCAGTAGATGATTTAGGGCTGGACAGAGAGAGTATTCACAGATTGTATTCAGGCTATGGATTATTGTTATTATGAAAGCATCTGACACTAAGCCTGTCTTTTAAATAAACTCTCTAAACTCAAACAATTTGACCAAAAAGAAAAGTAGATGGATACTATAAAGCATTTTATTAGACAAAAAGGCTGGGTTGGGATTGGAAATTCAAAGATTTGCAATCATCATCTCAGTGGATTTAGCAGTGGTTTTCAAAGTGGCATGAAATCTTTGTTTTACATATAGGGAAAATGCACTTTGCAGTATTGACTGCTGTCCTCTGAGGGGAAAATGGATCCTGCTTTTATGCTTTAACATTTAATTTTGCATTTTTGTGTAAATTACACTAGTTTAAACATACATACAAATAAAAAATATATCCTTGCAAACTTGTTTTCCTGCCTCCCTTCAGCTAGCTACTTTTGTTTGCAAGTTAGCCACTTCTGTTAGCCCAAGCAGACCATATTAAGCATGAATGTAAGAACTTTATGAACTGGAGCTTCATTTTAGATCCCTTCCTTTTAGAAACCCACCAATTTTTTTGTATGCAGATTAGCTGAGATGTGATCAAACAGGACATAGGCTATGCTTCTGTGTTGATGTCATTATAAATTTGGAAAATTCAGCAGATTGTTTCAAACTTGCTCTTTGCAAAAAGCCCAGATGAACAAGCCCCCGAAGTGACTTGAAATACTCCTTTGTTTTGCTGTCTTTCAGGGTGGTGGCATGACAGCATTTTTCAAGGAAAAGTTTCCATCACATTATGCTTCTGTCTGAAAACGAAGGGGATGATAGAGCTTTCAGGGTTCAGAAAACACATTTTGTCATTAAATACGTAGCAAACTTTTGCTGTAGTAGCACTAAAAGCACACTAATACATTGCCACTTGTGTTAGATAGAGAAGAGCAAAATTTAGCTAGGTTTCCCACATGTTGTGGGCAGTGAGTGAGGGTTTGCCAAGATAATGAGAGGTAATGCTAGATGAGAGCTGTTCAGACAAATCAAACTATGCCGACTGCTACCTTGCTTGATCTCTCAGCTTCATCTTTAGCTAAACTAGGTGGGGAAATTCCTCTTATTTGCAGCTTCATTCAGGAAGGTACTCAGGCACATGAAGAGTCCTACTGATTTAAGGGTTTGAAGTGAGGTTTGCATTTAACTGCGTGTTTTGAAAGCAAAATTCTACAGTAGTGTACATCACTGAGCACAAAATTCTGAAGCCCTGCATTCTCACCATGATATCAGCATGAAGGAGCATGGGTACCAACAGAACATGGATTATTGGATATATGACACGTTTCAACATACATAACTTTTGGGAAGTTCCTCACATGGACACTGTGTATTTGTTCTCAGTGTGAGTCCACTCATGCATCTTTTAGAGTTTCTCAGTAAAATTGTTCTCTGCTAACATTAGCACAACAGAATCCTTGAGTAACTGCTGGCCATGTACATCGTTTTATAAGAACTAGAAAATTCAAGGCCAAATAATATGGTAATTACCACTTCTGGAAACAGAAGTGCTCTTATGACCTTTTTCTGTATGGTACAAACTATTTTTTGAGAGGTTATTTAAATTCATTATGAAAGCTATGTGGGATTTTTTTATCCAGAAAACTTTTTAAAATCACATTCTCTCATTGCTACTGTACAGGTCTATAGCCTGAGCCTTGACAGGTGTAACTTGGTGTTGCCTTGAGTTACATCTGCTTTGCCAGCTACCTGAGCCTGCTTTTGTGCACAGCCTCTCAGTGAGATTAATCAGAAGGCTTTAGGGCATCTGGGCAGAAAGATGGCCTGTTTTGTTTGTTTCTGAGGGTACAGTTAGGGCACAGTTAGGTACAAAGATGGTACTAATTGTCTGAGTATCTGCAAGATACAGGTAGGTGCCCTCAGAGAGTAAAATTAAGCTAAGCTTTTGAAAAGGTTGTGGAGGGGGAAAAAATCATGCAGATACTTCAGGCAATTAGTAACATCCTTGTAACTTGCATTACATACACAGGCACTGTGAATGAGACTTCGGGAAGGCAGCTTTTCCCTACCCTTTTCCCTACCCTTTCCTGAGATTTTTTAAAAAGTTTTCCCAAGACTACACATTGGCGTTTGTGGACTAGAAGGATTGTGCCAAGTATTCGAAAATCACACATTTGCAGCACTGCAAAAGGGAAGGACCTCCAGAAGTTGCAGTGATGATAATTGTGCCTCTAAGCCATTCTCATTTGTGGTTGGTTCTCCAGACTTTTTATTCTTTGTGCTGTCCCCTGAAAGCTCTCAAATGTGCCTACATCTGTCTTAGGCATTGATAGCCCAAATGAAAATCAATAACATAACTCCTGGCCAATGGAGTTCCTGCCTTCCTCTAAGTACCCCAAAGAGTAAGAATGGTTCTGGTTTGCTGGATTTTTTCCCCCTCTTTTTTCTAGCATTACATGCCTGATTCATATTCAGCTGTTGAGACAGTATAACATCATTTTATGCACAACTGCTGCCTAGTGAGAGGTTCTCCCTTCTAGACTATAATACAATATGCAGTATAATATAGTCCATATTAAATTAAATTGGAAACTATAGGGTGAGCATCTTAATAACATGTTATCTCTTGCAACCCTGACCTATATGAGATGACTAAAGCCTCATGGAATGGGACCAACATTGATTTTCTGGTATCGTACTTGCACTGTACAGATGAATAAAAGAATATTGAACATGTAGATCAAGTGAGGAGCAAAATAGCAAACAGACTGAGTGAACTCATCTGAATTCTTCACTCAGAAGTGAAACTGGCAGGGGATTGTGAAACTGGCAGAGTATTGGGAGAAAGGACTGCAAAGCTTCAGAATTCTCTAGGGTGCTGCCTAGAAAAGGCAGGCTGAACAATCCCTTTGGCTGCCACAAACGGCCAAGTCCTGTAGGGGTGATCAACAACACTTTTTGTGGAAACCTGAAGTAGACCGTAAAGTTCTCAACAAAGACATTTTTAAATGTCAAGAATGCTGCAATTGACAACAGAATGTCACTTGGGAAAAAGCACATCTTGACACCAAAGCAGATGGCAGATGAGACAATTGAACACTATGTCATATAGCTGTACAATAAAGCAAAGTCATATGAATTTGACCAGATAGCAACCTAATTTGTGATTAATAATTTGTCTTCTAACATATCACCAGGTGAAAACAGGGTACAGGAAATTCCTCTACCATGAATAGCTGGGACTGGCATGACCTAATGAAAAACTGCTCTGTTCCTTTTTGTAAATTCCAAATTTGTACTGGAACTGTCTTTCAAGAAGAAGGCCTAAGCTGTCAGAGTTTTGAAAAGTGTATATGAACAAAATATTATCTATTCTAGTGCTACAAAGCATGTAGCCATTTAAACGTGGAACACTGCTGCTCATCTCATCTAATTTAAAATTTTCTGTTTTCCCATTTGTACAGTCCTGTGCATTTAAATGGATTTCTTTGTTTTTCACTTTTGTGTAAATGAAATGGGAATTGTCATCCTGAAACAGGAATGAAAATTTATGTGCAACGGCCTGATTCTCATTTAGTAAGACATCACTTTGAACTTCTCTAACTGTGTAACAGAATTGTGAAACACATGTGAATGTAATCTGTATAGTCAATGAGATGCGAAATAGATTTTGTATCAGAAAGTATTAAGGCTGAAAATGGCTTTGCTTCTTAGGACCTGAGCATAGATGAATTAATTTCTACTCACATATGCACTGTTATGGTGAGCCAAAATTTCACTGGAGGCCTGGAGGCAGTTAGAATTAGAAATTAGAGTATTTACATACTCAGAAACTTAGTCTAAAAAGAAAATGAGATCCACCTAGTCCCTCATTAATTTCCAGATGTCTTCTTGTTAGTTACCTTTATTTTAGCAAGTACTTTGTAAAACATTATTAGTCTTCACAGAATACTGGAATTTTATTAGAAATTACCTTGAGCTTAATTTGCACAGTAATTCATTTATTGGGAAATATTATCAAGAAGCATTTGACAATATAGATCTCTAAATATTTAAAATTCAAGTGCCAGAGAGGATCTCATCACATTAGGAAGCAATCAACCATCTTGAGACAGGTTAATAAAAGCATCTTAAACTCATCATCAAAAGACACTCTTGATTTCCATTATTAGGCACAGGACTCTGAATGATTCATTGATCACATTTTCTCTGTTCAACAAAAATATCATGAGCTGAAAGGTTTCAAGATATGCAACATGAGAGGATTTTTTTCCTGCCTCACAACTACATTTGACAGATGACCTTTAGTCTTTCTTTCACATTAGTGAGATATTTAACAAAAATAATGTAGATACATTTTTCAGTGTTATCTGATGCACATGCTCACAGAATCCTCTATTTGGTACCACACAGTAAACACATAAAAGTCTTCTGTAAATGCCTTCATTATAAATAAATGCCCTGCTTTCAGCTTTCCTCTTCCAGTAAGATCACAAGGTTTAAAAGCCTCTGAATAATTCTATGAAGGCATGTAGTTAACCTGATGCTGTTTCACAGGGAGGTTGGTGCATGTGTACATACACAGGATGTTTTCAGGAGGGCTGTGTAGTCTATTTGCATCCCTTCCATCCAGCAAGCAACGACTGCACTTGAATCTTCAAAGTACCAAGAGGTTCGGTGCATTTTGGTTTACACCTTTGCTGTTGTGCAGCTCAGGGGGCGGATTGTGGCTTGCCTTTCTATCCTGAGTGCACCTGAAGTTTCCTGGCTGGGGTACAAATAACAAGAGAGCTGTGATGCTGAGGACATCCTCAGCCAAGTGCTCACCCAGGGTCCTGGGCAGATTTGCACAGTTTGTGCAGAGATATTGCTGTCAGCACTAGAGCTGGCAGCTGAAGGTGACTCAAGTATGAGCTACAGTCACATCTCTGGATCACGGCAATGTTCCCATTTGCACTGCTTCTTCAGCCCTGGCAAGTATCTCACCCTGCTGAGACTTCAGGTCACAGATGTTGTGGAGGGCACAAGATTGCACAAAAGTGTTAAAAGAGCTATATCACCCCAGAGCTCCTCACTAGTACCTCTGCGGTGCTCTCTGCACACCCTCCCTCCATCTGCTGGGCAGGTAGAAGCTGAAGTTATTCTGCTGAAGTCAATAAGCTTGAAAACCGTGGGCATGTCTGTCTGGAGACCTTTCTCTGCAGAGTAGAAGGGAGCAAGGGGAGTTTTCCTGCTGGGATAAGCTGACACCCCTGCACTCTGCAGGTGAGAACAGAGAGGGAGGTGAGAAGTAGGCAGCCAGCATCACGGAACAGCTGGCAGAACATGGTGAGCTCAAGGTCACTTGGCTGTTGGCCCAAATCCATCCAAAAATACCAAAACACAGCAATTAGTCAGGCTGTCAATTCCAAAAAAACCCCACAAACAAAACCCCACGGAAATAGCTGAGCCATGTAATTGTTCAGCAAGGGTATCTGGGTTCTGCCAGCACCCTTTGGAAGGCCACCATGGATAGAAACCGGGACCATCCCTGTTTGTTGCCTCGCTAATAGTTGAACTCCGTGTCATTTTACTTGAACACCTGCTTAAAACAGATTCCAAATATGTTCTCAAATGGATTAGGGATTCCTGGTGATTTTTCAACTTCTCTTGGGATGAAGAGGTGGATGGCTAAAGGCAGCAATGCTATGATGCAAGATGCCTGAGAGACTGTATAGTACAGGCTCTGAAGAGGAGCTTTTCCTGTCTCTGAGGCTTTTACAAGGTTCTATCAATTCTGAGACATTTGAATCTTTCTTCTCCCCCTCTATTAATAAACACAAATGTGTGGAAAATTACCCTAATCTTCTTCCAAAGAGGATGTGCCTTCAGAGTCACTTCCAGTACCGGGGACCTCAGAATTCTGCTACCATATTTAGAGGGGATAAAAACAGTCCTTGCATTTCTGACCAAAATCCAAATATAGCCTATTTCTTACTGCCAACTGAAAATGCACCTTTTTATTTCATTCAGTTTTGTTTAAATCTAACTTTGCTCCAAACTTTTCATTCTATAAATGCCTCTTTCACTATAATTATTTAAATAAAGTGGGATAGTGCCCAATTTAGTGAACTGAATTAGTATGCTCCTTAATGTGCCTGCTATTGTCATTCTGCTAGGGCTTGTGCTCTGTTCCCATTACAATTTCTCCCTGACTTCGGTGAATTTAGACAAGATATGGACCCAGCCTGTGAAGGACAGTTTACCACAGGGAGCTGTATTTTAAAAATTTAAGAGGACATAGTGTCTATTTCTACATTATTTGTCAAAGTTTTCCTGCTGGAGGGAATATGCTGGTTTCTACTTGGCCAGGCTTTATGGTTAGAAACTGGCAGTAGGTGTCAGTGATACCCTGAAACATCTAAGCCTGTCTCGTGTCTTGTGGTGTGCCAGGTCCTGGTTTCCAAAACATTCAGCTGATCTTCAGCTTGGCAGCATGATATCTTTTTCTCTGGTGGGCACCTCTCTCTGGAAGAAGGGAAATATGGAGTTCAAGAGTCCCTGGGAACACCAAGAAGCAGAAGAGACCATGCAGGAGCATGGGACATGTTACTGTCAATAACCTCAACTAGCTTTAGGTGCCTACACTCTTGAGAGCCATATAAAGCTGGTTGTTCAGGCTTCTTGTAGAGCCAGTGGAGAGAAACCAGAAATACCAAGATACTCTGGATAACTTCTTTGAGACAAGACAAAACTTGCCCTAGAAGTGCTTGTTTTTCTTCAGCAATCTAGGTGACAATTTGAGTAACCCAAGTACAGCCCTCATTAGTAGGTGTTATGGGTAGGTAAGATGATCCTATCTTTGTTATGTGGGACCTCAACAGGTAGAAACCATTCAAGGTACGATGTATATATTCCCTATCCAGGAATAGTCCTTTTTTTCTCATTTCCTTCTTTTTATTTCTTCTGAAGAAGCTAATTTTTCTCCTCCACACTCCTTTCCTATTTCTTTTCATCCCTTGTTTAAATTTTTCATTCATAGTCTATTTTTCTGCTACACTTCAGTGCTTTAAGATGATGATGAGTCTGGATAAATGGTTTGGCAATGAGGTTACTTAAGGAATTCCTTGAAAATATTTGCATATCTCCCGAGGGTTAAAGGCAAAAAGCAGGCCAGTAAACTGGACAGACTCATTTGACTCCCCTTGCTGAATGCTCCTCTCTTGCCTCACCTGTGAGTCACCTACTTTCAGTCCTTGACCTGAAGGTTCCAGATGCAGCCAATCATCCAGCCTATGATCTGGAGAAGGGGTTGTGCACAGCAGTGAGACTGGTCTTACCCAGTGTGCCCTGTGCTCACAGACACTCCTCCAAGTGATCTTCTGTCCTATCTGGAATTTCTCATGGCAGATTTATGTATTTCATCCAGTGCCAGAGGCTCATGCACTGCGACTTTCCGGATGTAGAGGTCATAGAGCTAAACCTGGTTTAGGGGCTGGGTGCTGCTGAAAGAGGGTGCTGGTGACATTTTCTGCCCATTTCCCTACCTGTGGACCCCTGCACTTTCCATGTGCCAGTGGCACTTGTCTGACCTCAGAATGAGTCAGCTCAGGGGATGGACCAACAGAAAATCACATCAAAAATGATGAGTTTTTCTTTTGAGGGAAAGAGGAGATTTCTGTTCTTTGTTCTCTTTGAAGCTGTGGGCTTTCAGTACAGCACCGCTGTGCTCTGGGAGACAGTGTAAAAGCAGTAGATATATCTTGAAAATGTCTGTGAAGAGGTAGTACACAATGATCCAGGCCAGCTCCTTCTGAAATTTCCTGTTGTTTTCAGTGGCTCTGGATTTCATGCTGTTTCCCTGCTGCTGTGTTTCTATAGTGCCGTCAGTATTCTCCTTCTTACTCTGCATGGTCAAAGACCAAGATACTGTAAAACATTTCAGTACAACACTACAACCAGGGGTGTCCCTGCACTGGAAAGCACTTATACAACTATGCTTTATGTATTGTTGTAACACCAGGCTGCACTCTGCTCCTGCTGACACTGCTGAAATTCGGGAGTGATTCCTAAAACATCTGTAGATTGGGTCTTTAAATCCAGCCATGAAGGGAATGTGGGGAAAAAAAACTCTGCAATAACTTTTACTTTCTCCTCTTGTATCCTTTGAGGCAGAAGTTCAGTGTGACTTGCCTGAACAATATTGTGCTGCTGATGTGAGAGGGCAAGTACTGTCCTGGGCTTTGCAATAGGGAAGCCAGGTTGTGTCGGTGTCCTCACAGCCTCAGCTGGGTCCTATTACACGAGAAAGGGTGGCCAGTAAGTATTAAGGTGCTTGGCCAAAGCCTCTTCACTTCTCCCCAGCAGACCTGAGCCTGCCCCATGCCCAAAGCACAATGCTCCCTGCTCACATTTGCTGTTGCTTCTCATTAGGGAGTTCACCGGATTACTTGTCAAAGATAAATCAGGAGTGTAATCCCAGTGGATTTGTTCACAAATGCAAATCAATATTCACAGCAGGGTTTGGTTTCTGGTTTCTTCCTTTTTGTTGTTGTTTTTTGTTTTGTTTTGGAGGGGAGGGGCTAGTAACGTTTGTTCAGCTGTACTCCTTACACTTGAGCTCTAAAACCCAGCAAATTAAAGCTCAGCATAACACAAAATCAAAAAGCAACAGCAGAAATGTTTCAGTTTCCCCCTTCCCCTTAAACAAAGGGATAGGGAATAGTGCTTTGCTTGTTTCAGAAAGACTGTCATAATGATCCAGCCTAACAAACCATGAAGTCCAGTTCTCCTTAGAGTCCTTTACAGTTTTGCAAGTCAAAATGCTTGTTTTTTCCCAGAGTTGTAAAGGAAGATGCAAGGTGGTACCAGATAGTCCGCTTTGAAGGGAAAACACTGTAGTTCTTCCTCGCTCTGACTCTGAAGGAAGGCTTTTGAATGGTGGATTGAGCACAAAAAACTTTGAAGATGAGGACTATCACAAACCTAGAAAATTATGCTATTATACTATTATATTATATTATACTTGTCTGCAAGTTTCACATTTAATCAACCTGTTTGCATATGTGGATGAACATTATCTATGCATTCAGCACATCCTGCTTTCATTGCAAATCCCCTTTCTGTCTGCACAGTTTCTGACATGATCTGGATGCACATATCTTGGGATAAACATCCAACAACTTGGTTGGATCTTGATTTCCGAGTAGGGGCGAGTTTCTTTGTGTCTGCCAGATCTTTCATTGCACACGTCTGATGTGGAGCTGTGAGTCAGCCTGCCTTTTGGGGATGTCAGAGCTGGACACACTGGGGCATTCAGCATCCACCACCTGGACAGTCTGTCCTTGACTCTGTTCCCTTTCAGGAGAATTGCATACATTTGAAATTTTTCATTCCTTCCTGTTACAAAATCAGTTTCCATATCAATATGTTTTGTGAATCAGTCATTTTCCCCTGGCCCTAAATGTATGATCTCTCTCAGAACTGAGATGCCAATCCCTTTAATTCTTACAAGCTAGTCTTGTTTCTTTAGTGTAGGGATGCAGACTTATCCAAAAGCCTCTGGAAGTAATTCCATTCTTCATGCATACACCCTCCTGAAGTGTCAACTGCAAAAGCCATTTGTCTTCATTTCCTGTACCAGAACTGGAGGGCAACGTTGCTGTGTACCAATTACTGCCTTGTACTGCTCTCTACCTCTCAGGTGCATTTCAAGTCGACCATATAACTGTTTCAATTTAGAAATGGTCCCAGCAGAGGTTGCGCATTTGAGGTGACGAATGGTGATCTGTCCTCGCTACTCCTGAAGGGCCAGCCTAATGGACATGGAGGCAGCTGGAAGCCACTGCAGTGTGCTTTACACCAGGTTAAGGCCTTGGCTGCACCAGGGCTCCTGCAGCTGTAGCTTGCTTGTGTGACCTCCCAGCACAGGAGGAACTCATACTTTTACAAACTGTATGCAAAAAGATAAATGAAGCAAAGACTGTCTTCTGTAGGAACAGCTGTGCTCACAGAAGATGTTTTTGTAGTGATGAACCAAATGGTGAGATTTTGCACTGTGAGCAGATACTGCTCTTCTGGGACTGTTCATGGCTGAGAGGTTGTAGTGGTTTAAGGCAAATTTGGGAGGAAACCTCCTAAAGGGCCCTCCTTCCCCTCCCCCAAACCGGTTCGGGAAAGACTCCCTCAGAGAGAAGTGGAAAGAAACCTGTTTATTAACAGCACTCCCCACACACAATAAGTTGAACAATACCGATAACAAGAACTGCGTGCCGCTCTGCAGAAATGCCAGCTTTAGGAAGGGAGTCTCTCCTGTAGATGGTTGCTCTGTTCTCAGTCCCTCCGGCGCTTGGAAAAGTTTCTGCGCAGGGGAGATCTTGATGGGCCAGGCCCCCCGGTGCTCCCCGGGTCCTCGGTCCAGGGAGATTTGAACAATTCCAAGGAAACGCGAAAAAAAAATGGAAAAAAGAAAAAAAAAGCCTAAAGCTTCTCTAGCTAACTAATTAACTAGCAAGAAAGCAAAAAGAAAAAAAGAGAGAGGCTCAAGGGAAAAAAAAACAACAAAACCCCCTCTCTCTGTCCTGAGTCTGTCTCAAGGCCAGGAGGAGGAGGAGAGTTTCTGAAAACAAACTGCGCGCTCCCCTTCAGACTCAATATGAAAGGTACAGAGCCTAACATCCAGAATAAACCCAACAGACGACTGGGGATACAAACATCATAATATCACCCTAGGACAGAGGTGGTGCTGTCAGGAGCAGCCTGAACCCCAGGACACAGCTTTGCTTGTGCTGCTGCCTGCTCAAGCACATCTCCTGCCTGCTGGTGAAGGTCTGCAGTTTCTTGCCACACTCTGCACAGAACTGACTGGAAGAGCACAGCTGAGTTGTAACTCTTCTAAATTAATAGAGTTATAGAACAGAGGTTAATGAAGTTCATAACAAATTAAATCCCTCTTTTTTTTTGAGTATATCTACTTTTGCATTTGGGATATCCTGGTCTGAGAGCCATTTCTGTCAGTGTAGGGTTTTAGAATCAAACCATCTATATAAATATATATTATTTTCAAAATCTTCAAGTAAATTATCTATTTGAAAATAATAACTGTAATTTTTCTTTGGATAATTAAAAAAATAATTATTACAATTTTTCATTGGATAATTCTATCTCTCTTTTAAATTATTTTAAATTTTATTTTTTTAACTTCAGAGACACAAGAAAAAACATCCTGGAATGTACTTCTAGGAAAACAATCTAAAGTTGGTTAGTCAAATGCTCTGTTACTGCACCAAACAGAGGGGCAGTGCAGAACTGCAATGGCACCATTCATCAAAGGTAAAGCAACTCAAAACCTCACAACATAGCAAATTATTTAGGTGCATGTATCTGACTTGATGGTTATGTCTGTCCTGTGGTCTAGACCGAAAAAACAAATCCTTAACTCCATCCCCCTACGACTACTTCTGAAGTACTTTAGTATTGTCACATCCCCCTGGCTTTGCTGTTTGCATTACTCCTGACAGAACATTTGGGTAAATGCAAGAGAAAGAGGGGATTGTATAGCAGTTTGACAGCTCTAATTATGAATATTTAAGAGCTGCTTAAATGTGCTCTCTTCTATCACCTAATTTCCTGTCAATGACAGCATTGGAAGCACTTGTCTCATTTTTCAAATCAAAGCTTCCTCAAGCAAAATGCTTGGAGACTGAATAGCTTAAGCATTCTATTAATCACAGAGGGTGGGAAAAGATCCATCAAGTGCTTCAGATAGTTTGAGAGTGTTCCATCCTTGTACAGCTTTCACTTCCCATTTCTAACAGATGAGTGCCTTTGCCTCCTTTGAAAGATCTTTGTGATTCTTCCTCATCCAGAAATGGTTTCAGATTTATCTTCCTTCAACATTGCACAAAATGGTACCTGAATATTTATGAAAAGAGTAAATGCTGGTTGGGGTTAGTCATAGATAGGAGGAAACGGGAGTCATAAATTGTTTTCCTAAAGAGGGATAGCTCTTACTCTGCTTCCAGTGAGTCAAGTTTCATTGAAAAAGTGTTACTGTTTAGATGGAAAAGTCTGACCACTACAACTTTGAAATGAACTTTCTTGATTTGTGACAGAAACAATATTGTTGGCTGGTGTTTATTCTGTGATTATTGTTACTTTCTGCGCTTGAGGTTGACTTTGGCCATAATGGTAAAATGACAATTTTATGGGAATTTTGTTCTTTATGCATATAATGAAGTGTCTTCTCCTTACTACATAATGTCCACCAGACTCTCCCCAATAGTGACATAAATTCTGAAGGATGAGCTGCATCTGGAGAAGGCAGAAGTCTTCAAAGATCTGCAGGCCATACCTAACTAAGTAAGAGCTAGGCTGGCCTTCTGCCTCCTGTGGACCTTGTGATGGCAAAGCTGTGTGATAATTTCCCCAAATTTTTGAAGGAGTTTGTTTGCAGTGCTTGTTTCCTCCTGTTTTGTTGTTACAACTTGTTAATTCACGTTCCATGTGCTACTGGAAGATGACATGAAACTAAAACCTCGATATTTCACTGAGCAACACCTTGTGGTATTTCCTACTGTTACTACGGGGGAATATAATTCCTCTTGGTCTCATCAAATATAGGAAGATGGTAGCAGATGGTAGTTTCCAGATAGGAGATGTGTGGAAATCAAAAGTCATGTCTCCCTTTGTTAGATAAGAGCAGGGGGAAAAAAAGGTTTAAATTGGGAAGCAGAGAAAAGAAGGAAGATTAAAAGAAATGGTTTGGGAGAATGAAAAGCAGGTTCAGAACATCTTCACATACACTGACACAGCTGGATAAAAGTGTCCTTGAGCTCAGAAATACCTAGTTCCACAACACCCATTTAAATGACTAAGATCTGCATTGAGTCACCTAAGAATGAACATCTTGCCAAAGACATCCACAGCTGAAAATTTTAGATTTTTGTTTTCATAAAATGTTGTTTTATATCCTATATTTAGTTTTCATCTTCATTGGTCTAAACTTAGAAATATTTTTGTTCAGCAACCAAGCTAGAGGGAGCTACAGAAATATAAGTATGCAAACCTTTTAGGGTTCTGCTATTAGCTGTTTCTAACACTTGTACCATTGATTATGTTTCTACTTTTCCAGAAAAATGGTTGCTTTAATTTGCTTCTGATTCACAGTCAGCTTTCATAGCACAGCAATTTGTTTCTCACCATTTCTTCCTGTTTAAGGGAGAATCTGTGTACAATTCTATACTCCCATTGCTATGAGCCTTGATGTTAATGCATTCCTTCAGAATGTCTTTTAAAACACCTTAGAACAGAGCTACAGTTTTAATTATGTAAGGTTTTTGTTGTTGTTGAGGAAAGGAAGGCTGCCTAACAAAGCAAAACAGGATGCCCTTTGTTGGAAGGATGGACTGTGTCCTGAAACAGCTACCAGGATTGTGGATTTCCTGCTGAGTGACAGGTGAGACTCTGAAGAGGGCAGGTTGCAGCCAAATACTGAGTTTGGCCTCAAAGAGAGGAGATAAACCTAACTGCCCTTCATGGGTTGACAGAAATTAATAGAGACCTTGTGCATTTGGCTGTGAGGAAGAATATGAGTCTGCTTACATTTTTCAGTCAAAATTATTAGTTTTTGTTAATTGAAATGATTAGCACCCAAGGCATATTAACTGTGCTCTTCAGCCTAGTGTAAATGAGCTCACAGAATCATGTCCTTTTTACAAAGTTTAAAGTGGGTCAAAATTAAATTGAATCAGTGACCTTTCCCAGTAGTTTTCCCAGGGGCAAAGCAGAGTTTGTCATGTGCCTGAGTAATCTATTTTCTTTTTACAACGTTCTCTCTTCTGTGGGGATTTTCAGCAGTCTCCAAACCTTGGCACCTGAATTCTGCTGCTCACAGCTCGTGTTGCAGCCTGGAAGCAATTCAATAACCCTACTGACACCATGCAACTGGTGCTCCTCCAGACCCAGAGAATGAAATAAGCCCAGGCTCACAGAATGGCTGAGGTGGGAAGGAACCTGGAGGACACCTGTTCAAGCCCTTGTTCAAGCAGGGTCACCACATTGCCCAGGACCATGTCCAGATGGCTTTGAATATCTCCAAGGATGAAGACTCCATGACCTTCCTGGGCAACCTGTGCCAGGCTGTAGTCACTTTCCTTCAGAGTGAAAAGGTTTTTCCTGATGTTCAGAGGGAGCATCCTGTGTTTCAGTTTGTGCCATTGCCTCTGGTTCGAGCACTGGGCACCACTGAAGAGTCTGTCTCTGTCCTTGTGACACCCTCCACCTTTCCATCACTTCATGCCAAGATATTGTACTGTTGTATTAATCACCTTAATAAACTTCCAGGCTTGATTAGTGGGGGTGTGTGATGCAGAGAGCAGGAAGAAATATTTCAATAGGCTTTTGATGAGTTGATGTATAAAGAGGCAAATGAATGATGTGATTTCTACTAATTTTTCACTGGAATCCATAGTTACTTGGGGTTTAAGAACAAGAACAAAGAACTTTGATACCACAACTTTCTGTGCCAATTAATGTTTGTGGTTTATATCAGGCAGCCATTTGATGAAATAAATAATAGCTGATGCAGAAACTGAAGTGCTAATTTCTCCTCTCTCAAATGAGTGCTCTACAGATCTGATTAGATCCTCTCATGTATTCTTTCTCTACACTTTCTTCTCTCTGCCTTTGGAAAAAGGTCTGGAGAAATGGTGTGTAGAGCTGAGAGTGGGTCACTGAGCCCAAGTCTCCCACCTGCTGACTGAGTGTTGCTTCAACTAAATTACTGGGAAAAAAATGAGGAAATTACTTCTCTTTTCTGTTTTTGTGGGGCCTTTTATGTATTAGATCACAGAGATTTTCTTCTTGAGTGATTCAAGTGCTGCAGACAAAAACAGAGAACTGTTGTAGTTCCCAGAAGGATGCAGAAGGCACAGCTCCCAGAAGGAGCCAAGGAGCTGGGAATTAATTTTGCCAGGGCTAGGGGACCTCTGAGAAGACCCAGATGCTCGTTTTTACACTGAAGGTGTATATTCAGTGTAGCTGCTCTCAGTGTTAGTTAGTCCTTACACTAGGAACTTGCACTAGGGTCATGTGCTGTAGACTTTAGTCTTCTCTGGCACAGCCACATCTCTGAAAATAAATGTTGGGACAAATCCCATCCCACTTTAGCTGGTTATTAGATAACTATCTTCGGGCTAAGACCAGTTGTATGAGGTCCAACAAGGTAAACTGCAAGGTCCTGCATGTGGATCACAACAAAGCCATGCAATTCTATAGGTTTGGGGCAGAGTGGCTGGAAGGTTGCTCAGAGGAAAAGGACCTGGAAGTGCTGGTTAATAGCAGCTGCACATCAGTCAGCATATGCTCTGGTGGCCAGGAAAGTCACTGCATCCTGGCTTATATCAGCAATAGTGTGGCCAGCAGGACCAGGGCAGTGATTTTCCCCCTGTACCCAGCACTGGTGTGGCTGAATCTTCAATCCTGTGTTCAGTTTTGGGCACCTCACTACAAGAAGGACATTGAAGGGTTGGAGCATGTCCAGAGAAGGGCAATGGAGCAGGTGAAGGGTCTGGAGCACATCTGATGAGGAGCAGCTGAAGGAGCTGGGATTGTGTAGTCTGTATAAAAGAAGGCTTGGGGGGGATCTTGTAATGCTCTTCAGCAACCTGGAAGGAGTTTGTAGTGAGGCAGGAGTTGGTCTCTCCCCCCAGGTAACAAGTGACAGGACAAGAGGAAATGTCCTCAGTTTGTGCCAGGGGAGGTCTAGATATGGCACATGGTTTAGCTTTAGGTTGGATGGCAGTGCTGGGTTAACTGCTGGACTCAATGGTTTCAGAGGGTTTTTCCAACCTTAACAATTCTATGATTCTATCCGGGTTCCTCTCAAAGATGGAAGGCACCTCTACAGAGGCATTTGTCCAACTCACCTAAAATGAGCTGAACTGCCTCTGGAGCTTCTCTCTCACTGCCACTGGCAGAGGGAGTGCAGGCAGTCACTGCTGAGCAGGTGACCTGGAGTGGGAATTAGGTGTGATTACAACCTGGTGCCTACAAGTAGGACACTCTGTCCTAAACTGGTGCCTAAACCCCTGTATATGCTACTTGAAATCCCTCAGGCAATGAAATGCTTTTGCAGAGGGCTGGCAGATATGCTATAGGACCTACAGGAGACACAAACCCTTCTGAAGCAGCAGCTGGTCAAGAGGGGTACACTAGGACATCCTGAAAGCATAACAATTTGTCCATCCTTGGACAGAGGAATCAACCCCCACTCAGAGCAGACAGTGTAGCTTACTGTCAGGGATCTGTGCCAATCCCTCTGAATTCTAGGGGTTTGGCAGCCTGGGCTCAGGACCAGCTTAGATGTGGTTAATCCTGTGGGATCACAGGGCTCTTGGCTAATGCTAGTTTCCATTGCCATGTCTGCTCAGCTGCTCTTTCCTGGATGATCCAGAAAAGTGCCCAGTGTCAGCAAGGCTTCCACCCTGCCTATCCTGCTGCTGCCTTTGGATCTCAGCTCCTCTTCTAAAGCAGACCCACTCTTGCTGTTCCCTGACACTCAAGGTAGTGATTTAGCCCACCAAAATGTAAACAAATTCTGTCTGGGCAGATCTTTACCTCCCCTGACTGTATTGATTAAAGCTCTGCTGGCAGTGATGGGAGGTTCACACACTTGTTTCCCATGGCAACATCTGTCACAGCTAAATTTGAGTGTCTGAAACGAAAGATGAATTTCACTTTTACCATACAGACAGTCAGTGCTCAGTGTAGTTTCCTTGGCATAGGTGTTCAGAGATGCCCCATCCCATGGAAGGGCTGCAGGTATCCTGCAGGAGCTGTGGGGAGTCTGTGTCTTGCTGGAGCAGTGCAGGAGGCTGGGTGGCAGAGCCTAAGGGATCTCATGTGGGACCAGGTTCTCACATTCAGGCAGAGGGCTTCTGCCCTTAAAATCAGTGGAGGTGAATCTCTCATGGAAAGCCTCAGATGTTCTTTAGCCTTGAACTCAGATGTTCTCCTGTGCAAACTGAGCACAAAATGCCTCTCACCAGCTGCTGTGAGTCAAAACCAGAATGGCTCTGTGGGGCCATGCAGTGAGGAACCAGCTGGGGACCCACTGCCCCAGCCAGGAGCCCAGCAGCTGGGGGACACTGGGGCAGCCCTGGGCTTCAGGCACCTCTCTGGGGATAGCTGGAGCCTGGGACAACCTGTTAGTCCATAGCTGGGGTCAGGACATAGCCCAGTGGGGAAAACTGTAAACAGGGCCCAGGGTGGCCAGGCTGTGTTCTGGCCACGCTCTCCCATGTCCATGGGAGATCCTGTGTTGGCTGTGCTGGCACTGAGTGCTGGCAGCACTCAGAGCAGGGGGTGCCTCAGGGGGTGCTGCTGCTGTCACTGCAGTTCCCTGTAGCTCTACAGCCCCTTTCCCAAACATCTGTGTGTGCCCACTGCCCCCTTTAAAACATCTGAGCAACAAATTTCTGCCCCAAACATGCATCTACTGTTTCTTTTGAACAGAGTGAAGATCAGAGCAAAAACATAGAATATGCTTTCTCAAATGATAAACTTGCTTCAGACACATTTTGTTGTTACTGACATAAATGACAATGTGTTATAAGGGCATGTATTTGTTTGATGCCCTGTGTGTGTAGAGCAGTGCATAAAATTTGAATTTTGCTGCATGATGATTTTTGCAAAAGGAGTGCAAAACCCACCATTAGTCTGCATAATTTCCAGGTGTATATTTCTGCATCATTAGTGAGATTGTGCAACAGTTCTCTGATGAAGATGTTCCTAAAATAACAGTATGGATCCTGCATCTCATCCACAGGTGCATCAGGGGATGTGTGGGAGGTGTCAACAAAGACACTAGGTGGGTTTGAATGTCTAATTAGTGTGGTGGAAACTTCGTTAATTGTTTGCAAGAATGTAACTGTTCTAAAAAATGTTTAAGATAAATCTTCCATGTTTAGGGGTTTTTGGTTTTGTGTGTCTAATAGGCAAGATAATGGCACTGAGGAAATTGGCTGGACACCCACCAAAGGCACTTATTTCATCATGAATAGGTCATCTTACTCATTCTTGTGTATAGAACAATATGTTGCTTTTAAATTTGTATTAAAACATTTACTCTACCTTACGATCCTGCTATCCTTCCTTGGAAAGGAAAATAAAGGCAGCCTTCAGCATAATTCAAGAAATAAGACAAACGAATCAAAATATCTGGATATTTGGACAGGAGATCATTTTAATATTTTATGTAGGTGTATAAGCCTTAGTCTGTACTTGTAACATAGTGTCATTCTCTTTTCCTTCCAGGCGTAGATGCTGAAAGATCTGACATTTAGCTCTTTTTCAGAATAGGGCAGTTTTGGTAACAACAATTTTAGTAAGACAAGTGAGGTAATTTTTGTGGGTTTTGGTCAGCAGGAAAATTGATAAAAACTTTCATAGCTAACTTTTCACGATGAATGGGATTTTGAGTAGATGATTCAACAGCATTATGATTTTTTATATTTTTAAGCGTTTTTTACAAAATTTTTTAATATTGAAGATGATGCAGTATATTTTGACCTTCTTTGATTCCAATTGCATGAAAACTAGTCTTCAAAAGTGGTCTAATTTAATGTTTTCTGCTGGGGAGTTGTGGAAGATGCTATTTTTTAATTGTAATTTTGTTCTTAATTACTAGTTTAAATAGCACTTTTTCAAGTTGATACTCTCTCCAGTTTGGGTGCAAGTCTTCATTTAGACTTGGTTGGGTTCACATTTTCCATTAGGTCTTGTGCAAGGTTTTATGAAAAGATTTGAAAGATGGCAATAAGTAAAACGATGAAGTGTTAAAATCAAGGTAAAAAAGACAATTCCTGGACTTTTGGGATGGTGGCCACATGGGTGACCTAAGGGTAGAAGAAATCAGAATGCTGGTTACTTAGCTGGCCTCTGACCAGTGTTTCCCTGCAGCCCCAGGAAATCCATGAACAAGGAGTGACCCCAACTAACCTTGTGACCTCAGTTCTATCTCCCACTTTGGGAGGATGTGACAGACAGTGAGAACTCACCTTTAAAAAAAAAAAATTAGAAAATTTATAAGTGTCAGAAAGTCTGGAGAGACCTGAGAGCACTACCTGCAATTTCAGGTGAATGAGAATTAATCACTTCCCAAGTGTGGTGTTTCCTCTTTGTTGGCTGCATTTTAAAAAAGTTAATTTTCATGGTGTACTTAGCACTGATATGTAGCAGTCATGTTCAGTCATGCTGCCCAGGTTTAGTTCAAATTGAATTTTCTCTAACTAGTCTTAGGTATAGTTTTATGTGTTTGCTCTTCCTATTGCCTAGGCTGAACTCATTTATTTCCACATCTCTTGGGTGAAGGGAATCAGATCCATGTCACATCTCTTCATTGAAACAGCAATCTATATCCAGTTGTCTATCATACCTCCCATGTAATTGCTACTCTAGGGTAAGAGGGAGGGTGTGGAAGGACAGTGTTACTTACAAGTGAGTCTCCAAAATGAGTTTTTCCAAGACTCTCCATTACTTGATTTCCAGTTTTCTTCTGCAGTTCGAGCACAACCTCTGATGGCCTGCTGACAGTGCTGACAGTGTGACCATTCATTGCTCTGACTGGTCCTTTGCCTCCTGGTTGCTTCTCTGTATTCTTTGCTTGTGGAAAAATCCTTCTTTTCCTTTGCTGAAAGACTTTTCTAGTTGTCTTGCTATGTTTGGCTGGAACTTGAACAGTAATCAAAAAGATATTTATTTGTAACACAACTTTTAATTATTCAGTTAAGAACCGCCTGCTCTGCTCCCTCCAAAAACCCCAACAAACCCAGCCAAAAAACACCCCTAACCAAAACTCCAAACCCCCACAAATTCTAAACCCCCTAAACCCAAAGGAGGAAGTGTATTTAAACAGTCACATAAGCTAAGGGAAGGTTAGAATATAGTAGGGGCCAGGAGAAATATACTTTGAACCTTTGAACAGAGGTGCTGTGTGGAAGGTCTTGTGGGCTCCATGCAGTGGCAATTTCTCTGCCATATCATTCAGCATGCTCTGTCACATGAACAAAATTGACAATAGCATGTATGTGTGAGGGGCCATGAGATTGGATGTAGCAGGAAGGGGCTGCAGTACTTCAGGAAAGGGAGGTAGCAGGTCATGGACTGCTAGAACAATTTCTCTGGCTTCCAATCTGACCCTGCCAACATTTCTGTGTCTTTTGCAGAAGATGGATTAGTCTTCAGGCTGGCTGGCTCTAACCCAAACATTCTAGGCCAAGTGCCCCTGCTGTACATCACCTCCAGAGATGTTCAGAAGGCCAATGAGGCAGGCACTTTGATACCTGTAGTAGCCTCTGGTCCCTGATTGTGGGCTCTCAGGTTGAGGCTCCCAAGGATACTTGTGATGTCATGTCAGGGTAGGGAAAGCACAGATCCCTAATGCTCGGGATCGCCTTTGCAGGTGGTTAGGGTTAGCAGAATTGTGCTTTACAGCACTTCATTTACAGTACTTGATAATCTGCTGCCCCATAAACTGGAAAAAAGCTTGCATTGTGACAGGACAAGACACTACAGACACGAGTTATTTCAGGGGAAATTCTGTTTGGATACATGAAAACAAAAGTCGTGTTGACAACAGTTAAACTTTGGAAGAGGGTGCACAGATAAGTGTTGGCATCTCTCCCACTACAAGTGAGGTCCTCAAGCCTTGACTTGATGGAAACTTTGGCAACCTAATCTGAAGCCTTGCCTTTGAAGGGCAGTAGGATCAGGGGATCTCCAGAGGCCCCTTCACACCTTGTTTTCTGTATGTTTTGCAGGTGTATCATAATCTCTTTGAAGGAGGGACAAAACTTTTGAAAGTAGAAGGAACAGACCAGGAATAAATCAGACTAGTGAAATGAAAAGGACAATATTGCTGTGTGACTGTAAGCATGGGATGAACTGTAGGTAAAGCCAGACATAATTGTGCAGAGCAGGGTTCAGAATTAAATATGACACTTTCCTGGTTGTAATAGAAATTATTACCCAAAGCTAAAGCAAAAGCTGCTTGATAGGATTGAGCCTCTTGCATCACCTAATTAGTCTTTACAATCTTCTGCTCTTTAGGTGCTGATTCTGTCATGGCTTATAGTTGCAGTTGCAGCAAGACCAGATGAAAAATTGAAGAATGAAAGGGTTGCACAGAAAAAAACTGCCTTCTTCCCTTAAAGAGTATATATCATGGCAGCCACTTTTGATTATATTGTCCCATTGCTCATGTCGAGTCCTGTATCTAAAAATAGAAATCCCATTAATAAAGATAAATAAGTGGCATGTTTAACACAATCAAATTAAATGTATAAGTCTTAAGCAAAGATCCTGGTAACAATGTTAATTCATTAAACTACAGGTGGCCTCACCATGAGGACATTATATGAAAGTGTCACTCATTAATAATCTTTTCCTGTCACTTTTGAATTAAATAATTTATAGGTCTCCTGTGCATTTCCTCTGCTGATTAACCAACTTGCTATTACATACTACTGCAGGAGGTAAAAGTCCTCAATATTATCAAACCTGAAGCAATTTCTGATTTACCTGAATTGCATCCTGTTCTTCATGTTTCATATTACCTTGCTAGTAAAACTACAGCTGATACAGGCTTAGATTTAGAACACAAAGACACTTTCATTTTAAAATACAAAATATTTCAGAATTACCGCTTTCTTCCTCTAACTGACAAATTTCCAGAGTAGGATCTCAGGTAGGTATAAATGTAAGCAACTGCTGTTTAATCCAGTAGACCAATGACAGCTTATTCCTGCTGAGTGACTGTCCATGATTAGCTTACAGCTACAGTCACAGGCACAGCATGAGAAAGGAGTGGGAAGTGAGTTGTTAGTGGAGGCCAAAGGCAATTTGTTATTTAAAAGCTCAAATGCATTTTTAACAGCCCTGAAGTTACACCCTGCTCGTGCTGATGGACCTACAGCAGTTTGGAGCTCTAGAGTGAAGTCAATGGCAAAAACACTGGGTTTCACTCATCACCTAATCACTGAATTACAGTTTGAATGGTGCCAGCCATTGTTCTGCTGCTCTCCTCCCAATTGTTTGTTCCATTTCCACTTCCATGTGCAGTTGGCTCCATTTTCTCTTTCCATAGCTTCCTCATGCCAATTTGAGACTCACTGACTGTAGGTCTAAACAACTTCACAGCATCTACTAAATAAACTGTGTTATTCCACCACTTCCCAGGCAGTCTGTTCCAATGGTTTACAACCTTTGCTGTGGAAAAAAAAAATCCTAATATCTAATCTAAACCTTCCCTGTTTCAACTTGACAGTATTTCCTCTTGTCCTATCATGTGTTACCTGGAAGACCCTCACCTGGCCACAGCCTCCTCTCAGGTAGCTGTAGAGAGTGACAGGATCCCTTCTGAACCTCTTTTGCTTCACCCTAAACAGCCCCAGCTCCCTCAGCTGCTCCTCATGGGACTTGTGTTCCAGACCCTTCACCAGCTCTGTTGCCCTCCTTTGGACCCACTCCAGCATCTCAAATATATTCCGTGTCATGAGAGGCCTGGAACTGAGCACAGGATTGGGAGGTGGCCTCGCCGCTGCCAAGTACAGGGAGGTGAAGATGTCCCAACAGGGACTTTCTCTGAGAAAGAGAGAAGAGAGCTTTCTCCAGCTCTCACAAACCCATCTCATGAGAGTTTTATCTTTCCTGCCTGCCAGGGCCCTGAGCACATTCTCTGATCCAGTGCTGGTGCACCTGAGGGCAGTCCGTAGCCCTGTGGTCACGGAGATGATGTGGCCAGAACTGAACCAAACCACTCTGGGCATGTCTGACCTTGTTTACATTCACTGGATCTGATCTTGACCCTCCTCTGTGGGCTGACATCCTGTCCTAATGTTGGTCCATCCCCAGGGAGGTGCCCCATGCCTGGAGCTGAGGCTACCACAGGGCCCCCTGACTGCCCTGATCTTGTCTGGGGTTTCCAGGATCTGTCCTGCTGTGCTGGGGCACTCCCACTGCTTCCCAAGGAGAGCCCAGATCTTTTAGTGCTCTGGCAGTCCCCAGTTGCCATCTTCTGTGAGTTACATTGCAGATAGACAGGAGTGGGGACCGTGCACATCAGCCTCCAGGCTCACCTGTATTGTTAGAGGCAGACAGAATACAGTACATAATGCTGGTTATTATGCAGCCTGAGCACCCTGGACCTTCCTCCTCCCCCACCAGCCCTGCTCAGCTTGGCAGAGACCCTGAACTACCACTGTCAAACTCATGAGTCCACTTGTGACCGAAAGGAGATGGGGAAAGATCATCCCTGTCACCTCTTTATCAACAGCAATGACACATTGTAGGAAACTGCTGTCTGTCTCCAGCAAGGTGGCAAAGAAACTCATGAATTATTTATAAGATCAATTAGTTGACATGGGCAAAGAGTGGTGAGGGCTGTAAAATAATTACTTATTGATTTCCCTTTTCTTCCTCAAACAGCCTCATGATTTTGGTGTGAGACAGCAAGAGCACGAGGGCTTGGGAGCCTGGTTGCTGTCCCTTCTGGTTACAGTGCAGCTGGCATTACAAATAATGAGTCTTCAGCTCTGGACATGTCCAAATATTGGTGCTGGCATAACAGACAGAATAACTTTATTTGCTACAGCACAAATGCTGTTACCCCATTATTTTCTACAGGCATGTTAAGCAACAATCAATAACTCTCTGTCAGCTTATGGCATTTGGAAATCTCTGGGGACTACTTATGACACTCATTTGTTTTTCACACTTGCCATTAAATCGTATTCAAAATGCCCCAGACCTTCAAAAGGTGGCTACACCTTGGCAGCATATTAAAAGGTATTTTTTGGTGTGTATTTAAGAGGGGACTAATTCTTGTGCATATTGATACTAATAAAAAAAATCTGCCCACCTTCAGAATATGACAGACTATGACACTCTCACAAAGAACAAGGAAGGGCCAGTAGCATACTTTAAGATCATTCAGAATTCTGAATGACTTCAGCAAACTTCTACAGCTACTTCATTTTTGTTGCTATAGGTAGAGGTTTTGTTTTTGTAGGTAGTTAGCAGTGTTGGTTATGGTTTGCATCAATCCCTGTGTCATGAGATCATCGCATAGGAGACAGTCTGAGAGTTATGCCTGCTACTTGCTGGTGATGGATAGATATCACAAACACTCTTTTGCTGATTTGTCACCACAGGCCACTGCACTTGGCTGTGGGAGCTCTTCACCCAATCCTTTAATTAACTCTTTTGAAATTTAAAGTAAATTACAAAACAAATAAAGATGAAATGATGAGTTATTTCAAGTAAATCTGAAGCTTTAAGAACATTATTAGAAGCAAAAAAAATCAAATAATCTTGTAATCCTGTTGGAAACTCATGTCCTAGGGTAATGGTGTGACTAAGAATTTGTATCATGGCTCAGGACTCCTTGCATTTTGAAGCAGAACAGTTCTTGAATTTTTTGAGTGTTGTCAAACTGCAAGTTAGAAAATGACATTAGTCATCCTAGTCCATGGTCAGGAAAACATCAGATCCACTGAAAATCATTTCTAAGCACAGAAGAATATGGAGATATTTCTATCATAGGACTAGCCCGAGGTGGGCAAAAGTGGATGTGACAAGCACTGACATTTAAACCTTGAATCAAAGTTATAGGTTTGAAGAGAGGAGAAAGATTTTCTTTAGCTAGTAACTACCATCTCTTCTACAACCTGTTTGCTGGTTACTCAATGCCTAGATTCCAGTAGCACAGGGATGTTTGCTCTTCTGTACTGGTCAAAGTGTCCTGATCAGATTCTGCAACCTGAGTAAAAGCCATCAAGGTGGATTTGAGTAAAAGCTAGCAAGGTGGATTCTCCCCACTGGATTTACAGCACCATTTACTGTGCCATTTTTCTTGATGCTATTGTTGGTGTGGTGTAATGAGGAATGATGACCTTGTGTCCAGCTCTTGCACTAACTAACCACCGACAACAGCAGGAAAATCAAGCTTAGGACCTTCTGTGTTTGGTTGATCCTGATTAGCAATTAAGTCCCCACCCAGCCATTCACTCTCTCCCTTCCTTCACTGGGATGGGAGAGAGAAGAAAAAGTGTAAAAGCTGCAAGGTTGAGATAAATAGAGTTTAGTCAGTGAAAGGATGAGAGAGATAAAGAGAGGAAAAAAAATAATGTGAAAGATAATCATCCCAAAGGTGCCAAGTCAGTCTCTGAGCAATGGCTAGTTTGGAAAGTAGCCATTTGAAAACTGGTCTTTCCGGGTTTTATTGCTGAGCATGAAGTTATATGGTGTGGAAAATCCCTTTGTGTAATTCAAGCCAGCTGTCCCAGCTGTTCCACCACCAAGCCTCTTGCCCACCCCCAGCCTGCTTCCCAGGGGGCAGAGCCAGGATCAGAGAAAGCCCTGGTCAGCAGTAGCTAAAAGATTGGTGTGTTACCAACACTGCTTTAGTCACAAACTCAAACCACGGCACCATGTGAAATGCTATAAAGAAAGCGAACTCTATCCCAGACCAATCCAGCAGAATTTCATTCCAATGCTGCTTGTGAAATGCCTGGACTGAGATTCTGGTTCACCTTCAGCTCTCTTGTTCTCATCCTGAAGGGCCAAGTCCCAGCCTGACCAGAAGCTGGAGCTATGGTGGGTCTGGATATGAGCTTCCTAGAAATCCTGTTTTAGTCCTGTCGAGACTGTGGTCCTGCTGATGGTGAGTGTCACTGTGGAACAAACCTGGAGAATTTCCAGCATTTCTAGCAAAGCTAGAAAATTACATATAAAACAACTGAGCAGAATATTCTGGTAAAAGCTTCAAACATCAAAAGATACAAAATTACATGACTAGATTGCCCATACAATCCCTGTATGGAGGATTATCACCATCTTCTTGTTTGCCCTATGACTGTCTTCAGTTTCAGAGTCATACACCTCCTTTACCATGGGCAACTTTAATTCGAGCATTTTCTTAAGTGCTTGCCAGTGCAACATTAATGTTCTCAGCAGTTTGTATTTAACATGATGTGGGTGAGCTCTGGATATTTGCAAGAGATTTTTTCACTTTTTGTTTCTTTCTTTTCAATTAAACATGTTTTCAGGAAGCAGAATTGAAAAGCATTGTGTTAAGTGGGGTCAGAATGAGAAATGTCAAGATCTTATTAAAAAGCATTCATAGTCTGGCCATTCAGCTCAGCCAGTAAGTCTAATTTTTCTTGCAATATGTTTGGGAAGTGAGCTTCTTCAGAAAGTAAATGTTAGCAGGAAATTAGGGGAAAGTTTCCAGCAGTTAAAGACTCTTATGTTCAAGTGTTATTTTGAAAATATTTCTGGTTAAGTGCTAACACATTTTCAAGTGTCATTTAACAGGTATGATGGCATTTCATGTGGGAGGTGAGCGTACACCAACAACAGCACTACTCCCTCAGCATGACACATATGTTCATTTTGTGTGCTGGAACAGTATGGTTTTATGGGCACCTTGTCAATACCTACATTGGCATAGTTCACAGAGTAATCCTATGGGGATTGTAAATTTAATTACTGTCAGAGTGCTTACAGGCATTTTTGCACATCAAATCAAAATACATCAATAAAAAGTAAGGCAAACTTTTCAGTAGAGACACTTTCTACCAGCAGTGGCTCCAAGTTCTGCTGTTGACTGCCTGTCAGCTACCCAGCCCCCACCAGGGGATCTGGATGCAGAAGTAAAGCCCAGCCACACCAGTGGACAGGCCAGTTTTTGGCAAGTTGCAGGAGCAAGGTAAACATAGCTGCTAGTGGATATGCCTGGTCTGGAAGGGGAGCTCTGACTGGCTGAGGAAAAAGGTCAGAGCCTTCAACAAGACTGTCCACCAGGTGCTCTGTGGTGGGTGTTTGACAAAGCTTAGTGCACCTCTGAGAGGGATTACGTGGCTTTTGGAGGAGAGCTTCCCCTGGGGTCCTTCCTTTGTTTTTTCCTGCAGTGGCAAAGGACAATCTTTACATCATTCTGCTCACTACCTTTTTTCTTCAGTCCTTCTTAAGTTGACACGGTGGCCTTTTTCTTCTTGGCAATTCTTATGCAGTTTAGAAGCTCGTAGTAGTGAGGTGTCAAAGGTCACAGCAAATACGTAAATTTTACCTTCTTCTATTCTGACTGTGGGATTTATCCTCTTAGCATTGGCCTCTCTGGAACACCAAAGAGGCAATAAGTTTATCTGTTGACTAGTTAGTTTATGTACTCTTTTCTGTACCAGAATTCTGCTGCTGTTTATGTAGTTATAAACCATGACAGGCTTTATTAAGTTAATATAAACACAGCACTTTGAACAAGCAAACCTTTGTAAGAGTTAATGCTTCTAGCACACTGTAATAAAGTAATATCAAAAGTGACATTGCATAAATATTTTTCGTCCTTTCTTGCTTCTAAATGTCTTTGTAATTTTCTGTGAAGTCAGAGTTCTTGAATAAAGATGCTGTAAAAATAGAGGCGTTTGCTAGTGTTCAAAATTAGGGCTGCGTGGCAGCTGGCAAAATGGGGAACAAATTGTGTTCAGGTTGAACCACATGTAATTGTTCTCCTTTTCTTTTCATGGAACTGTAGATCCTAAGCATGTGGGTGGCAGTAGCTCCTGTTTAGGCCAGTAACTCAAGGGCAAGAACATTCCCTACCACAGGGTGGGAGACGCTGGGTCAGCTTTAGCCTCTGCAAAGCAGTTTTGATATCCACATTTCTAAGTGTCTCAGAGATTATTTTAATGTGTGAGTTTTTTTAAGGTGGAGAGGCAGGTGGGAGATGAAGAAAAGTTTCCCGGTCACTCTTGTCCCTGTTAACCCTTTGTGTACAAATAATGAAATACCAACACAAACAGGAGACAAACCCAGGTGCCCTGTCACACTGTTGGGATAACCTGTCACTTGGCTGCCCACCATGGAAGACTTTGCCAGTCAAGCTGCAGCCTCTATCTCTCCAATCACTTACTGCAAACCAGACCAGCCTGAAAAGGAAAAACTGTGTGGTTAGCCCTTGCCTACTTTTTAGGCCATTTGAAAATAGTACAGTTGAAGGATGTTCATGTCAAGTGGTGGCCTTATTAAGGGTAAGAATTTCAAGAAAAACTCCTCTATTCCCCTGTGGGCCCTCCTGCTACCTCCAGTAGACTGCTCTTGGGTAGTACAATCCCAGCTGAGAGCTGTACTGGGCACTGGGCAAACATATGCAGAAAGTGACTGATGTGCCTCATGTTTAGGCTCATTAGAAAGGTGAAAATGGAAGGATTTTCTTC
>VWYP01060582.1:570516-603928 GCA_013400435.1 Pycnonotus jocosus | reverse complement strand
AAAAAAGTACTAAGCAGTTAAGTTATACTGGGACTTTTCTTGCCCTCTCTATCCTCAATTCCTTTCAAGAGAAGCCTCATATTTAGGACAGTCTTTGGATTCACCTCCTGTCAGACAAAGAATATAACTGCAACCCAAGTGTTTCATATCCAAAGAAGAATCTTTAGAGATCCCAGTCTAATTGGTTATACACTAGTGTGCAAGCACTATTAATAATTTTAATTTTTAAAAAGTTGGGCTGATTGACCTTTTCCTTCTCAGAAGTGCCAGTCCTCACTGTATTTTCTGCTGTCTGAGAGGTCTCATAGACTTCTGCTGAAAGGGAGCACCACACCATTGAAATGGAGCATTGCATGAAAGAGAATGACCTTGAGATCAAGAAAGTATTTTCATCTGTTTTGATGGATTTTGCACAAAGCTCCATGGTAAGTGATGTTTATGTATCGCATTTATGAGCGTTTCACCACTTGATTTATCCCTGAAATAAATATGCTTAAACCCTGGCTGTTATACAGCTTGAAAAGTATACCACACTGATTTTCCTCTCTCTTAACATAAATTCTTGCTAGTTATAAGCCTAGTCATGTCACTAGGTGTTATGCACATACCTCATTGATGCAGAAGAATGAAGAATGAAACTTATGGACTGATTTATATTAGCTGAGGACAAAACTGGGATGCTTTATTTTAATCGTTCAGATGCAGAAGTTCTCCTCATCTTTAATTAATAAGTCACTTGCATACAAACATTCACCAGATGAAGCCCCAGAGGAAAAATGGAATAAATCTGTTATTGTTTCTATATCTTAGATGCATAAACATTTGATGATATAAAATCTTCTGGTAATTAACATTTAATACAGAGAGTGCTGGTATATTTTCTTTAAATAAAAAACATAGCTGTTATCTTTTAAGGATAAACCCATTTAATTTTCTTTTTCATCATACACTACCTTATTTCAGGTTATCTTTTTTAAAAAATGTATTTTTACCATATATTCATTTGCATCAGAAGATACAAGGCATAAACTAAAACATTTCACTTGCATTTGCTTAAATAAAAAAGGAATTATAAACATTTATCAGCAAATTTCAGTATCTTGCCAAACAAAAATGTAGAAGTCCATTCTTTAAAGGGGAAAGTAGTGAAATGCTTGTATAACAGCATGAGTGCTGCTGTTCTAAGTTTACTTTTCATAACTTAATGAAGGCTTTGTTTTCCTTCTCCTTGTTTTCCCCCCAAGATTTTGTCTCTTTTCTCCATGGTGATCTGCAAACGAACAGTTCTAGAGTGAGATACTCAAAAGATGCTGGTGTTTAAAGATTCAATATTTTGGAACTGACAGGCAGCATCAGCAGAATTCTGTATGCTTGACCTCAGGACAGCAGGGTCTCCTGGTTTGAACTTTGTAGGCATTAAAGCAATAATAGTCAGCAAGCACAAATGTAAGGAGGGGAGTAGTAAGGAGTGAATAGGCATGCTAAAAGATCTGGGCAAGAGGATTTCAGGAAGCTTCAACTTGGTGTGACTCAGAACAGCTCACAAAGTAAGTTAGGACTCCTGATGAGAATACATGAAAGAGCCATTCATTGACTTGCAGTTTCTACTGCAACAAATAATTGGGTACCATCCTTCTTTGCAAAAGCCAGTTTCTGGTCATTTCTTTGGCAAGCTTTGAAAAATCCTGGTGTTTGGAGCAGTTTTAATTGAGCATACTAATAATGTTTGACACATGAACAGAAACTAGTCCCTGTGAGTGAAGGTGTTTGGCTCTGATGTTCAACAAGGCAAAAATTTTTGAATCCTTTGCTTTTTTCCTTGTATACTTTGAAAAAAGCTGGTGAGGCCTTTTGTAAACACTGCATATCTTAGTACTGGTCAGGGACCCATCAAATAATCTGAACAAGTTGCAGATCTATTTTTTTGTAAAGTGCTGTGTGCTGGAAGTCTGTTAGTACCATATTGTTTAAATATCAGGAAGCATTCCTGAATGTCATCATGATGGGTCAGGAAGAAAAGGGAAACTGGATTTGAATAAGGAATCAGCTAGAGAGGGAGTCCTAGAGGATTTATTAACTTCAGGATATGCTGAGTCACCTGCTTGATTTCTGTGGGTATAAGTGAGAACAAAGTCTTCCCAGTATATTAAAGGGGAGACCAGTGCAGAATGTGCCCAAGGAATTTGGGAACCTTTGTGTTTGGGTTGGGAGGAACACAGCAAGGATTTGCACAGAATGCAACAGATAGGTAAGTTCTTCACCCTTCTAACCCTAGATGGGAAAGAGAAAACCATTAGACCACTGGAAGATGTGACAGATATATTTAAAGTAAAGGTCACTGATTTGATTTATTTCCATTGGGAACTGAGAGCCCTCTCTTTCAGGAGTAGGTACTGTAAAAGTCAGCTTGAGCCTTTCAGGTATAGGTGTAGTGCATCATTCTGAGAAAGGTCAGAGCAAGCAACAGTTCCTCTTCTTGAAAGGTATCAAGAAAGAAATAGGCTTCTATTAAAACTTGTTCTGCAAAGTTTTGCCTAGAATTTGAGCAGAGTATGCTCAGATGTAAACAGGAAGTTTTCCTTGAGGGAAATTTCTCAGTGTTTCAGGCATTCTTAGGTATGGTGAGCCAATCTGTTAGACAAGAGCTGTCTAATGATAAACCAGAGCTAAACCATTTTAAAATGAGAACCTAATATTATTACTTACTAAAGTTACATTTCTTTTTCCACCAGTAAATGAGCGTGAAACATTTTAAAAATTTTTGAAATTAAGATAGAGCCATGAAAATTAAGGAATAACAGTTCAGAATATTGTCAATTTGATGCAACTGGAAGAGGCTTTTTACTCCTTTTGTAGACTAAATAAATATTTATTAAGGCAATTCATTAAGAATGGAGTACTTTCTATGCCAGTGGTTAGTTTCTATATTTAAAGTCCTAATTCCACTACTGCCATTTTGTAACATTAAGAATAGTGAATGATATTAAAATGGTAATCTGTAAATGTGGCCACAATCTGGTATAGGCATGTAAAAAAGTTATGAGAATGTGATTCAGAGGTACAAAAATCAGTTCAGGAGAAGTGTATCTGTCAACCCACAAGTGTTTTTTTATATAAAGATTTTAGAATTTTGTACACAATATACAGAACCAAATATTGTGAACTGGTTGTTGTTAATTAGATTTCTGTGTTAAATACAGATGATATTCAAGGGCAGATTTAGAATCTTTCAGAGGCATAATTTATAGCTGTACACCAGTAGGTTTTGAGTGCATCAGACTTAATTTGCTGGGTAATTGTGGAGTCTGTTGTAATTCCAAGAATAATTTCAGGAATAGTGTGAAATATTCCAACTAACTTATCTTTTACACCAGATGGAACGTTTATATCTGTGTCTATAAATATAACTAGAAAATTCTGGCCCAATAGTCTCCTGTTTTTGTTCACCAAGGAGTAAAACCACATGCCATCACTGGACTGTTGAGACAGAGAATCCAGCATTTTTTCTGTTTGCTTTTCAAACTCAACATTTCTGGCAGTATGGACCATAAAGACTCTATGATTTGCTGATGATCAAGTTATGTTAAAATTAGCTAAGAACTAGACTTTTAACTGGAAGAAGAGAAAGAAATCCATGCAAGCATGTTTGTCTGGTTGATGGTCAATCTCTTGTCTCAGTGGAGTTGATTTTAATAGAGCTGAACTTCCCTTTTGTCACATCCTTCTTTTTGCTTCAGACCAATATACTCTCTGAATAAATGATGTCCAGAGGTGCTATTACAAGCCTGCCCAAAGGCAGTTGTTCTGATGCAAGATTTTTTCTGGTGAGAACTCATCCACCTTAGAAAACTGTAGCTCTTGAGCCATCATGATAGAGTTACGGTGACAAGATGATCCTGGCATGGTTGCAGATGGGCTGATGGAAACGTGCAGGTAACTGGAGAAGTGGTCCTGAGTCTGGAACAGAAGTAGGTAGCACTTGGACCAGGTATCTTGAATAAGGCCAGCCTGTATCTGGCTATTTGCATCACTTAATGGGTGTCCCAGGATTTGCTGCTGGCCACTTCCACCTCCCCAGGCCTTTGGCACCTTGTTTCATCACTTACAGCTTGTCTGAGGGATTGGGTTAATCCAATCAATTTTCTTTGCAATCAGTGGGCACGGGATCTGAAGGAGCTTTGAGATACCCAAATCCTACAGAATTTCTTTGAAGGTTGGGTGTCTGCCTCCCACAGGCTCTTTTGAATACCACTTCCATAACTTCTCAGTCAGATATAAGGGTGGAGGGAGCGGAGCCCAGAATTGGCTAAGAACTGTGGTAATAACTTAAGTAACTTCAAGTGAGGTAAATACTAAATATAAATTTCCAGTTTGACACAGAATCCACTGACAGCTCCATAATCTCAGAGCCTTCCATCATGCATGATTATAAGCACTCATTGGCATGAGGCACCTATCTGTCACATTTATAGTTAGAAGCAGTGGAGGCAGCTGACATCTGACAGGGATGAGGCAGACCTGACAGGCACCCCCATCTTGGCTTGCTGCTCCTCTCCCTTTCATTCCTGTCTTTCAGAGGCTGGTATGGCATCTCCTCCCTATGGCACAGGCTCTGCTTGCCTGGGTCTCACTGCCACTGGAGGGAAATGTGCCTTTATGGGGTTATTTCACAGCCTTGCTGCTTTTCTCATGGCAGCCACCAGGGCATGGGTCTTTGAAAGGGGCATGGTCATATTCTGTCTACTCATGGTCAGGGACTTCTCTGTTTTCCCTTTAAGAGCTCAACAGTAGGGGATTTTTCTGGAGCACAGGCTTAGGAATGGAGATTGCTTCAGCCTTGTGTATTTACCAGCTTGAGAATACCATAATCCTTCCAGACCTATCTTGGTGCTAGATCTCTGCTATGAGGAACATGGAGTCTCCGAGCTGGTTAGCACTAAAAATATCAGTCCTACATTATTGTAGGAGAAGAATGGCTGAATAATAACGAAAGAAGTGTTTTAGACTCTGTTTCTTGTTTCTTTCCTTGAAGATGATAAGATCTGCCTGTCCTTTTCCTGGCAAAGCTCACCTCTTTCCTCACACTTGTTTACTGCTCGAAGTATCACCCTGGTGGAGGTCATTGTCCTTCCACACCCACTCTCATGATTCACAGAATTCTCCTCAGCAAACAGAGAAAATAATCAGTCCAGAAGCTGATGGCATCCTGTTCCCTGAACACAATTAATGACATTATGAGACTTTCTAACTTTGCTCAACATACATATAAAATTGTCTATAAAATAACTTCAACAAACCAAGGGAGCCTAATGAATGCAGCCAGTGGTGGGTGGATGAATGAATGATCAGATCAACATTCACTTTACTTCTAGGATGTCCTCTAATTTTTTGCTAAAATTTGCTGTGAGAATGACTAGGAATTTCTAGGAGTTGATCTCACTCTATTAAATTGATGTCTAAAGATGAGAATTGTCAATAAATTTTGCTTTTGACACCTAACAGGCAACTGTCTTATTTATTCTCTGAGTTATGCTGTAACCATGACACTTTTATGGTCTTCCCATTGCTGAAAAAAGGAAACAGATTCCTCTTATTTTCTTATACTGGCATAAATCTAAAATTACAGTACTGTTGAAACCAGTGGCAGAATCTGGACTGTCAACATTTTATGAGTTTTAGAAACAGTAAGGAATAAAAGAAGTCTGTTGCTTCCAACCTTAGTAGAGGAACTTTATCTATCAGGCAGCTTCTGTAATCTATCTGCAGTTGATTGATGTTAGCTTAATAATGATGATCGATTAGATCATCAGTGTCATCCTTAGAAAGAATGTACTTTAGCTAATGACATCAGTTGACTAATAGATTCCTGTTTAAATGTCAAGGGGCCAGAGAAAGACACTCTGCTAAGTACCTACATTATACCCATTGAAAAAAATCACATCCAGTCTACCTTACAAAGGACTTTTGTGCCGTGGTTATAAGTCTTGTATTTCCTTTACTACCCACAAGCAAATGTGGTTTTAAGTTACATCAGTGTAAAGCTGAGGATTACTTCATTTGCCTTCAAGGTTTGGATCAGTCTTTCAAGACACCGCAATGTATAAATCACTAAGCTGTCACCTGAATGTTTCTTTCTCTGCTGTCATTACAGAGGGCACATATTCAGCCTTGAATGCAGAGATGTGGAAGCTGGCTCCTTTGTCCACTGTTGCCTCAGAAAAAAAAATTTGGTTTAAGTTTTTCTCTTCCAGTCTTCTTTTGGATAAATTCAAATTCCTTCCTTCAAATTATATTCACTTTCTGTGAGCATTTAGAGACTATCTTCCATCACTGTTGTTGTAAACAAACTGCTTTTCGCCTTTGCCTCAAGCAGAAGATTCCAGATGGATTTTACATTCATGTTATGCACAAGTTAATGACTCCAGTCAGCTATATTATGTAATGAAATTTCCAAACATAACATCTAATTGATTTTAAAATTAGCATTCAAGGAAATACTTGCTTAATGCGGATTTAGAATAGGTAAATATGAATGGGAATGCCATTCAATTGCTACCTAATTTATGGATTCCTTATGGAGAGGTACAATTTATGACAAGATATGGCTAGCCTTCAGCTAATACTAGGGGGCAGTTGAATGAAGGGCACATTATTCTACGTGCAGATGTGTAATTGCACGATAGAAGAAAAATCTGTACTTTGAACTTGAAACAAAATCTACAGAACAGTGAGCAAACCACTTTATTTTGACTGTAAGCCTAAAAACCTTCTTATGCTGAAATTTAATTAGCAGACAAATTTATTCCTTTTCAGAAAATCACTGCCACTGTAAAAGAAAGGTGCAAAGCTGATAGAGGCAGCATTACACATACATATGTAGGTTTCATTGTTCCCAAACATGTATGCATTAAATTTAGTTGCCCACCCGGCAACAGTTGTATTTTTATAACTGGAATTTGAATCTGCTTAAGTGAATGTATTATTTTCACAGCTCTGGCTCACTTGAGTCAAAAAACTTCATCAGAACTTGACTACAGATGCTTCCTGAGAAAAACAAACAAACCAAAATTACTGAGCAAAGATATTTGCTTAGAGATCATCACAAATTTAATTGCTGCTGACATTCAGCTCACTTGACCATGTTCCTTCTGGAGCAAGCTGATCTGAGAGAAATGTTGCAGGCAGTGGCAAGGAAAAAGTGAATTAGCAGTGATGATTCCCCATGGAATACGAGGAGAGTCTCTACCCGAAGCATAATCTGCCACTGAGCTCTCAAGGAGGTGGAGCAGAGTCAGAGCTTTGTGGAGAGACTCTTCCTTGTTTATCACTGACCAGGGCAGGAGAGGAAGGAATCCAGGGAAATAAATATGCAGGACAATATTCCATCATGCCAGCAAAAATCAGGAGGATGAAACACAGAGGACGGTGTGAGTACTCATAGCATTTAATTTTACTTAAATAACCTTTTAATAACTTAAGTTGATAAGGTTATTCAATGCAGGGTCACCCCAAAAGACTTTTATTGGCCTGGACCCCAACTGGCAATGCACAGTCTGCAACCTCCTGAATTTGCTCCAAGGTTTTTCAACCGGCATCTTTGGCCCTCAGTCATCTTCCATCACAGTCTATGAGCATTATAGATTGCTGCTAACTTTTCTTTTCTTGCATCAAACTATCTTGCACAGCTGAGAAGGCAAAGGCAAAGGCAATCCAGGGCCATGACCTTCCTGGATGCTGAGGAAGATATTTTTGTGGAGGCGTGTGCTGTTCATGGTGCTATGTAACTTGGGAATGAGAAACCTGAGAAAGTTTTGAATGAGCTAGAAAAGCTCATTTCCACTCCCAGAAAAGCTTAGGTACTGGTATGACAGTAAAAAAGGCTGTGGGAAATTTGTCCTGGATGGACTCTGCCAGTAGCAGATGTGTTGCCCCAGGTTTTCAGTGCTACCTGTTCTTGGGGGTTCTGGCTCTGATCTGGTTACCCAACTACCTGTGCAAGGGCTCCCACCTCAGTGAAAATGAGCAAAATAAATCCAAATCTGATGTTTAAATTTGTTTTTTTAATTGACTTGGCTAACACAAGCAGCTCTGTGGGCAGCAACAGAGAAGCCATTCCTGTGACCTTGCAGTCTGTAAGCCGGGCAGTCATGGAAAATGCTGAGCTCTACCCACAGGAATGGGCTGCAAGGAGCTTTGTGTCTCTGGCTCCAGCATCCCCACATACACAGACAAACTGTGCTTTCTGTTAGAGAAGGGCTGAAGCCCTCTAAAGATACTTCATGGTAGGTTGGAAGAGTTTAGGGTCTTATTTGTAAGAGTATGGCATTCGGTTCATGTGTGTCTGAGTTCAGCGGACGTTGCGTTGAACCAAAATCCAGCTAGCTTTGATTCAAGGATGTTGAGATTCTCCACAACACCAAACTGCTAGAAAAAACAGCTGTGTACTTGATGCTGCTCAGGCTCTACTGTGACCCAATAGAGTTCAGAGAGAAGATAAAATACTGCTATGAAGGTAACAACTCAATAAGTGACATGAGTTTGAAATTCAACCAGCTATCATTATGAAAGCGATTACAATGTGGCTTAAAAAACCTGGCAAAGAGCTGTTCTCTTTGCAATTTCAGGATAAAGAGATGCATTCATTGGCTCATTGAATGTTTAACAGTTTGCTCAATTTCACCTTTATCTTGCCTAGGAAATAAAAACATATTGAGAATGTCTTTTTGCATGAAGAAAAACAACTTGAAAAGATCTTTTCTATTGCTGTCTATCTAACTATCTGTTAATGTAAGTCTTTAAAAGAAAATCATACATTGCAACCACCAATCTAGACCTATATAACATATGAAGAAGAATTTGGCATTTTTAGAATATTTTTCTAATTATCATTATTTTTTAGCATTTTATTTCCCAAGAAGAAAAATTAACTCTTGATAGTGGATTTTGCAGAAGCATTATTTTCAGGTTTCCTGCTCAATGCCTCATGCTGTGACTCACAGTGTGCAGTTGTATAGGTCACATCAGACTCCTTTCTTTAAGGAAAACATGATGTCACATGTGCGGCCCAGTGGGATGTGTCAGGGCACATGAGGGGTCATGCCTGAAATGTGACAGAAATAGTTCTCAAATTCACTTAAAATCTAGGGACAAGCAGCAAAGTGCTAGACAAAGCTGTCGCATGATGTTAATAGAACTAATTCTTATGCTTTTCTATAGCACCTTTAATCCTGAAATGGGACCAGCTCTGAACAAAGTAATAATTTTCTGGTTTAGGCATGGTATAACAGGATTTTTTTTTTTTTTCCCTGAAGAAATAATGAGTGAAATTGAATCTCTGTTTAGTGACCTATGTAGATTTGGTCTAAAACATAAATACCTGAGCGCTTATGAGACCCTTATGTTTATGGTTTTCATTTCGCTTGATGTGGTGCTGTCATGCCAAGTTTTGCTTCGGTAAAACACGAAAAGGAAGGTATCACCTATGAATCTCTCTCCTTCAAGAAGTCCAAAAGTTGCTTGGACGCATCACTGGGCAACTGACTCTAAGTGGGCCACTCCCTGAGCAGGGGGGTTGAACCAAATGTCTTCCAGAGGTCCCTTCCAGCCTCCATTCTCTGCTTTTGTGAAATCAGCAGCAGTACATTGATCCACAGCTACAAACATATCCTGAATCTACAACTAAAGACACTTTGAAGTCTTTTTCAGGTTTAGACTGTCTTTGATGACCACCAGCCCTGTGCAATTCTTGCGTTAGGTATTAAATACCTGTTACTGTGGCTTCCCAAGCACTTTGAGCAATGTGTTTGTCTGCTTGAAGGCTGATTTTCCACAGAGTAGCACCAGTGACAAGAAAAAGATTTGGGTTAAAATAGACTGACAATAACCATATTTAAATTATCCTCCCTCTGAAACTATAACCACATGTATATACATGCATTTCATGAATTAATAAAAAAATTTACTTTTATTTTCCTAAAGCATAAACACTTAGTCCTCCATAATATGCTATATGCATATTATGGAGGATTATCATCAACTCAATGAGAGTGTATGGTTAATATTTAATCCCAAAGTTTCTTACAAAAGAAAGGAATTAATTTTACAATATTGCATTCTGATAAATCTTTGACCAGATCTGCTCAAAAGTCTGGACAAAATTTGTCTTAGCTTGAGTCCAGGCCTGCCCTGTTGCATGCATGCTAAAGATTAGTTTCTGTATGTGGTAATTAACTGTTTCTAATTACTCATCTAGATAAACCATTGCAGCTCCTTTTTCTCTCAGTTGTGTTGCAATATTTTTTCCTCTTTACTTGCACTGTGACAACAAAATTATGTACTGTGCCCATGTCGTGAGTCTATCCAACAATACAAGCATTATTGTGTTTATATTTAAAAATTTCACACAGGATTTCTAAATATTCCTTAACACAGCAACTCTTAATGGAAACAATTGTCAGATGAAAATTATTATCTCTAAGTTCTGTGCTTATTACCATCTAGCGGCCTCTTTGGAGTAATTAATTGTCCTTTCCTATTGAAAATCTCCATTGTTTGGTAAAACTGCCAGGTTTTTTGAAGTATGAGACCAAAATTCATTTGATCTTGTTGCCTAAAAAAAAATTCTTTAATTTCCTGACTCTTCTGTGAGAACAAGGGTGGTTAAAAAGGGCTGATTGCTCTTTTCTAGTACTGCCATTGGAGCTATGTTCAGGGAGATGCAAGTCATCATTTCTTCTTCTTCTCCTAAGCTCTTCTAAAATGTCACTCTTGACATGTACTGTATATACCCTGCAAATTGTGCCCAGATCCCAGATCCAGGCTTTTATCCAAACCTCTGGTCTGGCCAAGTTTTTGGGGTTTATTGCACACAATCCGTGCACGTCCTTTGCTTCTATTCTGGAGCATTAGTTCAGAGAGTTTGGTGCAAAGGAGTTATAGAAACGAATCCCAGAGTCCTTAATATCCCTTCAGTAGAGGCGCTTGAAGGACTGGCTGGTGGGAGAAGGTGTCTGCCTGTCAGCCACCTCAGCCTGAGCCTGCCTGTGGCGTGTCCCAGGCTGAACTCGGGCAGGCTCGTGTGTCCCATGGGAGGTGTCTGGCTTTACGGGCTCCCAGCTGGCTCCTGCTTGCTGAGACAAGGAGATGGCTTTCTCATTCTGTTTCGCTCTTATGACACCCAGGTTTGCTGAAGCTGCATCAGAAAAGGTGCAGGAAGGAAAGCCAGGCTCTGCAGGGGCACAGGGGCCAGCAGGCTGTGGCACAGCTGAGAGTGAGAGGGACTGGTCTCCTCTGCTTACGGGGCAGTGCACTGCAAGCATTGCCTGCTGCATTACAATTATTTATGTGTTAGCAAGTAGATGTGTTCATACAGCACAGGCTCAGTGGGAAAACACCTGGGCCCATGCCCAAGGAGCAGCAGCCAGAGCTGTACCCCAGTTTATGGGTGAGGAAAGACCAGTGCGGGCACATCTGGCCAGGAGGCAGGGAGTTCTTGGGCTACAGAATGAGTCACCAGCAGGTTCCCATCTGACCAGCCTGGCTGCCACGGGCTTTGCAGTTTTATAAAGCCAGGTTACAGAGTCAAGAAAGGTTAAATCTCAAGCAGAATGCATTCACTCTTTTTCAGAAGCACATCAGGCTTCGTGAATAACACTCTATCCCAAACCCTTGTTTCTGTTTGTTCCCTACTCCTATCTACATTCAGAAGAAAGGGGAAGCTGGCTCCTTAAAATATTTATAAAGCGTTTTGTGCAACTAGTCTAAGTTCTAAATTTAACCTTCCCCCTAAAGCCACAAGACAGTTTTGGTAATAAATTCGCTCTTTTTTTCCAGTTTGGGAAGGAAAAAAATTGTTTATTTTTAACAATTCAGTTCAGAGGAAAAATTATAGCATAGTGAATAGCAAGTAAATTAGCAATTCTCTCTATTATCCAAACCAGCAGGTCTTCTATTAACAAGGGCGACTTGTGGCCCCTGGATTATAAAATCAATCAGGCAGTTCATTTTTCTTTAATTTCAGGGAATTAAGTAATTATAAATGAGTCAAAAACTGCATGTAGGACTTGTATTTACCTGTGCTGCATTGATTTAGCTGATTTAATACCACTTTCTTACTCTTTATGATTTATTTTTTGAAGCTGGGGTTGCTGATTTTGTGTAATTTATCCCAGGTTAAGGACAGTTATTAAAGACTCTTCAGCAAATCTGATGCAGACAACACCTTCATTCTTGCTTTAAGAAATGTGCTTAGACAGCCTGACACTCAGCCAAATTGGGAACACAGGCTGGGAACTACTGCATCTAGTCTGTTTTGTCTGCAAATTTAATGGAAGGCTTTTGGTTTTTTAATCAGGCTTGTATGTTGGCATATGGAACAGCTGGTAGGTCAGCTGGACAAGGCAGCTCAAATGAAACCTAAATACAGGAGTTAACATGTCCCCTTTCTGAGTTTGCATTTTATTCATTTGTAGGTAGGACTGAAGAGAAAACATCCATCTCCATATTTTTCTTTCTAAACAAAGAGACATAATTGAATTTTTCTTTACCAGTAGGTTTACACCAGGAAGCAGGAAACCTTGCATTTAATTTCTTTTAGGTCTCTTGACCTCCCATAAATATTTGCTGCAAGTCAGCCTCCAGCTTTGTGATCCCAAGCAGCTACATGTGTACATGCACCTTGAGATCGTGTTCTGAGTGGGTGCTATTAAGTGGAGTCAGAACCAAACCAGTCAGTGCTGGGAAGACAAGAGTCTGAGCCAGGGAAAAGAGGTAGAAATGATATTAGAGCCATCAGCTTTACCAACTCCTGCAGACCTAGAGGCACATGGAGCCCTGCAGAATTCAAAACTGGCTTGAATTGTGCCCTGGTCTAAACCAGTTTCTTGGAGACAGAGGAAAACTGAGTAAGTGTGAAGGCATGTTGGTAAGCTCTAGGGTAATTGAAGGTCTGTTTTATGACATAGGTGCAGGACTAGAACTCTTCTTCATAAATCCAAACAGCAGTCAACGGCACTGCTGGATTGTATCGTTCTTCCTTTGAAGATTAAAAGAATTGAGTGGCTGAGATTAAAGTATACTTTTACTGTGTGAAGGCATACAATCCACCTACTCAAAGAATTAGATGAGTCATTCAAAAATTCAGTGCATCCATACATTGCTTTTTAAGCACAAACAAATTCTGAATACACCATGGCAGCAAGTTCAAAAAGACTCTAAGTGGGCACACACTTATGAGCATTTGGTTGAAAACATTTATGGTGAAGCTGACTTGGTACCATCAAGGACAAAACAATTATGAAGATGGGTGTGAAAATGGAGAATGAAGATGGATTAATGAAGATGGTAGGAAAATAGGTTTGAAGATTTAAAGCCAGAAAACATCTTTAGATCATCTAGCCAGAAACCCTTTGTCATCACATGCAGATGAAGGACATGCAGACCATCATCACCTCTAAGTTGAATTAATCAAAATATTTAATGAAAGACTTCCCAGAAATACAGAGTCCTGTCTTGAAAGCACTTAAAAATTGGAGAGCCTTGATCTTGACTAGTCAGCTAGGACAATGGATGCCTGGTTTCATGGTAGAAAGAGTGTGTCTCTGCTGTGACTGGGAGTTGTGTGGGCCATGCTTTGCTGCAGTGCCAGCAGCCCTCAGCAGGGTGAGCAGATGTGGGTGTAGTGTGTGCAGCACTGCCAGTTCCCCAGCATAAACACCATCCCAGGGGGCTACACACCCTCAACAAAGCCTCTAAACCAAGATGTGCAAAACCTGTGCTCAAGCTTTTGGTCTCATTCATGTCAGCAGTCTGTTGTGTCTGTGATGGGATATGGATGTGGCTGATGATTTGGAGACCTTTAGTACCCTGTTCTCTTTAAGACTCCACATACATGGACTATACTGCCTGGGCCTCATCTGGAAAAGAAGAAATTCAGTTGCACACGTTCCAGTGCTCCTGCAGCTCTGCTGCCTCATCCTCAGGATGACACACATTGCAGGTGATATAATGTTTTCTTCCAGACCTCAGGAGCAGACTTGTTAGTCACTAGAGAACTCAGCACAACTCAATTAAATTTCTTCCACTACTTAATTGACATTTAGTCAGCTGGGAAGCAAACAACACCAACAGAAAACAGTCCTTCCCTTCAGTTAAGATCTTATGAAACTTCATAACATTCCAACTTGGCCAAATGTGAGGAAGAAATGAGGAAAATCTAATTAGACATTGCATGGCCTCTCCTTCAAGATTAAATGTAATGAATTTGTGGTTACAGCTTCCCTTGAGGATCCTCCTGCTCATGTCAGGCACTCAGAAATGTTAAAACATCTGCGACAGAATGGTGCATAACATAATATGTAATCTGTGTCACAAGATTGGGGTTAACTCTTTCAGCCAAAGAAGGTGATGTTGTCTGCTGAAGGCTTGAGGCTCTGAGCACCTGGGATAACCTTAATCTCTGAAAGTGAGATGGGCATGGACAGCCATTGCCACAGCAATCTGAGGCACACCTCAGCTTCGAATGTTGTAGGAGATTGGTCTTGAGAGCAATCCAGGACAGTGTGCCCATCTTTGGGAACCCCACCTTCTTACAAACGCTTTCCAGCACTTAGCAAATAGCACCATTCTTTGAGCCATTGTGGTTTATTTCCTAACAATCCCTGAAATCATGCAAACTTAAGAAAGCATATAGTTATCAGGATCCTACTGCCTCTTAGCCAAAGTACTGGGATGTTGAGATGCAAAATGTATGAAATCTCCCTTTTCTCCAGCACACAGAGAAGGAGTTAATCAAGAAATAATAGGTGAAACTTGACTCCAACACCCCTCTTGGGGGTGTTTGTCTTAAGCATTGTAGAGGAACTTGGTCTAGTGCAAGTTTCTTTCTGGTAGTCTGTGGACTGATAACCTACCAGAGGTGAGTTGCAAAATGGATGCTAAAAACAGTTAAAAAGAAATGTATGCACACTCCTTGTTTGTTGGGAATGCAACATGAGGAAAGAGGACAAAAAAGCTTTCACCTAGATTTCACCACACCTGAATCTCATGTAGTGTCATTGCACAAGATGGTCCATGGAGTTGTATTTTATTTTATTTTATTTTATTTTATTTTATTTTATTTTATTTTATTCTTCAGAAAGGTTGACTGGTTCTTGTTACATAAGTTTGAAGAAGATTGCTCTAAATGAAAATGCAACACAGGCAGTGCAAATCTGGTTTTAAAAATCTTGTTCAGAGAGATTTTATGATTACCTTTCCAAATGAGGAGATGCATTCAAGGACTTATAACTTGGACTTGATATTAAGTATTTCATTAGTGCTTTGGATGATGGAATAGGGAATATACTTGCTAAACCTGCATATGACTCCTATCTGGGAGGGGCAGCATGAATGACAAAGGACTGAAGTGTTCTTAGCAAAATTTTAACAAAACTCCCACACTGGGCTAAAAAGCTACAGCCCAATAAGCAAAATTTTATTTTTAGAAGAAAAAGACACAATCCTAAAATGAGAGTCTTCAGTAGGCATATAACTACTGAAAGAAGCCTAGGAATTGTGTGACATTTTTTTGGATTATAAAAAGCAGATAACATGCTGGGATGTGTGACAGTGTGTTTTATTCATTCATGGTAAGGGGTCACTTTAGTCTTGTGTCCAGTCTTGTGTCCATCATCCTGTGAGAGAGATGTAGAGTCTAGAGGAGAATAGTATGGGGGATGCAGTCCTAGGAAACAAAATGTCTCTGGGTAGATAAAAGCAACCTAGAGGGGTTAATACAAAGAAGACCAAATGAAATACAGTCACAGTCTGCAGGTAATGTTTTGATAGGATGAAAACTCATGGGCTGTGTTGATGTTGTGGTTAGGTCTTAGGAAACCTTGGTGATGGTTAGGAAAGATTAATGTGAGAGGCTGCAGAGTCTCTGATCCTTCCTTGATGCAAGACAATGGTGTGGTGTTTCTCAGCCAGGACCATCAGACAGGTGAGGCTGTGTGGATGCACAGCTGCCAGCAGCATAGGTGTCCTACCTGCCTTCTGCTCCACCACAGTCCACAAGGAATAATTTGTGGTGTATTTCATATATTCTACCTTCCATTTTCACTTGGATTGAGCTTCCAGTATCCAAGGTACTGAGTTTTCCATTTCACACTTCCACTACTTGCTTCTATTTTAATTGCTAATAATCTGCTTGCAAACACTTTTCTGTACAAGTTCTTTATGGTTTCATACCAAATAAGAGTTTTTAACTCAGATTTTGAGGCTGAATTAGCAGCAGCAGCAAGGAAAAAAAAAATCTATCTTTCAGCACATGGTTCAGAAAGCAGAGAAGGAGAAGGCCTCTATTGTTCAGATATGATTGCTGCCAAAACTGAGGCTCACAGTGCCTGTAAAGCAGGTAGGGCTGCTGAGTGTGTAGGAATCAATACTGGAGCCAAGCTGCACTGTGCAGAAAGTGGCAGCTAAGAGCAGTCCCTGGAGATAAGGACATTTATGGTGTAAGCCAGGCCTGGCTGAGGGGAAAAACAGGCCCAAAGAAACTTGACTCATCTTACATTATCTTAACTTCAGCTTCAGCCCCAATGGTCTTCAGCTTCTCACAATGATCTTGATTCAACTCTTGGCACAGGAAATATTGATTTCACCTGAATTATTTCTGTTCAGACAATACAAAGGAGGAGATCTGTCCCTATGAGTGTAGAGGGTGTGTGTCCTCCGGAAAATATATAGAAGTAGCCTGTCCTTCCAGCATTGATTATTGTTTCAATACATGCAGAAACAGGAAAGCATTATGCATGTGCATTTCCCAATGGCTAGTTTCAGCACTAAAGGGAGAAGTAACATTTGCATTCCTTAAAGAACTGATTGAGATTCTAAAAACAGATTGGAAACTTAATGGTAAGAAAGGCACAGCTTGAAAGTCTTTACTTTTTGGCATGAAAGTGTGGACCAGATTGACACAATCTGTGACGTAGTTTCTAATGAAGCATTTGTAATGAGACATTTAAAGCAACTCAAGAGGCCTCTCTATCCTGTTAGGGAAAGAACACAAGGAGCACATATTTGAAATTCATTCAGCAGTGAATACATAAGCTGATCTTGACATGAATTTAGAGTAGGATTCAATTGTAGATAGGTGCTTGGGGAAGAAGTTGCTTGTAGAAAAAAAGGGGAAGAAAAGAGAGAGAGAGAGATAAATTAAGAGCTAAAACAGTTGGAGGAAGCTCTTGGGAAAATTACCAAGAAGAGAGAGAGGGGTTTCTGCTTATCAAACTGTTGAATCATGGAAGTGATTTCAGTTGGAAAACTTTGTTCTGAAATTTCATGCAGACACAAATTTGTGTTTCTTAGTAAGTGATGGGAAGAGTGAGACCTTCTTATTTCTGTTTCTCATTCACATCTTGTTTACCCCAGGCAGGGAGGTGTCTTTCATGCTCCCTAACACACTGTAACAAGCCCTTTTGAAACTTCTGATGTAGCCGGGGTGAGTATGAGCTACAGATTTTTTTCCTTGATGTTTAAATCTTTATTAATTAGGCAACTCAAAGCATCTCCCTAGGTCTGACCTTGACCCACTAACATCTGTTAAAATCATAGCTTACCTTATGTCCCTGCTGAAAAACACCTGTTTCCCTACAGAACATCAAAACAAATGAATTGCTGTGCTCTACTGATCTGACCTTGATTCTGTAGCTCTGTTTTCTGATCCTAAAATATTGTTATTCCTTGCTTCCTTTGCTAATTAGTTGGGGATTAATTTTCCACCTAATCTGCTTCTGTAGCTTTTTGAATATAAAGTGTTTATGAGTGCCAAATATTGCTGTTACTGCTGATTAGGTTATTAGGTAATAATCAGTAACTGAAATAGGACTTCCCAGAATGAGAAGCAAGCATGGCACTCTTCCATCTTCTTTCCCATCTGTGGAAGGGCTGAATCGCTCTGAAGCGCCCACACAACACCCTTGTGAACACCTTGCTGAGGTGTCTATGGCTAAGAGACACAGATTAATTCACAGATGCATTTTAATACCCCATCACAAAATTAACTTTTGGATGCAGTAGCAGCTATGGCTTTCAGCGACATGAGTTGCATGTGCCACTCCACAGATGTCCTTTGGGACCATCATCCAGAAGTGAGAACCCAAAAAGACTAATGCTTTGGCTCACATGGCCTAACTTTTGACCCAGTTTCTGTGCCCAATATTTCCTCTTGGCTGGCTGTAGGCCTTCAGAGGTGCTAATTGAAAACACCAGGCAGGAGAAATTAGGTGGAAGCTGGGCTGAGTGAACCTGGGCATGGGTTGTCTCCTGCAGCACGTGAACGTCAGAGAAATGTCTGATTATGAAAGCTGTCATCTTCCTCAGTAGTGATGGGCTGACAACTAGCATGGGCACGAGGGAAATTCTTGTTCTGGATACACTTTTGGATTGATTTTCTGTCAGGATCTAAGTCAGGAAGGCATTCCCAAATCTAGCCTTCAATATTGGGTCTGCAGCATCTTTTATGTCTGGGCTGATGTAACTCTGCTGAGCTGTGTGAGAGATGGAGCTGGCTTTATGTTGTCAAGTGTAATAAACTCAAATGTTAGTATGAATTTGCTAACAAATGAAGGTAATTGGGCTCTTTAGGAGGGAATGAGATGACAGCTTTTACTGTACTTCAAATATCAGTCCCAATTACTGTAAATACGATCATGATGCAAAACATTAATTAGGAAAATTTGAACTGTTTGAAAAGTATAGTCCCATATGAATGATTAACTAAATGCAAAATATTGTGCCTGATTAGAGGCATTCTACTGAGACATCCATCTGTGAGCTCAGAAGAACCTGATAGGAGGCGAGGAGAGATCACAGCGCGGAGGGACTGGCACTGCTGGGATGACCTAGGAAGGGACAGTGCCACGTTATCTCACATAGTGTCATAGGCTTTCTGGGACAGGAACATCTATTTACCCTCTATTCTTCACTGTAAGCATCTTCAGAGAGAATATTTCAGGTTTAAATAAGCCAGGCACTGAAACACTACATGGCTTGCTCACAGTCACTGAGGACAACAGGACCAGAGAGGAACTGAGCATGGGTCTTCTAAGTGTGAGCCTTAATCTACTTCTTATTCCTTACACAAGAGTGGAAGAGGCTGTCCACAAAAAGGTGGAAAATAAAACTTCTCAAAAACCACAATGGTGAGCAGAAAGCCCAGGAGCTACAAAATTTTCCATAGATCACCCCAAGTGCTCTTTCTGGAGCTGATGGTTCTTGTGATCCTGCATCAATTGCTAGTTAAGAACTCACCTGAAAACGCTAGCTCAGGTATTTCTGACAGAATAAATGCTTCCACCAGTTGTCTCCCATTCAGTCATGGACAAACCCTAAATGGTGAAGGACATTCTACTGTAACAATACCTATTATATGTATGTGTATATATATATATATATATATATGTATATATATATGTATATATATATATATGGCCTTTCAGAGATAGCTCAGTAACAGAATTAATTTAGGCAAAAAAAAAATAGAAAGAAATAATCTCCTAATCTTGTGACTTAGTTTTATTCATGTGTTCTTTGGCAGAGAGAGGGACCATGAGAGATCAAAACACTTTGTCTGTTGTTTTTTGTCTTATTTGAAATGCATTGGTCTTCTCAGTAAATTAAAAATACTAAATAACTATGCTATTGCTGTTTTATTATGAAACTTGGGTATGTGTTGCCAAATGCGCTATTTTAAGCAAAATATTCTGTTGTAATCTAAATGTACTATTGTTCCCCATTTGGACAATTGTGTATAGCAAATGAAAGATAAAAGCTGACAAAATGGTGAATCTTTGTCAAAACCTTGGTGAAAGAATAAAGTGACAAAAGATAATTGTTCGTACTTTGGACTGGTTTTTCAGGCAGCTCTCAGTCTGAAAACCCCCTCTCTTTTTTTTGGTGGTGATGCCACATTCATTGCTGGTAGAACTGCTCACCACCAGATCACCCACTGATCCAGCTGGAGCATGAATATACGCTCCCATTTCTGTCAAATTACTCACATCACGTGCCTTGGTATTTATACTGCCTCCATCTTCCGTGCCAGCTTTTGGGGGAACAGATGATACCCAGAGCAGCACAAACCCCGCTGGTACAAAATTAACTTGCTTCTGAAGAATTTTGATCCAGCAGCACTTTGCACCAGGTGGCTGCAGCACTTTTGATCCAATACTGGCAGGCACCAGGTCAGATTTGCAGCACTTGGAGCTGTGTGCCCAGAGCTTGCTCTGATCATGGCATGAGCTTTTCTGCTTTTCTTTCTGAGCAGCTTTAGTCTTCTCAGCCTCTTTCAGAAGGATAGCCTTCCAAAACCAAACTTCCCCTGCTTGTTATGCTGGTATATGGCATTATTGGTGAATATTTTGGGGACAGAAAATAGTAGTGCTTATTGTCTGATTCCCTGGAGTACTACAATTGATGTATACATTTATCCCAAAATGGAAGGTGGCCATTTGTCCCAAAGGAAGTGGGTCTAGTGCATAACAATGCAATATTGTTCAAATGATATAAGACTATAACAATGACAAACTATGTAATGTCCTAGCATTTGAATTTGTTATTTCAGTATGCTTTTTTTTTATGATGAAATGAAACCAGGCTTATTCATGAGCAGCTTATGAAAATTTCACTTCAAGTGTTCTATCAGCTAATTGTTTAGGAGCTCTTGAAGAAATTTCCTAACCATTGACAATGATACTACATTTTATTAGCTACCTCTTGTTGATTCAGAATTAACAGTCTTTCTTGGTCTATTTCCATAGATTAAAGTTGATGAAGGAGTGCAATTGCCCAGATTTTAATGGAGTTTAATATGTAAAACACACTGAGCTGCAAGAGGAGGGTTCTTTTGGAGGCCTTTTAAAACCAGTTGCTAAAGGGTAGTGCAGGTAAGAAGTCATAAGTACTATTAGTTGATCATGAAAATTCACTGCTCTTGTGGTCTCTTTCTGTGCTGCAAACCTGCCGCTGAAACCTCATTCTGGGTTTCTCTCAGCCAAGATGCACCTGTTCTTCCTACCATTGCTCAAATTTCCACTGCAGCATGGAAGTTTCCCTTTGAGGATGGTGCATAGAGAGAACAGTTCCAAGAGGATTGATTTCTCAGCTCAGCCATCCACCAGCAGATCAAGAAAAGCCTCAGCTATGGCAGATGCTGATGCTGTAACTCACTCTGGTGTTGTTCTTGCTGTCTTACTCAAGGTCCTTAACCTGAAATACAGTGCAATTCACTGCCACTGAAAGAGCTTCTGGTACTTCATCCCTGAAGTAGGACATTGTCACTGATGAAAGGCATGATGTTTGTTTTGAGCATGATTTGACTCGTGCATATTTGGTAGTGTGTGGCTCTAGTGCTCAGCTTAGGGATCATGAGATGAGGTTAACTCATGAATATTTGCATTTGAGGTAGCTGTTCTCATTATATTGATAATGAGAGCTTCTGGATATACAGTTTCAAGAACTTTAAGAAATGAGTAGCAGGAATTGAGGGTGATTGCCTTCCAGAATAGCCAGCCCCTAAAACTACAAAACAGGTTGTAGTCTTCCTAAGGGCACAGAGAGCTGAGAGAGAGTAAAGCACAAGGAGTGCAGCCATCTTTTACCTGAAAACCAGATGGAATAGATGTTTGCTGGGTACAAGACAGCTGAGTTCTAGCACCACCTCTTGGCTCCCACCTGTAGTTATGGGAAGATTCCAGCCAAATAAATGAATAATGGGAAATCACAAAAGCTTAGCCCTTTTTTTGGGATAAAAATCATTCCATTCTTCTCTTTTTGGAGAGGTGTTATTTCCTCAGCTAGAGGCACAAAGCAAATAACCTGCCAGTCTTACAAAGCACTGTTAGAATTTCTGGTATTTCCACTGGAAATCTGAGCTGTGGATGATTGTCTGTATTGTTTATGTTGTGGAAGAATCAGGGCTTCTACAGTCAAATATAAAATCAATTCCTTCCTTTTTCAGTGTAAGGGCAGCAATGTCAGAGGCAAAGATATCTTTCCTGGGAGAAAAGGGATCTTGCCAGTTTTACAGATGGGTTGTATAGCTGCACTTCTCTTTTTCCTATCACAGTCATGTATGTGATAGGATCTGTTATGGGGCTTGTTTATTTTTAATGCAGATGTCATTCACAGACAGAGCACTTCTCAATCAATCTTTGTCCAGACAGGTCCACAAAATAAAATTCCATACTATCCTATTAAAATACTATTGTATTAATCACAAAACCTGTCTCTGGATTGCCAAGTCCCTAAACCACAGACTGCTTGCCATCAGAGCCCCTGAGCACAGAGCTGCATGATCAGGCCATAGGAGGCAGAGAGAGATGTTTGATGGAGGGCTCTGGCAAGTGAATGACAGAGCTGTGCTGTATTTGTGAGATAGGGTAAGCATTGTATTGGTTGTTACTTCTTCAGCCCTCAGAAGCATGGTACAATTGAAGACACATCTAGTTTATGGCTAGTAAGTGAAGCATCTGCTAGTTCCTGAGGGAAAATCCAGTTGTCAGATGTATGTGCCCCATCTGAAACTGTACTATCAAAACATTTCTTTATTTCTCCAAAATCACTAGGAATTATACATGTCATGTTATCACAGCATTTACTGTCAGAAGGGAGAAGTCACTGTAAGATTTACTTCAGTTTAGATTCTTGAAAACCTCTTAGTCTGTCTCAAACTACACCCTAGCCATAACTGGAGGCTGAAGGATGAGTAGACAATTTGTTTCTGTTATTGAACAGAGAGAGGTTACCAGCAGGTGTCAATGGGCATGAAGAGATTCACCAGACTGTTGTCTGCACCCACTCTGCATTTGGCATCATTGATGTCCAAATCTTGGAGGACTGAAACCAAGCTGAACAGGACCTCTAGGATGCTGTGGTGGAAGTATATGCAGATGGGAAACTTTATTTCTTGTGGCTTCAATCATGATGGCAGATAGTGTGTAAAGATATTTAGGGTATGGCATTCATTCTTTGGAGCATGAGGCAGCTCTGCCTCCAGCTCCGTGTGTTACCTCAAGCAGAGTCATGCAGAGAGACAAGGTTGCACTTCAGGATGGTGTTCAAGATTTAAAACCTGGCCTTGATCCCAAACTGGGACTTCATGTTCATTCTCTACAAAAGAAGAGTCAGATAATGCCTTGTTTTCCATTGGCAGATTTGACTCTGCTTGGTGTTGACTTTAATGGCTTTATTAAGGAATTATCATTTATCTCATTTTTTGAAATGAAAACCTGTTATGAGGGCACAAAACTGGGATACCTACCCCTTGGCTAGGTATGTAGGACATGTTTTTTATCAGAAGTTTGTCCCCACATGTCACAAAACAGCTGAAGAAGGGAGAATATGTGTCTGCAGCAAGAGATAGTACCCAGTTACAACACCAAAAAATCCCCATGTGGCACAATTCCTACTGCCTCAGAATGGGTAAGTACCTTCTTTCCTTGCTCCCTGGAGGAGCCCCTTGAGTGTTTCCTAGGTCTAAATAGAGCTCTGCTGGAAATGTTGGTTGGTTGTGAATCTCTCAATATTTCTACTTGTTCATTTCTTCAATTTGAGATTTATTCATTAATAGAAATAGCGAAAGGATCCACAGAGAAATCCTGCCTTTTAGGCACAGTCACTGTAGTGGTGAAATTGGAGGGTATCTTGAGTCACAAATATGTGCCTACTGCATTGTTCCTGCTGACATGATAAAGACATGGTGATGCAGCTCAATCACCTGTTGCCATTTAGAAGCCAGTTCGTTTACTGATGTCCTTATTTTCCAGTTCACCAGTTTCTTCTTATTGGCATCTCCTTCCCATTGCTATTCTGCAACAGTCAGCCAGCCTCCATCACACAGCTCTGCCAAAAGATCTGCCAAGACAAATAGGAGGAGAGCGTGTGCTTTTCACTTTGAGGCCAAAAAAAGTTTAATTACAGTCAGTGTCAAACCCCTAGATTTCAGGATGCAAAATTCCATTCCCTCTAAGTCAAAACCAGTACCTTTTTCCATTCAGGATCATGAATACAGATAGGGCAAACAAGGAACTGAGATGCTCTCTCTACGCTATACCCAGGGATCCTGTTCCTTCCCCTAGCAGCAGAGAGACCCTTCTCACTCTCATGCCAAAGAGCAATCCTGACTAAGCTCCAAGTGTTTTTGTGACAACACTTTTCCTGGGTGTGTTTCCAGGTCCCTTGGAATCCAAGTCTCATGGCAGAGGCCTTGCTGAGCCCTTGTCCTGAGGTGGCATCCCCTAGAGATTCAGATGAGCTGTCTGGTTGAGACACAAATTTTTTAAGTCTTCCCTGAGGACAAGATACTCATAGAAAACTCAAGAGAGACAACCTTAGGGAGTTTATTATTATTATTCACGCTGCTGTCTTACAGCAACACTCAAAGGTCAATTGCACTCACTGTTAACACCTTAAATTTGGCTCCTCTAAAATTACTTTTCACACAGCTTTCACTGAAGGAAAAGGAAAAGCCTTATAGAGACATTCCCAACCTTTGTATGCCCATATATGTGTCTGACTCAAAAGTTCCACTATCAAATCAAGTATTGCCTAAAATTAGACTTTATTTACTGATTACAGTTCTGATGTTATTTTTTAAGTTTAAAAAAAGCTTTGGCTCCTCTGGTAGCAGCTATCTTCTCCTGTTTGAACGCATCCTAGGAGGAGCTGTGGACTTGGGGTCAACTGTTGTAAAGAGGCAACTGTGACTCTCCACTTCGGTAACTAACACAAAGATTTCATCTTTTCTCTGTCCTTTACAACGAGCTAGGTTATGTCAGAGGTGAAGAGCTCTTGGCATTTACCCCGATAGTTTTAGCCAAGTTTCATTTTTAGTGGTGACCCCAAGGCGTGTAGAGCAGCACACAGTGACAGAGTGCTGAGCCTCTGCTGCTCCAGACCCATGTGCTTGCTCTTGCACAGACGTGTGAGGAGCCACCAGCCTCCAGCAAGAGTCTCACATGAGCTGTAACTGCATTGTCAGAGCAGTGTGAAACAAACTTGGATAGTCCCAGCATCTCTGTGCCCATGACCTGGGCTAGGCTTGCCTGTAACACCCCATCCTGCAGCCTTGCTTGGATGCAGCATTCAAGTGTGTCCTGGTGCTGTTTTAGCCCAGTCTGTGGGCCTTGATTCTGGGTAGTGTTGGACTATCTCTCTATAGAAGGCATTTCAGTGCTAAACAAAAACAGTTGTATATGGCTATTCATTAACTTCAGTGGTAGGATTTGCAAAGCAGTTTGAGATCAGACCTGATGTCAGGCCACTGGCACCCTTGTATTCTGGTGAAGAAGAAGAAATCAAAACCAGTGCTTAGGAGTATTAATAATCTATCTTACTTGATTTTCATATCCATGAGGATAGAATAGAGGGGTTCTTCATGACATCCTCAGGCCAAAGATATACCTGCTTCTGAGCTACTTGGAAAGTCCTAGTTGTAAAGAGGCAACTAAAATACCTCATTGCTACATCCCTTTGCTCCTCCAGTATCAGGAGTTAGGAATAAAGCCAGTATTTCCCTTCAGTCTGAAATTTTCCTCTGATACTGACAAAAAAAATATGGTGATGTATGTGTGGCAGTGCCATCCATAGCCCCTGTCATGACATCTGTAATGATGAAAAAGCAGAAGACAGATGAAGGAAACCACCCAGTGAATCAACTCATTAAGTGCATGCTTTGCAATTACATCAACCCACAGTGATATGGGGAATGGCTGAGAAATATGGGTATTTTGTCTGGTGGAGACTCATAATTTCTTCATTTATTGGCTGGCAAAGTTTGTGGTTTTTCATTCTGTACTTTGATTCTTTCACCCAGTTGTTCATCTTGGCTGTATCAAAACCTACTCCAGACACTGCAGCCCTGAATTAGGAGGACCAGACAAAAAGTCCTGCCAAAATCCTAAGAGCAAACTGTAGTTTTTTATTAGCATTGTCTTCTCACAAAAATGAAGTGTTTTCAAATAAAAAAAACCCATTGGCCTCTGGCTTAGAGAAGTGTTTGTCGATCCTGTACACCAGAGATGCTGATGAAAACCAACTTCATGTTCCCAGCTAATTTAATGCTACTATTTACTATAATGTACTGCTTGAATTGCAGTAGCACTTAGGATTCCTAGTCACAGACTAGGGCATTGCTGTGCTAGACACCAGGCAGGCATGGTACAAAAAAGAAAGTCCCTTCCCTAAAGAATTTGCAATCCCTGGCATGAGTATGGTCGTTACAAAGACAACGATCTTTTTTTCCAAGAAACGCCTCATCTTGTTCATTATCCCTTGCAATTAGTCTCATGGGGCTCCACTTCCAGCAACATGCACCTGTTAAGTGCAGCCTAGTTGGAGCTTAGAGGGACTTTGATTCTTCTATTTTTTAATGAACAACAAATGGTGCATTAGAGATGTTTGCTACTTCAAATATTCAGACATCTGAATTTCTAATTGTTTAGCATTAGTCATAACTTAAGTAGGACAGAGCAGGTTCTATATATAGCTTGTTGCCCAGCCATTCAAGATAGATAGTGTGTTTGTATTTCTTCCCATATTTCCTCTCCTGAAAGGAGTGAGAAGGCAGTTGCAACATCTCAAGTACCCCCAATTGTTCTGCCCCAATCTCCTTTTTCCACCAGATATTGAGACTGTTTTCAAAATCATAAGATTTTTAAAGAAGATTAATTCTCAGTTCTTATTGTGTTTGTTTGAGGATTCTCAGCCATGATGATATAGCTGGATGATGTCTTTAAGCTTGAAATTTTTGGTTTTTTTAAGCAACAGTTGAAATCATAACAAGATTCCAGGAGCAAGAGTTGCCCTTGGTATCACAGAAGTCCTTTAATTTCACTGATCATTTTCCCCCTCTAAAATCAGTTTTCATTTTTCAGTCTCATTCCCATGTTGTATAGACACTCACATGTGAAATTATCATGTGTTTTACGTTACCGCATCCAGCTCTGGAGTCCTCAGCACAGGAAAGACATGGACCTATTGGAGTGAGTGGTACACCCCTTGTATGAGGAGCTGGAATACCCCTCCTATGAGGAAAGGCTGAGAGAGCTGGAGGTGTTCAGCCTGGAGAAGAGAAGGCTCTGGGGAAACCTCAGGGTGCTTTCTGGTACCTAAAGGGGGCTGATGAGAAAAATGGGGAAAAACTGCTTAGCAGGGCCTGTTGCAGTAGGACGAGGTGTAATGGTTTTAAATTAAAAGAGGGTTGATTTAGCTTAGATAGAAGGAAGAGCTTTTTTACAATGAGGTTGGTAAAACTGGAACAGATTGCCCTGAGAGGCAATAGATGCCCCCTCCCTGGAAACCTTCAAAATCAGTTTGGATGGGGCTCTGATTGGGTGGAAGATGTCCCTGCTTATTGCAAGGGGGTTGGACTAGATGACCTTTAAAGGCCCCTTCCAACTCAAACTATTCTGTGATTCTATGATTATGAAGGAAATCCTGGCTCACAACAAGCACACCTGGTGGGTGTTTTGCAATTGAATTTCAAACTCCAGCATTTACTCCATTACCTTTTCCAACAGGAGAACAGTGGCTTGGCCATTGAAAAGAGCACAGATCCAAAAGTTTGCTCAGACCTCTTCTGCCTGCTGGAAAATGCCACAACAGCTCAGTTGTGCTCAAATATTTCTCTTGGATTTTCTAGTGGTGCCCAGATCCATTACCTGGGCTGCCTGGTTCCCCCGTGCTTATGACAATGCCACAACATCAGTGCAAAATGCACGAACTCTTGCTGCTGACACTGATGGCTGATGACAGGCCTGGTGCTGCACATGATATGACCAAGGCAGGGTCCCTGGTGTCAGTGGTGTGTTTGAAGGCTGAAGCCGTCACTGGCCCAGTGGTCTTTCCCATGGGGACATCCTATGTCGGCAGACAGGCTCTCATCTGCTCCTGGCCTTTTGTGGACAGTTCTTCACAGACTTCCTGGAACGAGTCTGCCAACAGCCATCCATAATACGGTTACAGCATTGTGGGCTCCCCTCTGTGCCCCTCGCCCAGCTCCAAGTTAAGGGTCAGTTCTGGGCTCTAACCTTCTGGGACAGGCAGAGGCACTGTGGAATTCCCTCCCTGCTCTTCCCTAAAGGTCCGCTCTGGTTTCCTGTACTTTCCCTTGGCCAGTGGTGTGCCCAGTGCCTGCCCTCCCCTGGCTCAGCATCCCGTTTTGATCACTGCAGCCATGCCCTGCTGTCCATGGTGTCTGTGCCTGTCCGTATCTCTGCCATTCTGAACCAAAGTGAAGCTGGCTATCTCAGTGGCTTGTTCCAGATGCACACCAGATGCAAACTCAAATCCTTGTCCTTGCCTCAGTCTGTGCCAAGGACAGACAGACAAATTAGGTACTCAGCTAACCAGCAAAATTTCTTTCATAGCCAAATGTACTGAGACCCCAAGACAACCAGGAATACCAGGTGCTTGGCACTCCTGGGCTGCGATTGTTTGATGGGTTTCCTTGTTGCTGCCAAGAGCTGTGAGATTACTTCCTGCAGCATTATCACTAAGAGCATGGAGGGCTCATGCATGTGCCCGTGCAGCCTTCTCCAGCCCTTATTTGAGAACAAGAATAGCAGCTGACAAGTGAGGTAAATATAAAGGTCAGCTGTTGCCTCCCTGGATGAGGGCTGTCAGGAGGAGAGAGGCGCAGCACTTTCTCGCCTGCATGCTCCTCACAGCTTCTGCAGGTCCTTTCCCTGCTCAGAAGAAGAGAGCAATGCTGTGAAGCCTCCAGAAGTGCTTTCTGGTGTTGTCCAAGAGGGTACGGGAGCATCTCCTCCCCGTGTTACCCTTGCTGGTGGGAACATCCCCCTGAACAGGGCTTTGGGCAAAGGGAAGGCTCTGCCTGGGGCAGTAGGTCCACGCTTGGGATTCCTGAGCAGTGCACACTGCCCCTGCTCTGCTGGGGGTCAGGCCATCCCTGCAAATCCACCTGTGTGTGAGCTGCTGGGAGCGGCTGTGCTCCTCCTAGACATGGTGGAACCAAGAGGATATTCCTGAGGAGTTTTTCCTTCTGCTGGGACCCCCAAACCCATAATATAATGTCGTGAGCAGACATCTAGGATCAAGAGTATGAACATGAAGTCGTGGATGAAAATAGTCCTCTGACTGAGCTAATGAACTTGGCCTCAGATAATGCAAGATTCACTCCTGCTTCATTACACAATTCCTGGACAGATACCTGATAAATTTCTTCATCCTCTAATGCTGTTTTTCCAACTGGAAAGTTTGGGAAATTAAGGTGGTTTCCTCTCTCTCTCACAGGACTGCAGGAAAATCTGATACAAGTTATAGGTGGAGCTCTGCTGTAAGATTGAGGTGCACCACAGAAAATCTCTGTGACAGGAGCATGTGACTTCCTTTCTGGAGCAAGGTGATTGAAAAATGAAAGAGAAATTAAAAGTGAAGGAGAGAATTTTGAAGACTTCTGGGGTCAGAAGCAAGGGCAGATAGCTGAAATCCTTATCAGTTTCATTCTTCATCCTGATCTACAACATACCTTTTTGTATTTAATTGATTTCTTTTGATTTATTTTTATAACATATTTTAATTGAGGTTCTCTATGATTATTCTAGCTAATTCAGTCTGCTGAGGAATAATAGGCAGATGTATTTTGTTCTTAAAGTGACTTATCACCTTCAGGCACAGTGAGATACCCTGAATTTTTCTTTTCTTTTTCTCTCAGAAAAGAATCCATAATATTTATAACTATCAGATACCGATTTCTTTGTGTCAAGACTACCAAAAGGTGAAATGGAAGTGTGATGTACACATGTGTCTGTGCATGATTGCTGGCATCTCAGAGTGGGTGAGATGAGCTGAGTTCACCTGAAACAGTCAGACTGTAAGACCATGTGTCTGACCACAGGGATCAAGAATGACGGGAATCACATGAAGGGGTACTGTGAGATGTGGAAATGTTTGCTGAACTCAGCAATGCAAAAAATCCTCCCTGCCTTCTGACAAAGTGGTAACGAAATATTGCACTGTGGTAGAAAGTTGATCTACATCTACTGTGTGTGTCCTTCCATGTTTGTAGTTGGACATCTTCAAAAATACCTGGGGTAAGAGCCATACCCTCAGTTTAACATCATCCCCTCTGTATGACCACATTTAGAACTGTGTAATCTCTCTGCTATGGTCAATCAGTGAGGGGGGATTCTTCTTGCCTCACATTGCTGTCTCAGAATTCAGTGACCAGGCAGAGGTGGTTGTCTGCACTCCCTTTATAGACAAGGGAACAAGGTGAATGTCTCCAGAAATCTGAAGGTGCTCTCTTGCAGTGAGGTGCTTCATGCCCTGGGTGTGCTTTTGCTTTCCCTTAGCTACCTCAGAGTAGCTGTAATTGCTTTTCAGTGGGTGCCTGAGTTTGAGATCACCAAGGCTAAAGGGCAAGAGCACTCAACCCAAGTCAGAGGAGAGGAAATGGGCCTCAATAGTGCTTTTTATTTCTAGACAGTGTTATTTGTGATTCACTAAAATTTCTGTTTGCTCCTGATGTTTGCAGAGTGAGTCAAATATGAACACTTTTCTTACAAAGAGTATGCTAATCTCAAACTATATCACTAAACAAAAATCTCTAATCCAGATGTACCTGATATCCTCCTTGTCTTCCTTTTTCACCCCTCTGGTGAGAAGCCAAGATTTCTTCTATTGCAATTTCCTTCAGGAGTGACAGCTGACATTTCACTCAGAAACTAGTGACTCTGAAGAAAGGACTTTTATATTCCTAGGCAGTCAGTTCTGAATTTGAACTGCCAAGGGAAGTACTTTTTTGGTTTATGTATCTGTGATATTTTATATTCCTCATTATCAAGGCATCTGACTGTCTCACAGTGTTCCCGGCATTGCTGCAAGCCCTCTTACACATCGCTCAGGATCTATGAGGAAAGTGGGGTAATAAGACCATGCTGGTTTAGAAACAAGCTTTTGTGAGACACTGCAGACCATGCTCAGAGCCAGGGGTGAGGAAAAAAATGGAGGAGAGGAAACTGGCAGGTTGTACAGCTCTTGTGAAAACTTGAGGACCTCAGCCTGCTTCTATGTTGCATTTGCTACACCTGGATTTCTTCAAGGGAGAAAACTGTCTGCCTGAAGAGACCTAAGTAATATTGTAAATTATTAAAAACTTAACATAACCTGTGCCATTTCTCACTGGCATCAATCTTTTGGAGAAATGCAGCTCTGTCTTATCCAGATCTTATCCCTAACACCAAAAAAATGTATTATTTGGATCAAAATTCTTCTTTCTTTACATTTATGGTCACATTATTTTAAGAGGTTTTTGTGGTTTTAAAGAGTATGTTAAACCTAAAAATGGAGACACTGTGATAGAACCCCCCCCGAACACATCTGAAGGGTTTGAGTTTAATAAGTACCGCTTACATTTTCCATGAATTGATTGAACTTAGCTCCTGTTTCTTTGAAACTCATGTTCTCACTGAAAGCTGTGCTGACATGCTTTAAAAGCATACAAATAACTGCTGCTGTGACTTGCTACACAATATATTCTGTTCTGTAATACACCTTTCAGTTCATGAATGCCTGAGCAAAAAGTGGTAATGAAGAGCTAAATCTCTGGTACTACTATTTGTTTTTCCATTTGTATCTTCATGATGCACAAGATCTGATTCTTTGGCACTTTGCCAAAAGCATCTGAGACTGGAGTTAGGTCTAACTAAAATTGAAGTTTAGAGCATCCCTGAGGAGATGCTCAGGATTTGGGCTGTGGCCAGCCTCATACATTACGTGGTTTTAACTTTGTTATTTTATTAAGGAAATGGAGTTGAAATTTATCACTTACTTTGCATCAATAGCATGTGACCACCTGTTCCGTCCCAAATCCTCACTACGATGGGAGACGCTCGAGTGAGTTTATTGTCTAGGCAAGATAAAATGAGCAGGTTTTCTTTAAGGTTCTCCAATTTAAAGGGAAGGATATGATTGATGTTTCAGCTGAAGCAGTGGAGAAGGAGGACTGAGAGGCATTGGCAAAGATGATGGGATGCAAAAATGGAAGAACACATATTACACATGGATTGGATGTTGGGCAGAATTTCTGTAAGCAGCACCTCCTCTTGAAGAGATCAGAGGGCAAGAAACCCAGGTGGAGACATTGATGTAATACGGTCTGGAGCCTGAAGACATGCTGGTCATGGGAGAACACTTCGAAAAACTCCACGTGGGATTAGGACAGGCTGGAGGGGAGGGCCTTAGCTGAGGAGGGCAAACAGGGAAAGCACACGGCCATGGCGTTGAAGCGGTAGGCAAGATCAGCTAGTGGAGTGGAGAAGGGAACAAAAGGGCAATTGTTGCCTCCACGCAAGCAGTGGGGAAGCAGTGGAGAGGAGCACACCGCGGGAGCGGGTGCCGGCAGCGCGGAGCCGGGGCCGGGACGGGCAGGCGGCGCTGCCAGCGGTGGCAGGGCAAAAGGAGCGGAGCGCCCCGCGGGAGACGCTCCCTGCCCCGGCAGATGCTCCCAGGCGGCCCTGGCGGCTGTCTCGGCCTTCCCCGCCATCCCCGGGGCCTTTCCGCCCCTCTCCCGTCGGCGGGGTCCCTGGCAGCTGCGGTGCCAGCGCTGCCGCGGGTCCCTCCCGGCACCGGCACCTGCTCTGCCTCTTCCCGCGGGCTCGGCTGCGCCCCTGCCCGCTCTGCAGGGCGAGCGCTGCCCCGGCCCGGGCTGACCCTGCGAGCGGAGCAAGGACGGGACCCACTCAAAACGCGCCCCGCGGAGCCTCCCGCTCCCCCCGCCACAGCCTCCCCGTGCGGGCGGGCTCGGAGCCGGCGGAGGCCAGGGGCCGGGAAAGACCGGGGATGGAGACGAGATCGCCCGAGATAGCAGCCCCGGCCCCGCTCGGGTCGGGTCCCTTCCCGCAGGCCTGCCCGTGAGTGGAAAGTTTCCCCGGAGTGACCTCTCATAGTACGCGCCCGCTAGGAAATCTCATTCAAGTATTTTTGTCAATGGGGTGGGGGGGGCATCCTGCTCCCCGGCCCCCGGCCCGGCTGACGTCACTGCAGAGGCGATAAATATCTGTTGATATAATTGGACGTGAGATTTGGGGTTGCGATAGCGAAACTCGGCCCATCGCCGCTCCGACGGGCCCCCATGATTTATTCAGCAGTAGATCGGGGCACGCAATCGGGCTGTCAGGAGAGCGTCAGCTTATTAGGCAAGTTCTGCGTGATTCCAGGAGAGGGTCTAAGCTATAAAAATCCCGCGCCCCGGCTCTGATTAGTACCAAATCTGATCCCAAGTTCGCCAGAAGCCGGCTCCGAGGGAGAGCGAGAGGAAGGGACGCCGGGCACCGCCGAGTCCCGCCGCCGCCCGCCCTGCCCCACCGCCGCCACCGCCGCCCCAGGTAGGTGCGAGGCCGCGCCCGGGCGC
>VWYP01060582.1:458496-570396 GCA_013400435.1 Pycnonotus jocosus | reverse complement strand
GGTGAGCGCGGCCGGGGTCGGTGTGCGGAGCGCGGAGGGGCGCAGAGGGGCGCGGGGGGGGAGCGGAAGGGCGAGTTTCAGCACTGGGACAGCGGCGGCGGGGACGCCCCCTCCCCGGCCCCGCGCTGCCCTCTCCGCCGCCGCGGCTGGGCTTCGTAACCCAACCCTCGTCCCTCGTCTGTCCCCGCAGGTTTGGGCCCCGATCATGAAGATCCCACTGCTGGTCTCCACGGGAATCCTGCTGGTCGCCCTCCTGCCCTGCCAGGAGTGCAGAGCTCTCAGCAAGAGCCCGGCACCCGCCCCTGGGGCTCTGCACCAGCCAGATTTCTTCCAGCAGCAGCAGCAGCAGCAACAGCAGCAGCAGCAGCAAACTCTGCCCGTCCTGCTCCGCATGGGAGAAGAGTATTTCCTGCGCCTAGGCAACCTTCACAAGAGACCCGTTGGCTCTTTCTCCGCCTCCTCCAGCAGCACCAGCCACCTACAGCCCGAAGCCTCCGCCAGCAACTTTTTCCGGGCGGCGGTTCAACAGCTGCAGCAGCTGCCCGAGCGCTCGCCGGGGAACCGAGAGGACGGCGAAGCCGAGGGTGAGGCCGTGGAGAGGGAGAAGCGATCCGAGGAGCCCCCTATTTCTCTGGATCTGACTTTCCACCTCCTGCGAGAAGTCTTGGAGATGGCCCGAGCCGAGCAGTTAGCGCAGCAAGCTCACAGCAACAGGAAACTGATGGAGATAATCGGGAAGTGAAACGGCCCCTCCCCGCCTTGCCAAAGAGATTCCGCAGTTAGCACAAGAATAATTACACCGTCCGATGTACCATAGTGCTGCTCTGATGTCATCTCTTTATTTTTATATAGCTTTAAACCTAGAAGGGTGTACTCCGAACAGCCTCTGTCCCTTGACTAGCATGCACAACCGTGTACCAAGTGCAGAAACAAGAGTGTGGTTCGTAACCTCCCCTACCTTTATTTATTTCTCCATTTCCCAGTTATTCTAGTGCCATCGCTACGTAATGATGTGTGAACATTGGAAGAAATGGTGTCAAGAAGACAGAAAACTTTTCTGCTGGGGGCAGGGAGGTGGGAGGGAGAATCTCTGTAAGCTACTTTCAATCCACTTTTTTTTTTCCTGTAAACATTTTTCACAATAAAACATCTTTTCAGCGCTCGGTCGATTTGGTTGTGTAAGAGAATGTTTAATATTTATATTTTTAATAAAAGCTGCAAAGTAAAGATGACTTGATAGACTTTCTTGCCTAGACGCCTGAGGGCTGCTCCGCCTCCCTCAGCGCTTACCGGGGCGGAGGAGCACCCGCGGCCGTGGACACCCGGACCCGTGGGGAGCCCTGTGTCTCCCCCGGGGATGTTTCCGCGGGGAGCCCGGTATCTCCCTCCGGGATGTTTCCCCCGCCGCCCCGGGGAGCCCCATCTCTGCGGGCTCTCCCACAGGCGCGCCCCGACGCCGCCGGCCGCGGACAGGGGCTACCCCCGCCGCCGCCCTCGGCGCAGGCTCCTCCCGGGAACGGGATGTCGAGGGCAAATCGGTGCCCCCCAGAGGTGCCGAATCCCACCTGTGCAACCTCCCCGAGGGGCTCCCTGGCTCCTGCCGCTGTGGCAGGGATCGGGAGCAGCGATGGGAAAGCGGTGAGGCGCTCCCGCATCTCTTTCGCGTTTTCGCATGCTCCCCGCACCCCAAAAGGGCAGGTTCCTCCCTGCTTCGGCTTCCCCCGTCCCGACGGCGGTGCCCAAGTGGGGTCTCTCCCCGGGGCTTCTTGGGAGGCGGCAATGCGTGTGGAGAAACTTCCCGCGAGGAGCTGGGGGAAATTTCCAGGACGACTGGGAGAAAATAGTAAATCCCTCACCCCGAACCAAATCCCGGGGAAAAGCTGCTCCAGCAGCCGGAGGCGATGCGGTGGCGGTGCTGGGCGGCGCTCGTTCTGGGCTGAGCGAGTTCCAAAGCTTTGCGCGGAGCTCGCCTGTGCAGCCCTCCAAAACTCTTGCAGGAGAGATTTCCAGGGAACGTTCTCCATGAAAAACAGATACCAGCGGGAGTTGCTGTCACTCGGGCCGGTAGCAACGCGTGTTCAGGACAGGGGCTGACCCCACACAGCCTGCCAGCCAGTCTGCACTGCCAGCTCTCCAGTCCTGCTGGGGCACAACGCAGCCTTATGGCCCCACGCAGGCCCCTGCCAAAACAGTGCACTGAGGGTCTGGCTCGAGGATTTGGGAAAGATCCACACGTAACCCTAATGCAGAGCTTGACACCTGGTCCCTTGTGGCACCAAGTGCTCCCGGCAGCCTGCCAATCTCTTAAACACTACCAAGTGTTGACACCCTGCTCCCAGTGACAAAAATCACAGAGTACTGCCTTCAGTACAACTTGTAGAGCCTCTTAAGACACAAATTTGATTTCATTTGATGGCTCAACATCTGCAATGCATGCAGAACAGGAAAGTCAGCATCTGCCTTTTCTGCAGCACAGCACAGGGGCTTTGAATTAAACCTTGAGTAAGTACTTGTGACCACCTTATTGCACTCTGGTTTCGTGTAAGAACATGTCCCCTTTGGTACACACACTGATGGCTGAGAAGACATGGACACAGGTTATGGCTGGACAGACTGGGCAGCACTTCAGCAACTGCCCCACATACTCAGAGCTCTGTGGGGTCTTGGCAAGTGCTCTTAATATGTGTATCTTCCTCACTCCTGTGACTGGGAACCTTCCTTACAAATAGTGTGTTTCTGCGAGCGTCATCTGTTGTGGTTTAGTGGGAAGAGCAAGTGCAAAGGAAGAAATGGCAGCTTCCTTCTTCCCTCCCGTGTTCAGCCTCCGCAGCCTGGGAGGCACCAGCACTGCTAGACACAACCCTGACTTGGGGCTGCCAAGGACGTGGTAGTGTCACTGAAGTCACCAGCACTGACAAGCAGGGACGCAGGAGGATACTGAGGAGAAACACTATTTTGGCAAACGGTGCTACTAGAGAATATCATACCAGCACTTTAGCTAAGAACATTGGTGAAGTGTTTACACCTACATGGGGACGTGCCACCAAGTGAGTTACAAAACTAGCAGTGCTCAGCCTAAAGCTGTAGTGGTGCTTCTTCCCCTTCAGAAGCAAGAAATTATTAGAAAACACTCTGACTACAACACATATAAGTAATCTGTCCCCATGCTCCCCTCCCTCTCAGGTCTGTCAATTCAAGGGTGTGATGTGGAGGTCAGCTGAGTTCCTAGGAATGGAACCTGCTTGGATGCCCCTTCCCAGGCCAGTTTCTTTGCTGACTGCATCCAGGCTGCCTGCACTCATGGTCCTCCCGAGGAGAAGCACATCAGAAGCCAGCCAGAGTGAGTCATTATTCATTCAGTGAGTTCAACCAGGAGAAGGAGAAGACATGACGAGCCGGCTCGTCACCCCTCTCACTGCTCACGGGAGCTTCCTCCACTCGTCCTTGAGGGCATGGCTCAGAACCAGTCTGCAAACGAAGGAAAGGTTGATAAATGGAAGAGGAAAATATGAATTGCATTAAAATCCATAAGATTTCACAACGTGCAGGGGAACAGAATGAAGTGGGAAAGAAGGGAAAAGGCAGGGAGCATGGAAATTTGGGAAGCTAAGACAAGACTTGTAACACCAAAGAAGTCAGAGGGACTTTTGCCATGGCCAGTGTCTGAAGAAGGATTATGCTGTGTGAGCATGCTGCATCTGTGCAAAGGGCTGAGTCCTGATTTGGACCTCTGGAATATTATTGCACTGAAGGTGATAAATGCCTGTTCAGAAGTGATCCTGAGCCAGCTTGGCTTGTGTAGCTGGGCCTCCAGATTGATGTGAACCAGAGCCAAATGTTATTGCCAGTGCATTGCCACTCAAAATGATACTTGTTCTGCTGTTATGAAATCTGCCTTGGAAGTGTTTTCTTTTTTTTTTTTTTTCTTTTTTTTTCTTTTCTCTAAAGTCTTCTAATATTTATTTCACTTCAATTTAACTCAGATGAAGAACAGGAAATAAATAATACAGAGATATAAACTTCAGTTTACAACCCTATTTTTTTTTTTTGCACATATATCCTACACTTACAGTAGAAAAAGGAATCTGGACATGTATGCAGTAGTTGCTAATAAAAGGAATTTCTAAAATTAGTTGAATATTTAACAGACCAGTGTAATAGGCAGAAATATTTTACTAGATCGCAATCCATTTGGCAAAGAATGAAGACTGCTTTGTGATAGTATCAGAAGTCCTATTAAAGATAAAATATATAAAAATGGGTGATTTACTAGCTAAGGAAAGCCTTGTGTCTTAATCATTAAACAACAATTTAACTTGCAATATACAGGATTTTTTTTGGCCTTAGTATTCCTAGATGCACTCATACATTATTGTACATTCCCAAAATTAAACCAGCCATGCTGCCAGTCTTCTTCGTGCTGGGTTTTAGCTTACTTTGGAAACATCAGCATGATCTCAGGTGAACAATTTTATGTCAACATACTTCTCAATAGAGGGCAAATGACAAAGTAGCATCCTCTGAATTCCAACATCTCAATCATTTATAGAATTCTCCTAAAACAGAAAGTTACTAAAGCAGTGTTGCTAATAGACACATCCAGCAACAAACATTGAAGCAGGGATGCTTGTGAGGAACTGAAGCATGGGATGGATGATTTTCCTAAGCATTTTTGTAAGTACTTACTGTTAAAGTGTACTACAAGAATAAGTAAGAACTAGTGGTGTGTTAAGTATAAATTGGCTATTGGGCTTCATTCCAGTTACTATCTAATTAAGTGTCACCAACAAAAAAGAGAGTATGAAGGTATGAAAAGAAATAGATCCCTGATTCTTTATTTATATCTAATCAGGGTTCACAGAGCCATTTTTATCAAGATCCTTGATTGCTCTAAATTGAAACAGCCCTATAAATTTCAATGATATATTATGTGAGAAACTGCTTTACTGTTTGAAATGTGGACCAATCTTTGACTTAGATTAATATTTTCAAAGTAAGACACTCATTGCAACTTACTGCAAAACCCAAGCAAGAATCTTGCATATGAAAATAGCTTTTGCTTGCTAACTTTATAGTGTGTTTTACTGAAACCACAAGCATGGTGAAAACATGGGAAAAACAGCTGCCTACTTGAATGCAAAAGCCCATTTCCAGCAATGCTGGTGAGAAGGGCAGTCTCCCAGGCTCATGCAAAATTATGGTAAAGAACTGGGCCTAGGGGGCCAGACCTGCAGCTGAAAGGCAGGCAGCTAATTGAGGCCTGATTATAGAAGATCTGCCTCTCAGCCCTGGAAAGTGCTGACTGCAAATCTTTCAACTTGATTACACTAAACACATGGCTAGACTTTCTGAGTTATAAGGCATTTGGCATTCTCTTGATCATGGTAGATGCAGGAGCGTAGGTGGTTTATTAGTCTTTCATGATGCTGAAAATTGTGCCTTTATTTTTGGAAGGGCAGTCAGAGTGCCCAGACTAGCTAAAAGTAATTTTGAAACTGGTTGTACCATTTTGTGCACCAAGCCTTCAGCAGTGTGTGTAAGCAGGAATGGGACAACCCTCCTCACTTCGCACCCTGAAAAGGAATAGGACTGAAAAGAGGTTTAAAACACAATTCCTGCCCTTTTTTTTAGCACTTCCACTTGCTATTCTAATCAGCCACTATCCAAAAATTTACATTAAATCAAGATTAACTTCAAAGCAAAGAACTATCTACAAGTTTAAAGTTACATTGAATGTTTCACAGGATTTGAACCCAATATATAAGAAGAAAGAAAGCACAATGCAATGACAGACTGGCAAGCTGACTGCATTACCCTGTTAACCACTGCTGCTGGTACATTTCAAGCAAAACAATCTTTGTCTGCATCACTGCCAAAACTGTATTTCATAATGTGTTAACTCCTTCATATTTTGCTGTGATGACATCTTCCTGTGTCAGCAAAACAATGTTGGAACTCTAACACATTCCCACTGGGTTTGGCTGGATGAGGCATTTGCTCCCTGTGCCTTGCCGCACTCAGCAGCCTGCTTGTCTGCAATACCTCCATGTGCCTTTCCAATCATTTTCCATCACACTCAGCCAGGAGTGAAGCAAGCATAAAACTGACAGTAGGACCATTACTTTGGTTTTTAGGCTTGTGTTTTCACACCTGTGACGCTTCAGTGTTTGTCTCTGAATCATACAGTGACTGAGGCATGCTCTCTTTGTGTTAAACAAGAAACTGTCAAAAGGTGCCAGCAGCAACCTTGTCTGTGTTATTAAGTCCACTCTTCCCTTCCAACAGCAGCCTGCACAACTCAAGAGTTATCCAGTCTGCTGGAATTGTCCAAAACAAAGATTTCAGCTGTAGATTTTACAGAAAAACACCTGTTTTGAACCAGGCTGTGATTGTGAAAGACAGAATGCAGAAGCAGGTCACTGGGATTAAGGCACCTGACCGCTCTGTAGGTCCTTGTAATCTCGTGCTGGATTATCTTGCTCTCCCTGTTACTGCAACCCTACTCTGCTCCCAGAGGAAAGCTCAGTGCTGAGCATGGCACAGCCCTTGCCACATGCCTTTAAGACAGTCCAGATTCAACACTTCATTGTGTCTGTCCATTGCTATTAGGTAACTTGTCAAGCTTCTACCTGAGCTTTATCTTTGCTTTGGAGACCTCAGGGGTAGGACTTGTTTTTCACATTACCCAGAAGAACAAGTCCCAACCCTTTGGGTCCCTAAAAGTAATAAGGAATAACGAAAGTGTTTGCCTAAGATTACATTAATCACATTAGGCCAATGCTGAGAGAGTGCTGAATACTTACACTTTGATTTATGTTTTCCCCTGTGGTGTCGAGTGACATCAGATGGTGCTTTCAATAAGCACCAGGAATTTTCACCAGGCCAGCTCATGAAGTGGGGAGAGAAGTACACCATGCATGACTGATGGTTGGTTTTGTTCCTCCCATAAGCAAAGTCCAGGCTGGAGTTTACACGCCAATTCTATGGAGGTGCTGAGCAACCACAACTCCCACTGAGCAGCCATTCAGCACTCCTCAGCATCTGGCATGCTAGAATTTGCATGAATAAACAGTATAAGGATCTCAGAGTTGAGCCCTATGAGTAACCTCGAAGATGCAAATATTCAGCATCTTTCAGTATTTGCTTCCTTAAGCAGGGCTCTACTTAAATCTGTATAAGGTTCTTGTAAAAGGGTGTGGAGATGAGGAAAGAGGTCAGTGGGATGGTTTGTCATAACATTTTCATTTATTAGGTGCCAGCAGTTATCCTCTTTATGCTGGGGAAAAATATGTAGACTGAACCTTTTAGATATTTGAAATACAATGAAGTCTACACATTATTTTCTGCTCTACCAGCACTAATGTCTGTACCCTTTAGGTACAAAGGCTGGGATCTGTACTGACAAACTTTAGTCATCCAGAAACAAGATATTCACTCAAGTAAACTCCATTCATCCCCTCTAATGGGAGTGATTAGAGCAAGGCACAACCAGAAGGTGATTTTTCTTTGAGGGTGATCCTCAAAGAAGTGGATTGCCCTCTGGAGGTACCTGTGTCTTTCTGCTGACTCTACAGATACTCTGGGTGACTGGGTTAGACTAGATCTGGCTTTTAAGCAATTATACAAGAAAGAATCCAGCCAAGTATTTCAGGATATAAAAAAACTCCTTGATAGGATTTCAGAACTTTGACTGCAGTATTGTTTTACAAGAGCACAAACTCGTAAATTTAGGAAGTGGGGAGGAAAGGTGAAGGTCTGAATATGGCTCCATAATCTGCTTTAATGCAGATGGATGAGGTGGTTGGTTACAACCTATATGACGGTTTTCTGGAGCAACAATGCTAACCAGAGCAGATTCTGCCCCTTGGGTCCCCATTCACCTCTTCCTGCTTTGTTTCCATGGTTCACTGCCCATTTGCATTGCTGCAGCACTTTGAAGGGCTGTGCTAAGAATGGGAATGTCACTGGAACGACACCAATTTTTTTTTTCTTTTTTTGAGGTGAAGGAAGATATTTTTAAACCTGGATCATTTGAATGATTTGATTTCAGCACAGCTCAACAAACAGCTGCCTCAGCACAATGCCCTGTAAGTGGTGGCATCTGGGCAGCAATAAGAGGCAGGGCCATTTGGCAAAAAAACTCCTGAATCATCTTTGCTGCCAGAGGAAAAAATGGATACACAGCCTTAGAGGCACATGAACTACCCAGTGCCTTTGCTGCCTCCTCTTGATCCAGCAGGAGAGCAAGGGTGTGAATTTGTTAGAAAGTGTGGGTCTTGGAGAGAGAAGCAATGAAAATACAGGTTTCTTGCTTCCGGAGTTTCTGTAACCTCAGAAAATGAGCTAGAAATTAAATTTAATTCCCATTTTTAGCTGGCTTGTTTAGAAACAACCCCCGGTGTTAACAAGAACAGGCATGATTAAAAAATGCTAGCTGGTTGCAAAGCAATCACAGAATCTGTAGGCTATGTTTGTCTGCCTCAAATGTCAAGTGTTACACTTCTGGCACTCAACACTGCCAGGCAGCGGAAACAAAGGGAGCACAACAGGTTATTTTTAAATAGTTTAAACTTCAGTTCAAGCATTTTGTTTTCATATTTTTATGCAGTCTAGCTCCTTCAGCATAACACCTGGCAGCTGTCACAACAATATTGTTTTAAAGCTAAGAGGCTGCTTATTTTGCATGGATTTTTTTTTATCAGTAGGAATCAACAGAGCATTCTACAAAATATTTGCTACAATTACCTGCCACAGAAATATATAAGGTAGCAGACAAAATTATGTGCACAGACAAGCTCCACCAGACACAGACATTACACTCTCTTAATAGTGGTCAGTAAAGAATTTTGAAAGTCTATTGGGAGAAAATGCCCTTCTTCAACAGATCATCATTATATTATAATTAACATTATGTGGATAATGTCTAATGCAGAGTCTCTTATATAATGATCTCAAAGTGATAAAATGTATTTTAGATGAAAACAGCCCATTTTTATTTTGGTATAAGTTCCACACATCTCCCACAGGATGTGGAGGTCCAGACACTTGAACCTGTGGTAGAAACTGCATTAGAGCATGGTGTGGGAGAGCAGTTTTCTTCTCAGCATTAATTGGGACAAATGAAATACAGTTCCCTTATATAAGTCACCTATTTTTTCATGACTCAAAGAAGAAAAGGCAGAAATAACACACTTGTGTAATGTTTGACCCATTGCTGCACCTCACTGATCCAACTTTTTATTGAGAATAATTAAATAAATATTTGCATGAAACCTAGTCAGTCCTGCTACTGTCCAGGGAAATGAAAGAAACCCAAGAGGAGAGTCTTAAAAACACATGAATATTAAGGCTGCATAATCAGAACTGTCTATCCTGCATCTATTCACATCATTCTTTGTTCCTTTTGGAGTAAAGGTTTTTTGGGACCTTCTGATCAGTCAGCCTTTTACCATTTCTGCTCACTTCCAGCCCTGCTGGAGAACTGTCTGGCAAAGGAAGGATCCTATTGAGAGGCTGCAGGAATAAGTGCTGGTCACATAGTACATGCTGGTCACCACTGCCAGGAAGCTACTCATCAATCCCAGTTCTTCCCTCTTCCTCCTACTGCTGCTTTGTCACACAAACAGATCTGACTTCAGATTAACAAAGTAAATACGAAGTAAAGACCTTCCAAGAACTTCATAGCAGTAATCAATCTAATCCCTGTTGTCAAAACTTAGCTCTTAGCCTTCAGGGAGGAGTAGCAAAACCAGTAATGCTTTAATGTCCTGCCTGCCCCTGTCAGGCAGTCTTTCCTTTGACTAATACAGACTTTTGTATGTCAAAGCTCTTTCTTCCTCTGCAAATGGTACTTTTGGAAATCCAATGAATGACAGAGTGATAGTTCAGACTGTGATTCACCCTGGAGCTCCATTCATGGGATCAGATAACAGAGGCAGCATAGCTGCGAGGTGTGCAGACACACACATCCCATGCTTGGAAGCTCATCCTGTGCTGCTCACATCGTGACTGACTGACCTGGGCTCCTGTAAGTGTGCCGGGGGTGAGAGTGGTGTGTGTGAGCTGTGGACACAGCACAGCTCCTCTGAGAGACAAAACCAGTGGAGGTGCAGGACAAAAAGCCAGACTGTCAGCTGAAGCAACCTGTTGCCATTCCTCAAAGCCACCACATGATAGAAAAAGAAAGTCTTGGCCACAGTTACAACATTTTTCCCCTCATCAGCTGTTGCTGCTACCACTTTTTCTTTGTGTGCTCCTTTTTCCACGTCTCCAGTTGCCTGAATCTGCTCCTTACTGCAACCACAGCAACTGAAGCTGTTATCCAAGCTATGACTCTGCTCCAAAACTCCAAAATTGCTCAGTGAGTAGCACTGTGATTGCCCAGATGGATGTCTGTCATGTCAAATTTCACATTGTAATCTCCGCTTGCCCGTTAGCAATGCTGGCCTGCTTGCACAGCACTCAGCCAAGTGATGAGCAAGATATTAAATCATTCCTTCTGTCCATCTCACACTGTTCCCAGGTGAAGGCCAAGGAAGCTGTGATAAATTCTGCTCTTAGATCTTTGGATGCAGTCACAGTTATTGATCAGGTATTGACAGTGCATAGAGTACAGATTGCAGTCACTGTCATCAGAGGCAAGCTTGGAACTGACCTGCATCTGGGCAGGCACCAGCTCATTTTTTTTAAAAATAAGTTAATTTATTTTATAAAATTAAATTTTGAAATTGTGCATAAATATAAAAATGAATGTATTTTAAAGACAAATTTTTGCCAGATGTTGAAGAGGCTCATCACCACTAATGGGGGGAATGACAGCTATATTTTCTTGGTAAGGCATTTTGTAATAGAATAAGTCATACAGCAAGTGTTTCATAATGAACAAAAACCACTTCTATGTACAGAAGTGCTGAGCCAGGAGTGCTCTGAGTGACTGATCTGTATTTCTATCACCACCTTCAGTGGCTGAGATAGACTCAGGCAGATTTTATAGGGTGCCCTCTAAAAGGAAAAGAGCAATGAGAAATTCAGATCACTTATCCTCCAGGACTGTGAGATCCTCATTCTCTGTTCAGTCAAAGGCCTGATGTCTGTGTTTGACATCTGTAGCATGGTTTCAACATTGCAGCATCTCTTGGCTGGCAGCCAGGTTTTTTTTAATTAGTCACCGGTCTCTTACTTAATGACCTGAAGATTATTGCAAAGATGCCAGGAATATATACCACCTGAAAAGAGATATATCACCTGAAAAGAGAGACGAGACTGAATCAGCACTGTTTGATATGTCTGTCTCCCTATTTTCCATTTAATTTTGGCTGCAAATACAGCCTCCCTTGTCTTTATCTCCATTTTGAATGCATGGTAGGTGGGCACTGCAGGCTGCCTGCAGTCCAGCCCCTCACCTGCTCACACGCTGGGAAACCCTGCAAGTGGAATGATACCCCACCCAAACACTGGGGCTTAGGCCCAGCTAACTAATTACCACTACTGGGGTTTCCAATAAACTGATTTAAGGACATTTAAATAGTGATCCATCTCTAATGGTTACAGGACTACCAGTGCTGCTTTCCAGAGGTGAGTGAACGGCTGCACTGAAAGCCTGGGCTGTCTCAAGGCAGTAAGATAACTAACCAAATATTCCACAAGCAGATGGTTTGTGTAGTTGTGACGTACATCTATGGTAATGTGAAGTAAACCAGCAACAGTGCAGCCGTGATTAGGAAATATTTTTTGTTTATATTCTATTTTCCTTTTCAAACTCCTTGACAATGAGCAGAATGAGAGATGCTTGGAGGAGGAGGCTGAATGGAGGAAGAATTCAGTATTTAAATGAGCTAGTCATAGAAAGACAATGTCTACGTGAGCCTGACTTTGTATTAATTTCAACAGGAAAAATAATTTTGTCCAAACTGTCATTGTGGAGATCCTTTTACTAGTGACAGACTGAAAAAAAATGAAATATCCATAAATCAGATGGTATCTATGACTCACCAGACAAACAGTAGAGCAGACTACTTGAGGAAAAACTTCAGGTGAAGTATTTGCTGCTCATACTAATTATGAGAAACTGTTGTCTGAAATCTGGTCTTAATGCATTGCCCTCACGACTCATCACTGCTGCTTCTGAATCACCCAGATAATTCTCAAAATTAAGGGAGAGGGAGGTGTTAAAAGAGGAACAATCAAGACTTTCCTGATTTCCTCTGCAGGTATTGCCAAAAACTGAGGGGAAAAAAAATTCACCTGAAGCATAAAGTCAAGATACAAAATGGAAATTTACTGGCAAAATTTGCCACCAACTGACCATCAGCCAGAGTGGCCACAGACATAACTGCTATCACTGAGTCCCAACTCACTGAGTCAAACTACAGAGAAGCAAAGACAGAATTTCTTGACTGCTGAGTTTCTTGCATCTAATGTTTGTCCTATAGTTCAGGTACAGGCTGAATGCTTTCCCCTCACCCTGCTCAGGGTGAAATTTAAGAGATGTTTAGGAAGAAGATTGAAACAGTTTGATTTGGGCTTCTATACCAGCTGATTTAACACTCTCCTACAAAAAGCTCAGCTTCATGGACGATAAATGACTCATTTTCATTCAGTCAAATCTTGCAGATTTCTAATGGTACAGGAATAAACCCATCAGTTTTCTACCAAATGAAAGGTAAAATGCAGGTATATCAATACCTAGATTGCAAATATCAAGTTGATTTTTGCTGTCTGCATTCCTGGATCTTTCACTAGCACTAAACACACTTGTTGCAGGGAGCAGAGAACCTTTGGAGCAGCAGCTGGTGTCTTGGATGAGAGCTACCTGGGCCATGCCTGTGGCTGTTGCTAACAAACTTCTTGTTCTGCTCTGGGGGAAACTGTGGGAAGGCTGTGTCAGGTGGGCAAGAGGGAATGGGACCCTTTCTTAGCACCATTCCTGCAAGCTCCAGCCTTGCAAGGCTGCCTTCTCCTGAGGAAGAAATCCCTTTTGGAACAGCTGGCTTAAAGTAGGTATTTGTCTTCCTTACCTGAGCAGATTGGCAAGACTGAGTTTCCAATGTGGTGAAGAGAACATTTGTTATTTGTGTGTTCTGCTGCCATGCTTGTGCAAACATTCCGGGGCAGCACTGTGCTAAAATGTGGGACCATGCCTTTTATACCCCGATGGAAAAGTGGAGGGATGTGAGCAAAGAGCACAGCAGAATCTCTTGGCCTTATTCTGGTTTTCAATTATCTTATTTTGTCCATGTTGTCTGCAGATTGACATGACAACCAATCAGCTAAAACTTGGCTAAATGCTGATCTCTCTGATGCGATTTAAAGCTATCTCATGGGAAAAAAAATGAAGGATCACCAGCTGAAATTGAAATACTCAGCAGCAGGGCAAAGAGAGCTACAGTACATGAATACAGAGAGGACTGTCCTTATGGTAATCCTGGCAGATGGCATAAGGTTGCAAGCAAGTAATAGAAAATTTTAAAACTAATGAAACAAGATTAGCATAGGCCATTCCATTAGTATTTCTCCTCCCAAAAAGTTCAGTCCTGATTATATTTTATATCCTCATGGAATTAAAGCACTGTACTTGCTGGCTGCAAAGGAAAATTAGATCAGGCTACTGTTTGTGGATGATTAACTTGCATTTCCTTTCAGATTAAATGTATATGCTGGAGTCCTTTGGAGCCACAGACAGACCCTTTTCTTATGGGGAATTTGAGCAACAGAATGCAGGGTCCAGTACTTCATCTTAGGTGAAATGAACTGGGTAACCACAGACACAGACAAACCAAGACTCTCAGGAGCACTCACAAATTTACATGGTTTCACTGCATGAGAGATGTTGCCAACAATATATGATTAGGGAAAGTTGTGGGACTCCAAGATCTGTTTCTTCCATGCACTGGAAAGGGCTGCTTGCTAATGTGTGTGTCACCTGCCACTTATACATCCCTCCCCATGCTGGCAAGGCGGTTCATTGATGCTATTCTTGCTCCCCATGTTGTAATCACTGGCTGCTGGTTGTCATCTCCAGAGGCTCAGATCCCCCCAGCTTTAGACACTGAACAGGGGCAGCTGGGTTGGGAGCAATGTCACCTCACACTCAGCAGGCAGGGGGAAGAGGTGCCAAGTGAGAGGCAGCAGCTGCTGCTGATCTCTCTCTTACTGGAGATGCCTCTCATTCTCCGTCAGAGGCAGGAGCAGCCCGTGGTGACCACACTGCTGACTTAGACACTCTCTGAAGAAGGATGAGGCTGTCTAATGCAGAGTTATCTATTTTGTTCATGCTGAATAATCTTCTTTTGGCCCTTCTTACACCAAGCAATCTGTACACCTGTGGGCTGCAACTCCTGCTGCCTTATCCCTGCTGCTACACCCTCCCACACTCTGGAGGAAATTTATAGATGCATCAATACAATTTCTTAGAGTGAAAACATCCTTAAATAAAGTAAATGTTGGGAATTAATATGAGAACTGCTCTCTTTTTGCTGCTGAAAAACAATGAAAACACTATTGGTGCATTCTATTACAAGAGCCTGAAAATAAATTATGTGCTGCTCTTATGATGACAGTCATGCAGATTTATATTATTATTATAAATATAGTTATTCGAAGTAATTTTGTTATTTGGCTTTCAGGGGCTTATCACACAAAGGAACAAGGGCAGTGATCTGATCTTTCATATGAAAGATAAAGACACATAAACTGTCTAACCAGCCACTTCACTATGCATGGAGAATAAAACCATTTTTATGCAAATAGATCTGAGACCAAAATGTCTTCTTCTTTCACCTCCTTTCTACTTCATTATTAAATAAATCACAAAGATGTCACTGGAGACCACATAGAAAGAGGTCTCAAATGGTAGAAATAAGAGCTTTTGTCTATTTTTAATTTCAAAAGGTATTTTGAATTTAAAAAAGAGAGGGGGAAAGAAAGCATAGTGCTCTTCATAAGCCTGATTTCCCAGGAGTAAAAACAACCTCCACGTCCTTTAGTAATAATACAACAAAATTTCAAAAACAAACACAAGTAAATGAAGATTAAACTATGATCCATGAACTTAATTGAGATTCGCATTGTCCAATGCTCTTCAAATTCAAATTACTACCAGACAGTGAATCTTTTAGGCTAATTTATGCAACTAAAATGTAGATGATAACTTCTTCCCTCTCCCTTTTTATTTTTTTTAATGGAGAGATACTCTTCAGTCATAAGTGTTGGAAGTTCTGCACATAAAAGCTGAATAATAATTGGTCATTTTTCATAGATGCTCCATACCATGTACAGTGCTGAGAGAACAGTGCAGAAAGTGAGCAGGGAAAATCAATTATCTTTGTGTTGAAGAATAGATCAACACTGAATTTGTCTGTCATTTGAGCAAATACTCAAAGGTAACTACAGTTGTTTTGAGTCAGAGGTTTTTTTGTCTTCAGTAAATAACATTAAATATCCCAGTTGTAATACAGAATTCTCTGTAGATCAGTCATATCACACTGAAAATTGAACACACATGTATGTCTTACCTAAGTGGGGCATGAATTTGGAGCTAGAAGAACTAAGTCATGGATATTGTTTACCAAAATAAGGGATTACTCCAGAAGAGATGTTGCAGAATAGTTAAGGTTTAGATTACAGAGTTCGTATTTGGGACAATTTCACTTGGTAGTGAAGTTCTTAGTCCTTGATCTTGTGGATATTTCAGCTCTTAATGTGACCTAAGGAAAAGAAGTCTTTGTCTAAATTGGGTGGGATTCCTGCAAATGCTGCATTTCAGGGCCATGATTGCTACTCCATGCTCACTGGGAATGTGGGAGAGATAGTTTTGTACAGGTCCTGTGGTAGGACCTGAAGGGAATGTGGGATGTGCTGTGTGAGCTGGAGTGTGAGGGGACCCTTTGCACTGTTTCCATGGGGACCTCTGGAGAGTGGGGCTCGAGCCATCTACCCAAGGCAGCACAGGTGATTTGATGCTGTGGTAATCCTGGCAGCAAGATTATTTAGTGGATTTGTTTTCCTGATCTTAACCCCTCTGATGGCAATCATCACTCTTCAACACTTCCTCCCCTATTTGTTGGACTGAACAAGCTTGGTGTTCTTCATATCTGTCAACCAACAGGTTCTCCATCCTGTTGGTCATCTGAGCAGCAGCTGAAATACAAGCCCATATATCTGCAAGAGTAAGTGTCTCTTTTTATTTTTAACCAGGGAGATGCAATGTTTAACCATGCAGGAGTAAGCTGAAGGGTGGCATTTGTGAGGAGGAAGAAATGATTTAGGCAGCTTGTATTGTGAACTAGCATGATGTTTTTGGATGGGAAGAAAGGGAAAAAATCCTTTAAAGCTATGTAGGAACATCACCAGATACACTACTTGAACTGTTAGTTAATGGTAAAATGAAATATTTCCTACCCATGAAAGTACAAATCATGTATTGAATCAGAGTCCAAAGACGATGTAGTATGATAAGAAATGCCAAAAGTGTTATGCAGAATGCTAACTCCTGTGAGAAAATAAGAAGAGTGCTTCACCAGTGTTGTCATCACATGAACTAGTCATTATCACTATGTTCTGTGAAAAAGCTCTGTTTCCACAGCACTTTTCCATGATACACTTTAATTAGAGGAAGGGAGTAAATACAGTGGTGTGAAGAACATCAGCTGGGGTTTAAAAAAATAAGGGAATATAGCATTTCAGAGTGGGTTGTGTAAAACCACATGCAGGAAAAAGATAAAGTTGAAGGTCACATACTTGACTATTATCACTGCCCTGCAACAGCAGTCATTTCCTTTGTGACACAGACACATCTCAGCTCAGATCCTTGAATCTGACCACAGCATCATCTCATGGCATCCCCCTCACTTGGTCATTCTGCTTTTTCTATTCTTCTGCACTTGGCTGCTTCTTGTTCTTTGCTATCTCTTGCTCTGTCTCCAGCCCATTGGCAATCCAATCCTCAGCTGCTTCCCCTGCTCCTTTCTCCCACACCACCAGCACCATGAGCTACTCTTCTTAACATCCTCCTCCTTCTTCCAAAATGCTAGTGTCACCTGTGATCTGGGAAAATATCGAGATGCAGCACCCCCAAACTCACATGCCAACAGGAACTGACATCTTTCCTATGTGCCTGTTTTTGCTTCTGGTACTCAATGAGGAAAACTGGGTACCAGGCTGCTGTTGTTTTTCAGACAGCTACCCTCATCAAACACAAGTTTTGTTCCTTTTCTTGTTGTTGGGGCTGAGGGATGCAGACCACACTTAGGCAAGCTCCCAAGAGATTAACCTAGTACAGAATTTACCTAACTATGATGTTAGGCTGCCGGTCACCATTACACTGGTCATCAGTGTAATTGATAAGAAGCAGCAGCATCAATAAATTTCACTGTGAATTTACTTTTTGCCAGCTCATTTCAAATATACTTAAGAAGGCAATGTCATAGTAGATTTGATAATTTTAAGATACTTTTGTTTCTGATTCCACTCAAATATTCTCAAGTCAATCCTGATTTGAAAAATAGCCATTGAAATTTAGTGCTCAAATATTGCTTTTGTTAAGACAGTCAGTGAAGTCAGCCACCAAATTCAAGTGCCACTGACTCTAGCAGAAGATAAGTGCTCCTTTTATCATATCTCTGTGAACTGCTTCTCCTAACTTTTTGCCTGGCACATGATTGTTTATCTATTGTCATACAGTTGCTTAGGTATGCTATATAGTCATCTCCAGACTTAAAGGAAACAGCATGAAACACTTAATACCCACTTTTGCTTTCTCTCTCACAGACATATACACATAATCTCCTCTCATTGCACACATACAGGTAATTGCTTTGTTAAAACATGCAGCTAGAACCTGTAAATTATGATAGTTCAATTTACTGAGTGCTGCTCATGGGCTGCACATCAGACACTGGAGCGAGACCTGGTGTAGTGTGCAAATCATTACACAGCTCCCTCAGTTCTGTTCCTTGTATCTTTGGCCCATGGAGAGTGTATATACATGTGCTGATGGAGGATTATTCAAATTCATGTTATACCAACTCTAATTTTGTCATTTTAAGGAAAACACCCTCCTGTACTCAACACATCAGCATCTGTTATCCCATCATGCTGCTGAGTGTCTAACACTGAACTGAAATGTATTATCTTCATGCTCTCTTTTAATCAAGTCTCAAGAATTCTTGGAGCAAACCCTCTGCCACAGATCTGAACCCAGGAAATCACACTCTGTTCTGAGAGGCAATCAAACACACAAGAAGGCTCTGGGTGTTTGCATAGCCTCATGCTCACATGGGGAAGCACTCCAGGTGCAGCCACAGAGCTGCAGAAGGCGAAGCTAAGCCACAGCTGCTCAACCAGTCATGGTAGGACAGCACAGACACAGACTGTCAGCAGGTGACGAGAGTAATGTCATGCACAGGATTTCTCTGCCACTAACACATGCAAATATCTGATGTGCAGAGACATCACAAGCCTCTCCAATAGCTCCTGTGTGTGAGTGACTAGGATAACAGCTGGCACAAGCAAGGTGCACTGGCAGGTAAGCACAAGCAACCACCAGCATGCTGCTTTGAAGCTACAGTCAGCCTGTCACATATCGAAGCCATCTATAAATCCAGTGCATTTGCTGAAACGACAATTTGTGCTGTTTTCATATTCTTGAAATGGTTCTTATTCTTTAGCATGCAGAGGAAAATGAAGCCCCATTTTCCTTAACAGTTGCTGTTCCCGCCTTGCTGCACGTCACAGCCCCCTGGGGTGACTTTGGAAGCACTGACCTTGGACACGGCTGCAGTGGCATTACTTTCCTTACCACTCCCTGGTGCACTCTCCTCGATTGTTGCTGCTGCCGGGGCTTCTGCCTTCTTTGCACTTGTTTCCAGAGAAACAGGAGGCCCTACTTTCCCCAGCCCACTCACCGGGGTTGAGCTTGGGCTGCTTGGCTGCCGTGACTGGGACTTATACCAGCTAGGGTAAAACAAGGGATCCGTGGTTTCTGCTGTGGCTGGCACTTGAGTGTCAGGCTCAGGAGTCTGTTGAGAACCACTTGGTGTCACAACAACATCCTTAATCAGGACAGATAAAGAGAAGAACAAGCAGAGTGCACCACGTTACCTTCCTGCTGTAGTCACATTGTTCTGCATGTTGTGTTTGTTAGATATCACTGCAAGGCATAGATTTGTCCTACTAATATGGTCTGGAAAAACTGCAATCAAAATGCGAAGCAAAAGCGACTATATTGAATAACACAGACAAGAGAAAGAAAATAAATGAACCCAAAAATAGAACAGGAGGGTAGAACTAGCTGGGAAATGGATGCTAACTGAGAAAGGAGTGAGCAAGGGGTTAATTCAGATGAACCCTCAATTCAATTCTAAAAACAAGAAATTCTGCATAAGAGCCTCATGAACCCATACCAGCCATGAATGACAGGGGTAGGTACCTTCAAATGGCTTGCTGGGTGTTAGGGTAAGAGTAACACTTTTGCCAACAAGTCTGTTGATATGAGCAGCCAGAATAAAGGGAATGCTGGAGAGAGGCATTTGCTCATAAGCCTTACCATCAATGCTGTAAGCCAAGCACTGTTGGTCTGCCAGGAAGAGAAGCAGCCAGGTGAACTGCACCTCTCTACCTGCATCAAGCTCTTGGGGTTTCTGCACACGCAGTCTGCTATCATCACTGCACTTCTGCTTTGCCTTTTTACACCAGAAGGCTAAAACTCAAATACAGGTATCCCCCACACCACAACACCCACATACCATGTCTGACTCCATGCCTGACTATATCCCAATGGCATTTTATAATTTCTAGAGCAGCATGCTGTACCTTTCTCACTTTAGCCTTAGAAATTAGAGAATTCATGTTGGTGGGTGGAATTGCTTATGCCTAATTCTTGTTTGCATAAAACCCTTCATCAGTTAGGGAACACAAGTTTAGTTAAGTCAGTGCAAATCTGCAAATTTCGATTAAATCAGTAAAGCCTGATTTAAAGAGCATCTTCATATGACTGGTGGAAACATGTTTTTACATCAAAGAAAGAATGAATTCATAGTATTTATTTTCACTCATTTTATGTGGGGAGCTTGCTACAATCAAAGATCCTTTGTATGCTTTCTTGTTTGCACATGGGCCCGCTCAAATACATTCACAGCAGCCTTTACCCCCTCACCAACTACACTGAGTAAATTGTTTAAGAGGAGAATTTGCTAAGTTAATGGTATGCAAGGCAAACTAAAGTAGCACATGAAGTGTATTTTTTAATGTACATCTTTCAGAATATGAAGCAATTATGGTCTCGTTCTAATCAAATTCTCTAAGAAAAGAGTTGGCCTAAAATATTCACACCCTGAACCTGTTTGCTGTTAGGTTGTAAGAGGCAGTTTCCTCTCCTGTTTGGTGTATGATATTCCTGCATCTACCTAAACATATCCCAAGGATGATCAGAGCAGAAGGCAGAAAGTGCAATTCACAGAAAACAGATTAGAAGTATAATCTAAAAACTGGTGGTGGAAGGCTTCCTAAATCCAGAGGGAATGCCAAATTCTCTTAGTATAAATATTTTAACAATCATCGCGTTTATAACAGTTAGTCTTAGTTAAATCACAGCAAGCAGAACATTCGTTTTAATGCACTTAACTCCAAATGGAGTCTTTTTTATTTATAACTTATGTATCCCATATATATCTTAATTTATCTAGCAGCTAATTTTTTGCATATCAAGTGATACATGCACAGGTCAAAGTAAAGTTGCATATATGCCTACAAGGGCAGTAAATAATTTTGCCCTCTAGTGCATCGACTCCTTTAGCCCTGCTCCTGACTTATGGTGCCCACAGGACACGGGAGTATTTTCTGGCTGTGCGAGGCGCACTCAGCATAGCTGGCAGGGCAGTGGGGTAGCAGAGACATTTACCTGACCAGCTGGGGCAGCCAGCACTGCTGCTGGAGTGGGTTCAGCCAGGGGCTCTCCCCCTGCACTCTGTGCTTCAGGGTCCTGCTGAGGTGCCTGTGATGCTCTCTCTACCCCTTCCTCTTCCACCTCTTCCTCCTCTTCCTCCTCTTCCTCCTCTCCTGATGTCTCTGTGTGGACTTCACCCAAGCCTTCACCATCCTCTGTCTCCTCCTCTTCTTCTTCTCCCTCCTCCTCTGATAGGACACGTGTAAAAGGACAGGTTGAACACATGTGAAGATGGTTTCTGTCTAAAAGCCATCTACAATTGCATGGCAAAGTCACTGACAATCTTCTGCCTGGCAGAGGGGCCTGCTCCCACCAGCCTGGACTGGGCACTGCCATGGAGCTGCCAGCACGAGCTTTGGGGCAGGGAAGACACTGAACACACATGCTGGTTAAAATCTTAGGCTGGCCCTTTCCATGGGAAGGAGGACAGAAATTCCTGTCAATGCAGTTATCCTCATGAGGGATGTGCAGTACAGCCCTGCACGGTTTGGGGAGAGGTTACCTGGGATCTGGCACAATCTGTCATGAAAATAGTCCTTCTTCCAATTTCAGGTATATGTTTGTTTTAATGCCATCGAAGCTGTCCTCAGAATTCTTTACCAGGCCAGGGCTTTGCAAGGCATGACTGGAGGTTTGAGATACCAACATGCCTAAACCAGACTGTCAAACCATTGCTTTTGTGCCATCTGACATACCCTGTGGTCTGCAGTCATAGCTCAGGTTGTTTCCAGGTGGAGGCCTAGATTTTCTAGCTAGCACTAGATTTTCTTTAGTATAATCACACTAGTTATCCTAAAAATGTGCAGGGCCATCCTACCATTCCACAGAAATAAACCTAGATTTGATTATAATTGATACATAATGCTCCGGTTACATTTTGGCATAGAGAGAAATATCTGATTCAAGGTTTCCTACCCAGTATCATCATGGGAATCACACACAGCTGCTATATAAGAAAGAAATTTTGGTGAAATAAATTAACATACCTCTGTCAAAATCAATTTCTCGTATTATTTTTTCTTCTCTACTGAGGTTCACTGTAAATTGGTTCATATTTTCATACCCATCCTCTATTTTTTCCATTTGAAATCCTTTAGAAGCTTCAGTAATTCTAAAACAGAGATTGGTTATTGGCATTGGATTGCAAAAAACAAGAGTAAAAAATTGTGATTGTAAAAAACAAGAGTCTCAAGTTTAAATACTTACTTTTGTAGCAATGTTTTGGCATTCTGTGGAAACAAAAAAAAGAAATAACTTACTTCTTAAATGATTCAGTTTTTTCAGAGATTTTATACATTGAGAAATAATTCTTACACTGGCAGCTTTTAAAAGCACTAATAAGAATTTCATAACTGACAGCCATGACATCTAGGAATGATATAGAATTTGGATGGTAATTAGTATACAGATGAATAAACCTTTTAGTTCTTCAAAAGTGTTATAATGAAAACGTGAATATGATGGGAAATATGCACAGTTGGTAAAAAAAAGCCCAAATGGAAATATTTTTCCTCTTTTTTTTTTTTGGTTATGTTTGTGGTGAAAAGCATTTAGTCTATAACCCTTTTTAGTCACAGTAATTACATCTTTGACTATCCATGAGGGCATCCTTTTGGAGAGACAATAATTCTCTTTCTCTCAGAGGAATAATGTACTCTTCAAAGGCAATTCTTTGATGAAAGCAAGTGTTGGTTGTTTTATTTTGGTTTGGTTTTGTTAGAGGCCCTTGCAGCCTCTAATATTGAGGAATTGTAAACTTGTAAGACAGAAATTCTACATCAATTAATTCATTGGACAGGCTGCTAATGGTGCCGTACTCGTCCCTCTTATGTTTATAGTAAGAAAACAGAAGGAAAAAAGTAAGTAAAGGTGTAAAAATGTAACTTAGCACATAAATTATTGAAAAATTAATAGTTTTGTCAATTTACAAGTGAAACCTATAATTCTCTGAAGTTCATGTACACATAAGCACATTGTTCCACCATGATATTCATGGGAAAATAAAGATTAGCTGGAAAATGTTTAAATTCCCACTTCTTCTATGGGGACCAGAAATTCATATACAGGATAGTATATTCTGGTGCAAATAATAAATACTCATGTTCTTCATTTGGATGCTTTCCACAAGAAGAATAGTTATTTGTTTGAGCTTATTTGTCAGGTGTTTAAAAAATTAATTTGTATAAATGTTCACCTGAAGAACATTTGAAGAACCAAACACTTGAAGAACCAAACTCTGAATGGGCCTACAACTGAGAAGTGCTTAAATAATATATCAGTAAACCCATCATTCTTTTTCTATGTCTATCTATAGACTTTATACCTGCAAAAACACGGCCATTTCTGGTTCTTCCATGAACTGGATTCCTGATTCAACCAGTTTTGACACAGCTTCCAAGTGGTCCGCGTACTTCTTCATCAGGGAGCGGACGTGTTCCAGTTTCTCCTCTTGGGTTCTAGTGATTATTTGTGTCATCTCATTTTTTCTTTCTTCCAGTACAGAATAGAGATAATCAAATTTTTCACACAACTGTTCTTTCTGTCGTCTGCAGCACTCCTGTGAATCATTTGGTTTATGTTAAATATGTTATGTTCTTAAAAGGGTTTCTATTTTTACAGTTACTTGGAAGCATTTTTATCAAAGAAATCCCTCTTTCTGAACAGTGCAAAGGATTCTGAATGACCCCAGAGACTTTTATAATTTTCAAAGTCCAAGCTGTTGGAACGAAAGTTTAAAAACTCTTCTCAAACTCTGAGTTTCAAGCCACTGAAAGCCCCCAAACAGGTTATTGTATAACTTGTGAGTCTGCTAAAAAAAGTAAAAAGGTATTTATGGTGTCTGTAGTGATACATCAAAGTCAGCAGAAAGAGTAAAAGCTCCCACCGTATGAACAGCTGGGTCCATTTGCGTGGACAGAATGGTTTTAAAAGGAGCCAGCATCTCAAACAGCTCTGGAGGATTTTCTTTTTCTACCAGAGTACCTGGAACAATCCTGGCTGGGCTTGATTTTCACATATGCCCTCTTAGACTCTATTTGGACAAGAGGTGTCCATTATATTCCATTTACTGTGCACTGAATGAGGTAGAGGTTCTGCAAAGAAAATGGTGTATGATAGAGGCAATCAGATTCCAACCGCATGTTCAGGCACTCATTTTCACATCATTTCTTGAGACACTTCTATTGTCCCTCTAACCAGACAGCAGCATCTTTCACTGAGTTAGGAGGATGGGTTTGATGACTGCTGCATTGAGCACTCTCTAAAAAGAACAAACTGCAATTGCAAAGGAGGATTTATGGGGAGGAAATGGGAAACAGATTATATATCATGTCTGAGGTCTACCAAGTAGAAGTACTTGAGTCATCTGTGTGCCCCGAGGCATGACCTTATTGTGGTTAGACCTGATTGTGGATGGTGGTGATTATTTAAATCTCTTTTGTAGGAACAGAGGCTGAATCGATTCCTCATCTTTGTCCCTTGAGGCACAATGCTGAGATTGTGGCAGCCCAGGATTATTAACAGTCCCACAGAACTTTTGGTAGTGATAAAGACTTATTATTCACAGCACTTGGCCACTTTTTCTTAGACTTCCATCCAGAACTCATTCCTGAGTGGTGACAGTCTCAGTTAGGAGGCTAAAAATCACTGTATACATGAGGGTGGAGAGGGGATTGAGGGCACATCTTGATGCATTGACCCAAGTATCCACATCTGCTTCCCCGTGAGGAGGGCTAGGCTAAACAGGCGCTCCTTGCAGGGGGTGCAGGCTTGTCCTGCCCTGCTGGGAGTCCTTGTCACTTCCCAGAAATTCCTGATTAGTGCAATTACAAGGTGGAGTTAATGAAGTTTTCAAACGAAGAGAGTCATGGTTTCTGAGTGTCATTCTATGTTCAGACCTCAAATAATCTTCTCCCACTCCTCTCCTAGCTTTCTCTCCATGAAATGTCACTCAGATCACTTGTAAAACAATATTAATTTCAAGACAGTTGTGTGCTATCTTTGTCATCTGACACAGGGTAAGTGTTAGAGGAAGAAGAGCAAGCAAGTGATAGTAGGACGCCCTGAGAGATCCTTCCCTGTCTTTAAGCACTAATAGATAATATTTCCTGCCAGCAGATATTACAGAGTTGTGAATCTCAAGAGTGAGAGTGCAAAACAGGTTTCTAACTGCAAATGCTGAAATATCTCTGAAATATTCTCTTTCTGCATAAAAAGTTCCCATATGAAGTCTCTGCCTGATGGAATCACTCTAATCAGATTCTGTGTAATGAAAAAGGTTAATAAATACATGACTTTGCATTCTAAAAAGTTCTCAGCCTTTTTGTTTTTTAAAACATAGCTACATCAAAAAAAAGGAGTCCTCCCTACTGAGCATGAATCTCACTGCTTGTTCCAAAGGATCTGTATTGACTGACCTATGCTCTTAGCATTTGAAAAAACACTGTAATTTTTCCTTATTAGACTCATTTACAGGGCTAAACAGAACCTATTTATTGATGATAGTTTTATGGTATTTAGCATTTTATGTTATTTTCTCAATTTTCAGTATAATGTGTGAATAAGGTCTACTTCTCAAACAGTTAAAAGCTGTACAAGTATTTTTTTTTCTTTTCTTTTCTAGTAATTAAGGTTGGGCAGGAGCAGTGGATAAATGTAGAGCTGTAAGCTTACAAGTATTCCAGCTAAAAGTAAAATGATCATGTATTTTCTGCTAAAGCAGGTATTTATTGTTCTCTGCAAAGTGTTAAGCAGAAAGAAGAGACAATCTTGGATTGTATTATTTCCATGTGTAAACATTTCTGAGTTCCAGCTGTAGTTTCTTGTCTTCAAGGACAAACTGGTGTCAATTCAGACAAAGCTCTTGCATAGCAGGAAATGTGATTTGCTTGAAATGTAACATAGAAGTGCCAAGGTAAACTTTAAGATCTGTTTTCTGCAATCTTTGACTTTAAAGGTGAAAAGCCTGATAAAACATCTGAAGGTAAAATGGCTGCATTTTCTTTGAGCTTTGACTTTAAAGGTTAGATTTTAAGCTGAGTGGATGACTCTGAGGCAGCTAGTTTCAGAAACTGTTGTATTTTTAAGGTATTTTTAGCACAGTGTTTTCTCCATACTTCAGACTAGGTGTTTGAAGATTTGTTTCTGGTTCAGGTAGTTCAACTTAAATGAGTATAAGCTTTTTCTTTTGTATAATTCAAATTTCTGTAGTTAACCTACTTGAAAGGCTTGTTTCTGTCTGCAAAGTCCTGATAGCAGCCAATTTCATCCTTGTGGCATGAAGGCTTCCCAGCTACAAGGTTCTGACTGCCATTAATGTGCTCTGTCTTGTACTTGGGCCAATGGTTTTGTGTCCTTTGAAACAAACTCAGACATTTTCTGTTCCTTTTTGCTCAGAATTGTGTACATAGATTGTGTAATTATTTTTTCTTACTAATTAGAATCTGTACATCTTGGATTAACTTATTTTTCCCTACCATTTCTCTTTTCTGCTCTAGCTCTGAAGGGTCAATACAATTCTAATTGGGCTGAGAGGGATGCAACTCCTTCTCTAGATGCTTCATCAAATTCTGATCACAAAATCAATTCATATGAACTCCCTTCAGCCTAGTGTTCTGTGATGCTCAGATTGGTCAAAGTTGATGTTTATATTTGCTTTGCTGATGTAAAGCTCTCAGAGGAAGTGAAAGCCACTTCTGCTATTGAATAACACAAAACTAATTCCAACTATTCCAGAATGAGGCCTTCACCAGAAAGTCCAGTAAGAACACAAACTATTCTCTCCCATGAGCAACAAAACAAGACTCCTTAAAGGACAACATAATAAAACACAGCTTCTGTGCAGAAGGCAAAGCAACCAAACACAGAACAAAGACTGACATACCTGTGAACCATGCTGTGCCTACCCTGTGGCTGAGACTAAGGCTGTGCTCTCCAGACCTGTCAGACTTCAGACTAACTGGTCTTTTACAGCTCTAGAATCTGATCTTGGATGTTAAATGAGTTGGGAGCCGACAGCATTTTGGCAGATCTGCTTTTAACTTCGGTGAGATTCTGTTCCACTAGGAATATTGAGCAAGACTTGCTGGTATGGATTATCCTTGCTCTTTATCCTCCATCATATAGCAAATGTCAGAGGTGCTGAGCAGGACGTACCCTTTGGTTGAGGCAGTACATCTTGATAATGTACAAAGCCTTGAGGAATGGTTCAGTGAAACAATGTGGGAATGCATTTGGTTAAAGTGAGGTCTGTTAAAGAATGATCATTACCAGAAGTTTAAAAGATGCAATGTCACACTGAAATAACAGCATTTAAAGAGGGGGTACCTACCTCAACCGTCTTGCAGGTCTCCTCCAGCTGTGTGACAATCCCTTGCATTCTGTCATTGCTCCCCACCAGGACTGCAATGCCATCACTCAGCTCAGACTAGGCAGTAAGGAGAGAGCAAGCAGAAGGGGGTTAGGTGCTGTCACACTTCAGTGTGACACATCTAACAGTGGGGAGCAGGGGACAAATCAGCCATAGCCAGGATATTACTTCGTCTTTCCACCAGAACTGAGGAAAAATGAAGCTTTATATGCCCACAAGATATCTGCTTGTATTTTGACATTTGTTTCCTCCCTCAAGACACTATGAAAACATCGACATTTTTGAATTTTTAATGGAGAAGAAACTGTGGTTTGGAAAGAGGGACGCATTCTGTTCTAAGAAGTTCTTCTAGATGCTTGTGTTTGAACTGCTGTTTCAACAGGCCCCAAATATTTCCTTTGGGTTTGTTGAGAGAAAAGACTCTTGAGGGTGGTGGTTGTTTTTTTTTTTTTTCAGTGTCTGGATCTAGCCACACCACTGTGGTACTTCCCTGAGGACTGTGGCTCTTGGCCTTGGAATAGAGAAGAGGTGGCCCATGGACCTGGAGGGACCAAGGTATTACAGAGTCCCTGGCACACAGGCAGTGGGCTTGGGGTTGTGGTGAGAGGGGACAGGAGAAAAGGAAGAGAAGAAGGTAGAGGCTGAGCCACTGGCACAAGGGAAATGAATGGAGGAAGAAAATAACCTGAGTGTAGGGATGAGATGATTGTGGGGTATCCCTAAGAGAGACAAAGTAGGCAGTCCTAGGGGACTTGGGGAAGGTGCTGGGGAGTGCAAGAGGCCCTTGGCACACTGCTGCAGGAACAGAGACAACTGTGTTCATGGCTTCCACAGCTCTGTACAGGATCCTTTGAGGCCTCCATAGCTCTGTAAATGCTCCTTTGAAGCATGCATCCTGCAGCCTCCAGGTTACTCCTCTCATCTGGGCATGACAGCCCCTTTCCATGGGCACTCTGGAAAGGAAGACACAGCTCGCAAATCTCCATGCAAGATGAGTGATTGGGGGCACGGATTCAGTTCAAGAAACTTCTCCTTCTTCTCCCACCTTTTTTGATTGAAAATGATGTTTTTAACTCCTTTCCTAAAGCGACTCCTCATTTGTAGTTTACACACACACATGCATCTGTGTGACAAAGTTGGAGGCTGGGATTGCAAACTTGGCCTGTCTGATTGCTTGCCCCACTGAGGCTCTCCAGAAAAATGAGCTGTTTATCTCAGGAGGATAACCCAGTGAGTCAGGTTTTAAATTAACACTGTATTAAAAATAAACAAGTCTTTTACTGGTGACAGCAAGGGCAGAAGATGTTAGGTACATCCTGTGCTGCCAACTATTGAACATTCCTTCATTCACTTGCAGGAGGAGGTTTTTAACTTAACTTTCCTTAAAAATGGCATGCTTAAATGTAAAAGTGTCTGATAGATAACTCTTTGATTTGAAATAGTCTGTTCTCTTTCCAGTTCTTAGTGTTGGAAATGCCACTTGTTTGTCTGATCTAAAAGTGCTGCAGAAAAGGGATTAGGAACTCAAAAGAGAGATCCTCAGCTCCACATCAAAATTGGGACAAATTGTAATATCTTTTTGTGTGATCTCTCATACATTTATTTTCCTGTGCTTCTAAACAGTTTCTACAGATTTGTGAGAACCTTTCAGCCACATACAAGAGTGGCAAAGGCAACCCCAGACCCTTTTGGAAACTCACAGGGAGCTCCTGTTAATGGTCCTGTCAGTTTATTCAAGGACTTTGGGAAACAAAAAGATACTTACCTTCTGTTGCTGGTAAACATTTGTGAGAGGAGCAACCTGACAGTCTTTGTGGGCACCAAAGATTTTGCACAAGGAGCAGGTGGGCATTTCACAGTTCAAACAATAAATATTAATTCTCTCATCTTCGTGCTCTTCACACATTGGCTGGTCACACTTCCTGTCAGGTCTGCAAAAGAAAACATTTGTTTAGAACAAAGATGCTGCTCACGAGTTTCTGATAACAACACTCAGAGTATTTGCATGAAATATGGTACATTTGTATAGCAGCATCCAAGGCTGACTGAATACACAGCGTAGACTTAAACCTGTCACGTGGGATGGCCAAAGAGACAATGGTACAGCTTAATGTCCTGACACAAAATGATGAGATGACAATACAGCCACATGACCTCATATGGGGATTCCTATATCAATGAGGAATGTGACTGGGAGTGTGACAGAACACTTGCTCATATTTAAAAATTTAAATAACCTCACTAAGCCTGGACTCAGACTACTCATGTATTTTAATTAGCATGTTATCTAACATCTGTCTGAAATACGAAACATATGTAATATCTTTCTGGTTCATCATGCAAATTGCTGTGCACTTGGCTCAATGCAGCAAAGCTGTTATGGTGGAGACTGATTTTAAGCAAGAATTGTAGATACAGATGAACCTTTAGGCCTGTAACTCTAAATCTCTGCTGATGAGCTTTGTGAGGGCCTGGTCAGGACTGTCAATATCAAACAGCACTGGGTCCTTACAGCCTTTACATTAGGCCAGGAACCAAAACAAGGTGTCACACAAATTAATTTCAGCCAGGTGGCACATGCCTACACAGTGTCAAATGTTTTAGCAGTAGTTTATTCATCTGTATCCAGCAGGAAGGGCATGGGCTACACAAGTGTTCTTCTCCTGTGCTAAGCTGGGAATCGTCACCACATTATAGCTCAGTCTGCTCTTCTCTTCACCAAAATGGTTTAGCTGTATACACACGTCTGCACAACCTACTTTCTTAGGAGAATTTAGTTGTAACTTCCTTCAAACGAGCCACTTAACAACACTCCTAGTGCAAGTGACAGCTCTGGTCTGGTGCGTGTGGGCAGGGTGACGCTTTCCTGAGCCCGCTCTTCAGGCTTAGCACCCTGAGCACATCTGTGGCAAACAGTGTGTAAGGATGTAGTAGAGAAGACAGGGGCCAGTAGACTGATGGAAAGAGTGTGTCTGGGGTTCAAGCCTTCAAATACCACCACTGTTACTGTGGCAATGTCAAATACTTCCAGCATAAACCTTTATCCCCTTCTGCTACTGTTTGGAAAGAGAACTATGACTTATGTGTAGCAAGTGTGACAATGACATCATATAAATTCTTTTTCATCTTTAGAAATGATGGAATTTAATGGAATTACATGGGAACCTTTTTTAAAGCCTTTCTACAGAGCTCTATAGCAAAGAGGCAACCAGCCATTCCATTAGAGCTTAAAATAGATTTTAAAAAATAATTATTTTATATTATATTACATACAGTTTTTCCATACCACTTGGTAGTATGGATACAGCATTTATTTTTTTAAATGACAAAGTACAGATTTTCTCTTTTGAAGGGAATAGAATATGATCAGTTAGATGAATTTAAAAAAAAAAATCTAGCAAGGAACAAAATGTCTCATACATTCATGTTTGTTTGTTTGTTTGTTTTTTTCCAAATTCAGGAGTGCCTTGGGATTTAAATGGTTCATAAGGAAAATCTGTAATCTCCCATATAACATGTTATACCAGAATAAAACTAGACAAACACTTCTGAAGAAAGCCTGTGTTATTTGGGTCAGATTTCCAGCATTCATTAACATAAGACACTTTGTCAAATCCAGCATTGTTTCAATGCTAGCCAAAAGAGGTGTGCCTCCTCTCTAAAAAATGCTTTACATTGTTTGTGGATTACTGCAAACAGGCCCTAATATATTCATGTCATAGTGCACCAGTAGGAGTGCAATACAATGAATCTTAAAGTGATTAATTAAGCCTGAGATAGCAGCTCTTCCTGCAAATATTTACAAGACCAGAGCCAGAAACTACTAGAATTTTATTGGACACTGGAAGGCTGCCACTTGCATGATAGACACGTTACACAGAGCAGAAAGGTGACGGTGTCAAGCAAGTTCAGCCAGAAGCAGCCAACCTTCAAAGGAGCCGCAAAGAAGTGGAAGCAACCTGGCAGAACTCCCTGAACTACTGGGGCCATGAAGACAGTGTCAGAAGACTAGAAATAAACAGATTTACAGTCTCCTCCCCAGGCAGGGCAAAAGGAGAGATTTTTAGCACACCACTCCCTGACTTCAGACGGATCCTCTAGATCTGTGTTGTGGTAGCAAAGGCCAGAACACAACCTCAAAGTTTAAAATGGAGATTGCTTCTGAAGCAGGAGATTAAAGAGTAGCTGATAGGAAAATGGCTGCATGGCTTTAGTAACAGAAAGGATTTGCCACAGCTGTGCTGGTGACCAGAGAAATATCAGGTTTCTGAAATGTCCTGATAACTTTGTGGTCTCATTCTTGGACTCTTCTTTTTGAGATGCTAAGCCTGTGTTTGACCACCTCAGACTTATTCTTTCCCATTGAAATAGTGTTTGGACCACACCTGAAGAACTGACTGGGTCCTGTTTTGTACTGCCTGGTACATGAAGACATTGACACACTGAAAGGAGACCAGAAAAGGGCCCTGAAGATGATTAAGGGTCTACAGCAGCTCTCCTTTGAGGAAAGGCTGAGAGAGCTGGAACTTCCAGCCTGGATCAAAGAAGGTTAAGGGGAATCTTAATAGTGACCTTGGTCATATCAATACCTTCAGTTATCTAAATACTTGAATGGAGGATGTAATGAGGATGGAGTTCAGTCACTTTTCCATGCCAGGACAAGAGGAAATGGGCACAAACTGAAACACGGGAGGTACCCTCTGAAGATCAGGAAACACTTTTGTACTGTGAGAGTGACTGAGCACTGGCACAGGTTGCCCAGGATGGTTGTGGAGTTTCCATCCTTGAAGATACACATTAGCCATCCGGACATGGTCCTGGGCAACTGGCTCCAGGTCGTCCTGGGTGGTTGGACCAGATGACCTCCAGAGGTTCCTTTCAATCTCAACCATTCTGTGACTCTGATTTGGTGAGGCAGTGCAAAGTTGCTGGGCACATAAAGAAGCACACTTTAAGAACACAGCAAAATCTTAGGAAAACTGCTGTTAGAAAGCATGTTTTCTGTAGGATTTTTTTCAAATCCAAAAAGGCCTCTACTGAAATCCTGAATCCAATTTTGATAGTATTTTTACTGAGGATTCTAAGCAGCTGTAGCCCTTCCTGTGGCATCACATCACCTGGTGCTTGCACCTAGTCAGGGGATGGAGAGGATCTGTATGACTCTATGAGGCACAGTCAGGTCATTAGTGACGATATGAAACTGCATTTGCCACAGTATCAATCTTGGGCATACAGTACTAATGACTGGCCTCCTCTTGGCTTCATGCTGCTCACCATGACCCTTTGAGTCTGGTAGTACAGCCTGTTTTTAGTCCAGTTCACTTTCCACTGTCCACTCTAGGCCTTATTTCTACAGTTTTTCAATAAAGATGTCACAGGTGAAAATGTCTAAAGTCTAGATAAAACAGTATCTACTGCTCTCCTCTCATTCCTTGAGTTAGTCATCTCACTAGAAAAGGCTATCGGACTGGTCATGCTGATTTCCTCTTCATAAATCCATGCTGACTATTTCTAATCACCTTCATGTCATTTATATATTTGGAAATGGTTTCCAGGAGGGTTTGCATGAAATACTTTCTAGGGACCAGTGTGCATGACTAGCCTGCAGTTCCCCTGATTCTCCTCCTTGCATTCCTTGAAGATTGGAGGAACAGTTCTTTTCTTCCAGTCCAGTCCACAGGAAACTCTTCCAATTACCACAGCCTTCCCAAGATCATTGAGAGTGACCTTGCAATAATGAAAGTCAGCTCCCTCACCATTTAAAGATGCCTCCCATCAGGATGTCCAATTTATTTTTTATATTCTCTAACCTGATCCCCCTCCATCAAAGATGAGTCTTCCTTGCTCTAGACTTTCCCAATGGTCTCACGGTACTATGATTCCACAAAATTCAACTTAATAGTAAAGTCTGAGGTGAAGGTGGCATTGAATACATGTCCTGTGTTGCATGAGGCCCTTCTCTGTTTAGTAGTGAACTCACACTTTCCCTAATCTTCCTTCTGCTGCTGATGCAGCTGTAGAAGCTCTCACTAGCCTCCATGCCCCTCATCATAATCAGTTCCAGGTGGACTTTGGCTTTTCTAACTCCATCTGCATGTGCTTGGGGAGTGTCTCAAAATCTTGCTGAATCACCTGTCCATCTTCTTTTCACTTCTTATTTAATGTTTTATTTTTATCAGGAGCTCCTTCTTAATCAACACAGGCATTTTGTCACCATTGCTTGAGTTCCTGCATACGGAGATAGACAATTTTTGACCTTGGAGGAAGGTGGTCCTTGAAAATCAGCCACAATGATGGACTCTCCTAAAAGCAACGAAAACCCCACCAATACCCGGGGTAGAAGTGGGGCTTGAAAAATGAGAAGGCTATAGAAGTTCACGTGGACATAAGGATTCCTGTAGCTATGTTACACTACTATCATGAATGCCCAGCCCAAAAAAAGCTCTTAGTGCAGGTAAGCTTGGGGCTTTGTCTCCTGGGGAGTTGCAGAAGATCCAAATGATCTTACTCCTCTCACTGCACAGCTTGTGGGGCTCCTCCTTTCTTGGTGACCTGTGGTCTGGGAGCACATTTCCCTGGCCCAGCCTGTCTGAGATCCCCAGACGTCCCTGCAGCCTGTCCTAGAGAGACACATCCAGCCTTGGGAGTTTGGGCTAAGACCTCAGAAGTGTCAAGGACAGAGACTTCTGGTGGTGCTGGCTACGGGGCTCTGCAGGACATCAGCACCACCACGGAGCCCATGTAGGCTGCTCTCAGCACAGCCTGGTCAATGCTGCACACTCTGCTCTGTCCCTGCTCGGGGCTGCAGGGACAGCCTGTTCCTCAGGCTCTCCCTAGTAAGAGCAAGGCAGAAAGAGTGCTTGACCCTCCCTGATCAGGATTCAGCTGGTAACAAAGCCCAAAGCACCTTTTGATCTGGAATAGCCAGCTGAGATCATTAGAACCTGCCAGATTTCATAAATAGTCACAGCTTCCTGTTGCTACCCTTTCCTGGTGACAGCAGGGATCCTGATGTTCCTCAGATAGTTTAGGTGACCAGGGGCCTATGGATTTTCAAAGACTGGTTTAATTTTTAGCCAACTCAATTTCCACTGTTTTCAGTCCTTTGCTGTCTTTCAAAGCTTTTTACAAGCCACCTCCTGCTTGGAGAATTCTTCCCTTGTGTTGCTAACACATTCTAAATTGGGCAACAGGCTATGCTGCCATCAGCTGGAATTTGATGAGCAATGGGATAAAAGACCATATGATGTGGTACTTAGTAATAGGAGGGCTGCATATGAGGGCTCAAGTGGAATCTCCCAACCTCAGTCCAGCTCCTGCCCCAGTTTTTATTAAAAAGCTCAATTCCTTAATTCAAATAGAAAATCCAATTACAAAAATTAATAATTTTTAAAAAACAAGTAACAAACCTTTTGAAATAAGCTATTTTTGCCTAAGCAAGAGTCAAAGCTTGCTCTCCTGCTCCCTTTACTCCAAATTCGTGTGAAATGCAGATGGGAGCTGGCCTCATTCTGGCACATGCTTTTTTAGTGATTTATACCCACAGGAGGACTAGATGGGAAGAAGTTCCTGTCTGGAAATCACACGTGCTGCCAATTGGAAGGGTTGTCTTGGGAAGAACAAGGAGGCAAAGATCACATCTCACCCTTCTTCCTACGTATCTCTGCCAGACCCTAGTTGTCAGGATGGAAGAAACTGGTACAAAAGGAAGAAGTGGGGAAGACACGATTTCCCTTGACTTTTTGCTTTCAGTGGGACAGCACTGGGAAAAGCCATGAAAGATCTGCTCACACTCTCAGGGGAACCCAAGGAATGTTAGGCAGAGGGAGATAAGCAGCTGAGGCCCACAAAGGACCAAATAGTTTAGATAATGCTGCTATGCATTGCTGCTACTGTGTAACTCTGACAATAACTTTCATCCTAAGGACATACATGAAGGTTAAACAAGCACCTTAACAGATTAAATGAACAAATCTTTTGGACAAATATAAAAGCAAATCTATGTTCCTTCTTTTTCTTCTTCCCCCCCCAATTCTCCTGTTTTATTCATCATGTGTTTTATTTTTGTGGAATTTTAAATAAATCTACTAAATCTATTTTTACATTTCTACTTAGCTGTATTTTGTTCCAATTCTCCACGAACTACACTAGAAAGAGGACCTGCCTTTTTTCGGTTGGTTGGTTGGTTGGTTGGTTTTGTTTTTGGAGTTAAATACAACTGAGCGCTGAAAAAAAAATACCAAAACCAACAAAGACATGAGGCCACACATGTCTAGCTTATTTGGTCAAAAGCAAAGTCCACCACTGCAGCTTTGTTGATTCATTTTCTCTGAGATTTTCCTTACTTAAAATAATATTTGAGTATCAATGACACACACAGGGGTAGCTGACCTTTACTTGGCACGGAGCGCAAAGGGCAGCAGAAAGGACAATTTTAAGCCAACTTCGTGCTCTGCAGTGCTTTGGAGTGCCAACCTATGCCCAGCTGCAACAGTCATCAGAGAAATTCAAACAGCTGAGAATAGCCAAAGCCACTATCAGGCTCCAAAGCGTTCTCTCTGCTGGTGACTGTCCTCCTCTGCTGGAGGAAGCATCCTCAGCCATCCCAGGGACTGGGGTCTGTTGGTTGTGTCCACCTGCACCAGTGATGCCATCTCTCTGTCCCTGGGAAACCCAACTCTTTGTTGTGGTGGTATCAGAAGACTGCCAGGGAGCACGGCCAGGACTACACCTTCTAGATGAACAAAACACTTTGCCATACAGAACCAACTCTAAGGATCCATGCTGGTGACAAAAAGCAGCTTCCCTGGGTGAGAGCTCCTTGCTCGGTGGCTTGGGGCCAGGTTAACTTCATAATGGAATTATAGAGTGGTTTGAGTTGGAAAGGACCTGAGAGATCATGTAGTTCCAACATCTCTACCTTGGGCAGGGACACCCTTCACTAGCCCAGGTTGTCTGAAGCCCCATCCCTCCTGGCCTTGAACACTGCAGGGATGGAGCATCCACAACCTCTCTGGGCAACCTGTGCCAGTGCCTCACCACCCTGATAAATGAAGAATTTCTTTCTATATCTAATCTAAACCTACCTTATTTCAGTTTAAAGCCTTGTCCTATCACTTCATGCCCTTATCAAAAGTCCCTCTCCAGCTCTCTTGTAGGCTCCCTTTAGGTACTGGAAGGTGCTCTAAGGTCTCCCCAGAGTCTCCTCTTCTCCAGGCTGAACAACTCCAACTCTTTCAGGGGAGAGATGCTCCAGCCCTCTGAGCGTCTTTGCACCCCTCCTCTGGACTCACTCCAGCAGGTCCATGTCTTTTCTTGTGCTAAGGACTCCAGAGCTGGATGCAGTACTCCAGGTGGGGTCTCATAAGAGCAAAATAGAATGAGGGGATTATCTCCTTCACCTTCCTCCCCACTAAGTTCTTCACAGAGGCACCATGAATCCAATCTATCCCAAGGAAATAAAGATGAGAAAACATTTTTCTGTTTCTGGATCCATTACACATCAAATGCAAGAAATTACCATTCAGGAGTAATCTTACTATTTAGAATTAACCCACTCCTCCGCCCTGAGGTCTTGATTCTTGTGCACAGCCACATAGCTCTGATACGTGTTGTTTACCACTCTTCCTTCTCTTTTACGGGCTCCTAAATAAGACTTGATTTCATAGGTTCTCATCCCAAACTGACAGGAATGGAGATATTTTTAACAAAATTTTCATCTGGCATTATGATGCAGGGTACCTTCTTTGTGAAATTCAGTTTTCTTCTTGTTTGCACTGTCTGTACCTCAGGATTTTCTAATAAGATTTGAAATCCTTTCCCTTCTTTAGCATGAGAACGCACAGGTTAAAGAGAAAAAAGAATTGTCTGAACTGTTTTTGCAATAAATTATGTTAACCAAGATACTTTTCCCTTAATCATGTGAGTAGCTGTGCTGTCCTCAAGGGCCTTGCTTGCACAGGTAAGTGTTGCTCATGTGAAGAAATATGGCCCAGTGCTGTAAGTGGAAACAGGGAAGCTCAGCATCTATTTGGATGTAGTTCTCTGTCCTCACTGAGAGCTGACTTCACGGTGCAGCAGACAGTCAGGCAGGGCAGCACAATCCCTTTCTGCTTTCCCAAGAGACAAAATTACTAAATCAATCTCACGTCTGCCCTCTGAAGGACACACATTCCCTTGTTACCTTGTGGACTCCTGCTTGTAGATGTCGATGATGTTCTCCACCAGCAGGTTCCTCTGCAGCCCGTAGACACCGTGCCGGTCCAGGACAACCTCATGCCTGCAGGAGGGGCAGCGGAAGCGGCCTCCCGACGCCACAGTCGTACCTCCCCTGGTCGGCAGGTAGGGGTTGGAGGCCTGTTCTTGCCAAGCAGCACAAGGAAAGGGAGGTACGGCCGTAAAAAAACCCATGAAAGCCTCTTCCAAAAGCACCAAATTGTAGGAAACCATTTGTCATTATCCCCAATGAGAGGGTAATTCCCACATGTCCCCCCTGGGAAAGCACCTGGTGACTGCTGGGCGAGGGGCCAGTTCCTCAGCTCACGATGGGCCATGTCACCACAGCCAACAGGTGGCACTTTCACCTGCTGTGAGCTCAGCCTTGGCCCCTGGAAACAGCAACTTTGGCCTTAAATCACTCCCCCCACCCTGTTTCACCGACTGTTAAAATTGATCTACCAAAACATGTTAAAAAATCTTCCTTCCCATTCATTCCAGACAGTCCTGCTTGGGAAGCAGAGCTTTCTGTGGGAAGAAACCTACCTGGAAGATGTCACTGGCACACTTCCGACAGAGGTTGTGCTGGCAGGGCAGGATGACCACTGGCTTGGTGAACATCTCCAAACAGATGGGGCAGATCAGCTGTTTCTCCAGGTTATCCATAGTTTGCTGCTCTTTGGAGAACGACTTGTAGCTCAGGGAGGTGCTCATCCCTAGCTTTTCCTGGGGCATACACTCAGGGCCACGGCCTTGTGGAGAGGTGTTGGGGTTAATTTCCCTTGAAATAAGTCCAAGGCTGTGCTGTGATCAGAGGCTGTCTGGGCTGCTCGGGCTGGAGGACATTGTTTGAACGAGGGGCCGAGCAGAGCCGGGGCTGTTTTTAGCAGCGCTGCGTCACGAGCTGCCGTCCTGCCGTGCCCATATATGCGCGTGAGAGCAGGACAGGCTGGGACAGGTGACAGCTGCCAGGGGAGGGGGGGAGGCTGGAGAGGCCCTGGCTCTCCTCACTCACACATGGCAGCCTTCACCCCTTGAGGAGTTGTGGGAGTGATAAGCAAAGGCCATCCGCCCCCTTTCCTTATCTTTGCAGGTCAGTGGAGACCAAAGAGCTTGCCCCAGCCTTGGCAGCCACATCCTGCAGTTCAATAGACATTCTGTTGTGAGCGAGCAGCTGTGGCCACAAGAGGCAGGCTGTCATTTTGCCCATGTGTTTTGGCAGGCTCCAGGATTCTACCTTTCCAAGGTGTGAAGTACATGTGATTACTGGAGAAGACAATAGGAGCGGTGGCTGCTCTGGAGCTTGAACACTTCGGGGTGTAAACATCTCACCACCTTGAAATCCAGACAAACGAAATTGCCTGCCTATAACTGTGCTTAAGTTTCTTCTGGTAAGATTTTGTTCTTAGGAGCTGTAATATAAAAATCCAACAAGACTATTTGTGCCATTAACTCCATGGGCAGGTTAAATATGAGTGAAAAACACTATTTGAATTTCCTGATGAGAAAAAATGAAAAGAGATACAGTGTGAAAGGCTTTCACTTGTGCTGCTAGAGAATAGGTACTAATTGTATATGCTCTCTCTCCAACAGTTTAATTCAAATATATTTTGGTTTTGGGCACTGCTGTGTTTATATCTGTTTATTAGACACTGATATCCCTTTCAGCTTGGCACTTGTTCCAGAGTTATTTTTAAAATGACAATTTCCCAGATAATTTGTGACATGTGATGCCTGGTCTTAAGGGAAAGCCATCTGTGCTTCTACTCGCCAATAATTTATCACACAACTGTACAAGCAATAAATATATCATCTTCAAATTTAAGCCAAAGTCCCTGCATTACTGTATAATATCACTTTGCCACCATACTGTACATGTAATGAGGATATTTTAATCTCTTTTAGTCAATAACTACAATACTTTCTCAGTTCAGTGTCTTGTAGAAAACTTTAATGTTTATTCTGCCTTACGATTACATAGGGCTTGCATCTGAAAAATGCAGTACAGCAGCTGAGTGAGTGCCCTATGCATTCAGGGGTAGACCTCAATTCTAAAGCCAGGCCCTCAGTCTGCATGCAACACCAGTATGGAAACTGTGCACTGCAGGAAAATACAAAAGTGAAGCTTTTCATGGATTTCTGCATGAAAATGAACACTATCCTCTGCATGCAATTGTAATAAATAACATTAAATTAAATGTATTATTGACTTACTTTATTTTCAGTGCCTCACATGGATCTAAAATGTTTAAGTGAACTCCTGCGCTCATTTGCAGCCCACTGAGCTGGAAATTCCCCATGGTAAACTTACACACATTTGTCAGCAGTCCCATAGAAACAAATCGATTTTTCAAAGTCTTGCATTCAGGAGAAATTAGTCATAGCTTAGTTAAACCCACTTGAAATCACACCTTTGCTTTGACTGCCTGGTGTGGACCAGAGCCTGGAGTCCAGTGGGAGAAGCTGCTCCGACAGCTGAGCTGTGGGCAGCTGGGGCTTTTGGCAGGGAGCCTTCCCTGGCAGCAGCAAGAAGATATTTCTGTTATTTGCCTCCCCTCCATAGCTGGGTCAGAGGTGACTTTTGCATCTGGAGGAATCTGAATGCCTCATTCTTGCCCTCCTAACTTTGAGTCAGCTGCCCCTTGCACAGCAAACCTGCTCCAATAAGGAGCTCTGAATTAGATGAGGAAAGCCATCCTCATCTGGCAGAGCAGGAACTTCCACCTTACTGCACAGGCAGAAACAGAGAAATTCTGGAGAGAAAAGCTGAAGGCTAGAAATGTCAGCACACAAAAATACCTGCATATGCTGATGTAGGGAAGGGGGTGCTCATGGCATGCAAAAAAGCCACGCTGGCCCTTTGGAGAATAAACTGAGGCACCTTTCAGGGTGTAACATGCCTCTGGGATGTGATTCTGGTGAGTTTACACTCACCCACAGTAACCCCCAGAGGCCTTCTGTTAACTGCCTGAGCAGGACATCTGGTGCCTCTGCAGAGGACATCTGGTGGCAACAAGGTGAGGGACAGTGTGTTGCTGGTTTTCTCCTTTCTGTGTGCTGAAACATGCTAACATGGAACAGGTAACAAATAGCACAACCAAAAAGAGGACTCAACAAAACAAAAATAAACCCACCTTTTGCAACCAGGCCTGAGCTGAAATATTTTTCTGGCAGGAACATGTAGGCCAGACATATGAAAAATTAGTACATGTTTTTCTGACAAGGTATGATGAACCACAGCAATAAATTACAGGTAAAGAAATGCAGAGGCTTGACCACACTTGCAAAGGCAGGATGAGAAGTGCCAGGAAAGCCACACATTGTATGACCACTCTGCAACAAGGAGGAAGAGAAGACCCAAGTTCAAGACTCTGAGGAGAAATAGGAAGATCCTGCAGCTGGTCTTCAGCAGACACTACTTAAGGTAAGCTTCAAAGAACTCACACTGAGAAAGAACCTGGCACCCTCCTGTCTCTCCCTGGCATCCCTGCCCCCTCCTCTTCCTTCCCTTCCACTCCTGCAGGGGAAGACCACCAGCACACACAGCTGTCCACCTCTGAAGAGTCACCAAGTCAAGCCATCTCTCAAGAGACAAACAAAGGGCAAGAAGACTTGCTTTAACACTCCTCCTGGACAGAAAATCTGGACATCTGCCAGCCACCACCTAGAAGAATTTTTATTTTTTTTTAATTTCAGCATTGTTTGTCTGGGAGTGTTACCTGGCTTTGTTGACATAACTAGAACACTAATTCCTAAATATAGCCTTGCTTTTACAGACATTACTTCTAACTCTTCTATTTTGGAACTGAATAACAGCTTGCAGCCTGTGGACTGATGGCCTGGAACCTGGAAAGCTGACTGCAAAGCACTGGGTTTAGGAGAGGGATTTAGGAGGAGGAAGGAGAAGTTGAGTGTTGTCCAGGTTCAGGTTTCAATGCCATAATGACATCTCTGGGCTTTGCATTCACAGAATTCCCCTCTGCAATCTCTTATCTTGTACCAGAGCTGTGAAGCTTTTGTGTGTCACTCAGAAAATCAGCCCTATGGCTCTCTTGCATGACTGGAAAACAAAGAGAAAAATCATATTTTGGCCAGAAGATGCTGTCAAAAATATGCTCCCACATGACTTGCTTTCCCAATGAGCCTACAGAGACAAAGCACACTCTGCAAGGAGCAGACTCCTTGTCCAGGCATCTTGCCCTGGACATGGTGGGTGGTGAGAAGCATCCTGATCCATGGGGTGACAGTGCCTTGGCCTGCTGCCACCCCACCTTCTGCCTGTCCTTGGGCATGAGCAAGCACCCCACCACCCAGCTCAGGAGTGGGCAGATCTCTATACTGGCATCTGCCTAAAGCAGATGGGAGCTGCCCATCATTCCCTGGGCAGGGATCAACACCCACCCCCACCCTGCTGCCTCCAGCAGCTCCCCACACTCCTGAGGGTAGCCTACCTGCTGGTAGGCTTCCCACAACAGCCCAGCTGCTGGAAGAGAACAGAGCTAGTTGGATGCCTGAGCAAGACAACATCCTAACAAAAATGAGGTCGCCATCTCCAATTCTGCTCACCCAAATGTTAGATTTAAGGCAAAATGATGATGCATCCTTCCCCTCTTCCTATATTGCTAACTCTGCTTGTTGTTTTGGCTGAGAAGATTTGCATTTTTAGCCAAGAATCCCTCGGAGAGGCTAGAGAAGGTTCTCAATCAATCCCACCTTGTGTCTGTGCCCATTTACCGTGCCATGAACAGTCCTTCAGGAGCGGATGGCAAGCACTGGCTTTCCACCTACCTTTCAAGCCAGCATGTTGCAGAGACTCAGATTTCACTTACATTGGCAACAACTTACTGAGCTGACAAGCCAGCTATAAGATGAAGCTGTCCTACCTATACAAGTGCAAACTGCAAATTATATTTTGCATTTCATGATTTTATTGTGATCGATATACACTCCATGATAAATATCGAGACTATCCTTGTGTATGACTCAATTTATGCAGCCAAAGAGAGCCTTTGCAACAGAGACAAGTGCTTTCAAAACCAGTTGCCTTTTGAGACTGACATTTTTTCCACTCAACACACATATATATATCTATATATATATTTGTCTTTGTGTACCTCATATGTGATGACAGGCCATATGCGGTCAGTATTTGGAGACCTTCTAAAAACAGTCTGAGCATTGGTTTCAGATCTCCAGGTAAACAAAGACCAGCACAGGAGATAATGACATCTTTAGAAAGTTTCTTTTGCACATATGAAATCATAGCAGAAGAGGAAAGCTCAAAGCATTTCCAAGGGTGAGTCACTGGGAGCACATCAAATGTATGGCACATGAGATTTCAGGGACAAGCTACAAAGACCAGACAGAGGGAGGATGTCTGCCCTTTTCTTTTTAATAGAGGATGGACACTGCTCTGAGCTGAACTGTGCTCAAAAGCAGCCTCCTCTGGGTTTATCCATGCTCAAGGACCTTCCACAGTTTGCAGGAAACTGGGAGAAACATGGGATAAAAGGGCATAATTAGAATTAGATAACAACTTCTGTTCCAAATTAATCAGTGGTACCAACATGAATTATAGCAGAGAGACCTCAGAGATTTGGATTAAAAGACCCTGAAACAGAGAGAGTCTGTGGACAAACTGCATCAAGGACTCATTCCTGTATGCAGAGGTTCTGCCATCACTGTGAGACCAAGACATGAGGTCACTGCCCCACCTGTCTGCCTGGGAAAAGAAAGATCCTTTGGCTTCCTTCTGTCCTCCAGCAGTGCCATCAAGCTAGCATGAACCCATCACCCAGCTTTAGGGGACACAGAGAAACAAAGCGCTCCCAAAAGCAAGTCCTGGTTTCCTCAGAGTCCTCAAGATCAGGATGTGAAATGGTGTTCAGCCCTTCAGGCAGGCAGGCAGACCCTGTGAGGTGATTAACATGAGGCATTTGTCATGCTCCTTGCAGTTATCTGTATTGTCTAAAATCTCAAAATCAGTGAGCCTGCAAAGACTGGATGTAGGATAACAAACATGAGATGAACAGTTCAGCATCTCCCCAAACCACATGCAACTTTACAAACACACCCAAACCCTTACCCTCTCCACACATCACTGCTAGAAAGAAATCCATATTTCACAGCCAAGGCATACAAGTATGTCCAAAGGACTGAAGGAAGTATTGCATGAGGGAAAGGAATAGTGCTGCTCTACTGTCTACCTAAAAATAGGTCCTTTCCAGAGCTAGGGACAAGTTTCATAGATAACAGGAACAGGCTTACTTTTCCACATTCCCAATTGTACTCTGCAGCGAAAATGAGACATGAAGGAAGAAAGGCTATAAGTAAAACAAAAGCAGCTAGAAAAAGGGGAGAGCACACCAGTTAGAAAAGTGGGAAAATCCCACTTCCTTTTGAAGAGTAAGCAACCAAGTACTTTACTATGTTAACACAACCCTCTGCTTTTCAAATGCAGTCCTGACCCTTTCCACTCTACTTTGTTATTACAGCATCCCATGAGAGCCTGTTTGTAAATCATGTAAATCAATCTCCCCTACTAGCAGAAAAGTAGGAATGGTGAATCCTCCCCAGGTACGTGCATTTTGTGGAATAACAGGGATGTTTGATTCTGGAGTGCAGGAGTTGGTGCTGTGGCAGTGGGGAGGAACAGAGGTGGAACAGCAGGAGCAGTGCTAGGGGGCCTCCTATGCATATCAGAATTTAAGGGAAAGGGTATTGTAGAGCTTCAACAGGAATTTTGACTGGATGATAGATTTGTTTTCTGCTCTGGACTTAACAGGCCATAGCACTCCAAACACCACTGCTGCAGCCCCAGCTCTGCCAGTAGGAAAGGAGAGTGATGTTCAGTAGAGAGGGACTTGTGTTTCACAGCACAGATCCAGTTCAGGCTTCCCAGCTGGCATCAGCTCATCACTTCACAGGGATACAGCCCTGTCCCAGTGTCAGGTTTCTCCCTAGCCCTGGTCTGCTTGACATAAGCCACTCTTGATGCTATTTCAGTATGCTCTCCACTGCTCAGCTGGCAGAGCAGAGAACTGTGGACATTTTTTTTTTTCCAGGACAATGCTCAGGTCCATAGTTCAAAGGAGAGACTGATTTTAAGTTTGTACTCAACACAAACTTTATACCACATCAGAGAACTGCTGAGACTCCGTCCCAGCCCCCCAGGATGGTCTAGGTAATGTTCTCATCCATCCCCATCTTGAGGGTCATTCTTTTGGGACAGAATAGAGATTCAGTGCTTGAAGATAAAGGGTCAAATATTTCTGTATTACAGCTAAAGAAAAATACTGTGTGTGGGGGCAGGAAGGTTTTCACACAGTAAGTTACTTCCAGAACCAGAGAAGTGTCTGTTTATCAAGTGGCTGGTGTCAGAGGTAACAAATGTTCTAAGGTTTTGGGTTTTTTTTCAAATTCTTCTGTTTTCTTTTTATTTCCTTCTGCTATATGCCCTGCAAATGCTTTCAAGGCATATAGCAAACCCAGTATGACTCTTCATCCCTGAAAAAAAGTCATCCCTTTGGAAAGTCAGATAAGAAGAGAAAGTTTCCCTTTTAGACATTTTCCTGTCAGGATCCTTCACCCACTCCTTCACATGGGATTTTTGTGAGCATAAGGGAGCACAGCATTTGAGAAGGAGATGCAGGAATTTGCAAGGAAAGCAACTGGAAAAGCCTTCAAGCCAGGCACTTTTAGCTATGATCAGGAATGCCATCCACTGTGACATTGTGTTTATTGTACCAAGCAGCAGTTTACTGCATTAACGTCCTTTTGAATTATCACTTCAGGAAGCATCTCAAGCACATTGGCCCATGTCCACACACATGGTGTTGCATCACCCTCTCCCCACACCAGGCTGTTCCCTAGGAGTCAGCCCTTCTGATTCTGGCAGAGTTCAGGGAATGCAAGGGAAGAAGGGGTGCACAGCAAGTCCTTTCACCATAGAATAACTCAGATTTTGTGTGTCTCCTAAAAAGCCTTGACCTTGCCATGGAGGGGGCAGCTTTGCAGTAAGATTTGTGTTCTGCCTGTGCTGACTGAGGATGCACATCTCTCACTACACAGCTCTACACTCTACAGTCAGGATTGGGCAACATGAACCAACAGTTCATGGCAATAGACAGCACCATAATAGTCTGATACGATGATCTGGGTGGAAGACAGAAAGTTGGGGCTGGCTGTCTTCCTTTCCTTCCAAAATCCTCCCCCTGACAAAGCCATCACCTTGTCATCAGCCTGGAGGGTGACCCCCTGTGACCCCAGCCATCAGCACTAAGGGAGGCTGCTCCAGCACTGGATGTAAGGGAAGGTGTGCTGCTGTGAGCTGAATGTGCGTCTGTGTCCCACCACTGTGGTCAAGAAGCTGGGAAAATAGGGCACCACTGAACCCAAATCCTGTCACTGCCACCCTTTGGATGAGGAGAAGACAAGTTGGGGCAAGAACAGACATATGCAGGGCACAGGGAGGGCTGGGATGTGGTGGCAAAGCAGAGCATATGATCAGTGCCAGAGCTGCTGTGCATTTCCATTGTCACAGCATTTAGAGCTGCACTGCTAATGAAGCCTGCAAACAAGGAGAGGTGGTGTAAAGACAGAGCCTCTGATGGATCTGCTTCCTCATGTCACTTGTGTTGCTCTTTTTATAATGCTGTGAGGTCAGCTCCCTTCATCTCTATCCTGTTGTAGGTGTGCAGACAATCTTACTTCAGATAATCCCCAGGTAAGAGGTGACAAGGGGGTGCAGTACACATCCTTGTTCTGATACTTCTGATAATTCCAAAGCCTGCACTGCAAACATGAGCTGGATGATAATAGACTTATGTAAGAGTAGACTACAAATCACATCTCTTCCAGTTACCCACATAGTATGGCCTTGGTGCTATTTCTATCCCTCATCAGTGCTACGAAGCACTTCACAAGAAGCTGACAGCTTTGCAGCAGCATTGTTTTGTGCAGGAATTTGTATTCAAGGCTCCTTTTAGGTCTTGGTTCCCCATATCCCACAGTGATGCATCTGCTACTTGCCATCATGCTGCTGGGACTGGGGCTCCTGCGAGATCCTGCTGGGAGTTTCTCTCAGGACTGCATCTCTCATCTTTTGATAGCTCAGCTCCCAAGGTAGAGGGCTGCAGTGCTTTCAGAGCAATCCTCAGTCACTGGTTCTAATTACAGCTCAAAGGACAGGGGATTTTGGCAGGGAGAGGAAGATTTCTACTCATCACTAAACTTCTTATTGGACCCCTGACAGACACACTGAAGAACCTCAGGAGTCATGCCCAGAGCCTTTGTCCCATTCCACAGCAGTGTCCACAGATGCTTTTGTGGGCAGAGGATGCCTCTGCCATCCCTGACCTTCATCAGAGATACTCACCAGGGACCTCATTCCTGCAGCTAAAATGGGGCAGGCATGGCTATCACTAACCTTTGGCATCCCAGAGAACATGGCAAGGAGCCTGACATGAGCTAGGTGGCCACAGGGTAACAGGTCACTGTCACCTTCAGCTAGCAACGTCAGCAGGCAATCAGTACCACTGAAATCCCATTTAATCCAGAAGAGATGAAGTAAGAATGGAAATAAAATAATAATCTATTTTGGATGGATATGAATGGATTTGACATGGAAATAAAATAATCCATGAAAAATCCAATAATATCCATCCAAAATAGAATATATTTATGTAATACTTAAAAAACTATACAGGTTCCTACCCTTGCTGATTTAAATTGGCAAGACCTCTCACCCATCATCAGGTATTCAGGTGATATTCCTGAGAAGGGGCAGTGCTTCCTTAGAAGCCTTCTCTGCATGTAATGTCTCAGGTTGCACTCACTGGGGTACTCCTATATAGCTAGTTCCTTGGTCTCCTGGAATGTGTCCAGACAGGATGCTCATTCCCAGAACTAAAGCCATCCATTGTTCCCTTTCAGGGAAGTATGTCTCTTTAACAAGCCAGGTGTCATCTAGTCAAGCAGGAGGAAGGTGCCAACTCTCTCAACCTTTCTCTGGTGACTTGTTAACACATTCCCATGTGATATGTTCTTCACACCTGACCTCAGAAGGTACATGGAGATGGAAACTGAAAAACAGAGCTTCTCAAAGAGCCAATGGGGAGAGCAGGAAGCTCCACCTTTCTTCATCTCGGTGTTCTCATTTTCAGCCTTTCCCTTGTTCTACAGCTTTCTTGGGGAAGCATGTCCAGCATGTGGGAGGCAGGAAAGCTTCCTGTCTCTGACCCAAGCCTGGTGTTGTCCCCACTCCTCCTTCCACCCCAAATGCTGTAGGAGTCCTGCAGAAGGGCAGAAAGGAGCTGAACCATTCCTTCCAGTTTAGGGAGGAAACTGCTGCCAGCTGGCTAATGGGTATCTCTGTGTGGGCCCTGTGTGAGGCCGCTTTGTAAGACTGGCAGGAGAATGTTTGCTGAGGGAAGTGGAAGTTGCAAAAGGAAAAAGACATAAGATGATAAGGAAGGAGATTGTGTGTGCATGCACAGCAGTAAGTCCCAGGATGTTGTCTGCATAGAACAAGTCCTTTAAAAGTGATTTCTCAAGCCCAGCACAATGCTTCCACCTCCTCTGCTATTTTGCAGCACCACAGCAACCTGCTTCCTATCCTTCCCACATTAATCCTCATCTCCTTTATCCTCTTCCATGAAGGGGTGAACTGTCTGGCCCTCCCCCTGAAAAGACAAGTCCCATCACCCAGGGAACAGCCTCTGCTTGAGCCGGCAGGGACTGCTCCCTTCTATTCCCAGCACCAGCTTGAAGCAACACATCCCCTCCAAACCAATGCTGACTAGGCTCAGCAGCAAAACATACTTTGCTGTACAGCCACCAGAATAATGATAGCAGGCAGGGCAAAGAAAAGATGTTTACATTATTACAGAAAAAAAAAACAAACACAAAACCACCAAACCAACAACAACAAGAAAACCCAACAAACCGAGAGAAGAAGAAAATGGTGGCATTGAGACATCAAGTCAGTGCCTTTCCCATGACAGCACTCAGGCCTAGCACTACAGCCAAGGTATTGTTAGCTGGCCAGGTAATGCTAAAGGAATGAAATCATTCTTATTTTTGCCAAGAGGAAAGGCCATCCCGTCTCTTGAACAGGGAAGAAATAGGAAAAGCTCTATACCAAATTAGAAATTTGCAGGATTGGTAGAATTTGGGGTTTTAGCAGAAAACTTTTTACAACGTGAGAAGTGCTTTGTTCCCCCACAAGGAAAAGCTGCTTGGTCAACACGGCCTGAGGTGCAAGGTGTGGAGGAAGGTGGGCTGTCTGCTCCTTACTGTGTCAGGAGGGCCTGCAGCAAAATGCCTGGATATGAGGGAATAGCCGTGCTGATTTAATCTTCAAAGCCAGTAACTGAAGTCTGGTTTTCTCTCATTTCCCCACCTACCTCTTTTATAAGTTCATCTGTCTTGGCAACAGTGAGTATATGTTTTTATTGTCTTTTTGTCTTAACCTGTCTTGCGTTAAGCATGATTTCAGTGTAATTGGATACTAATGACCTTTTCCTTGCCAAAGGATGTGGTAAAATTCCACGTAGAGCTTGGGGCACCTTACCAGCACTCTGGGTTGCCAGCTTGTTCTCCATGATATCCACAGCATTGTGTGCAAATATCTAAAGCAATATCCCTTCCTTCAGCTGCAGCCCCCATGCTCTCCCCTGGACAATAGTAAGGCAAGAAGAAGTGTCTTCTAGAGATGTATTACCCCCTCTCATTTCTAGCTCTTACATGTATTCACTCCCTTATTGGTCCACTAGCCTGAATTCCCAGCTCTGGCTCCAGCTTTCTCCAAGCATTTGGACTGTTTGCTACTCGACCAAAGCTTTGTCTCAAACCATTAGTCTTGGTTGCAGCCCTCTCTATGGTTCAAGCAGGGCCCACCTCACTGGGTCCTGCTTTCTGAATTGCCAGACACCATGACACAGCTGTTTTGGAATGCAATACATGCTGCATTAGGCAAAACGAAGCAGCCTTGTTTGCTCAGAGAAATTCTCTTGGAACTACACGGAAATCTGAGAGACTATCCTTCTCTAATACCATTCTTTGTCCCATCACAGGGAGGGGTAGCATCCCTGGGATCTCTGAGCTCCTACATGGAAGCCCTCTATCCTGCCTGGCCTGTGCAAGCAGTGGATCATCTCTTCGGCTGCCAGCTGGAGGAATAGGTGCAAGTCCAAGATGCCCAAGGAGAAAAAGGCACCACCTCCACCCCTGCAAACTCTTGTTTGCAGTTACACCCTTCCTGTTGTTATACACCCAGCACCCATTTGGACATGCTCACACCCTTTCATTCACTTTGTGGGTTTTCTGGTAAATTCAGGGGAAAAAAAAAAACCAAAAACATTTGCAAAAGAGAAGCTATTTGCATGTCTTTGCTTATGAAGGATTTGCTCCTGCCAGTTTATACTCCTGCACCAGCCTGAGGCAGTCAGGAAGAATTTGGCCTCATCTTCCACTACCCATCCTATTTTATCTGCAAAAAGTAAAGGGAGTAAGGACAAAAATGAAGAGAGATTGGAAATAACAGGTCTAAAGTGAACTGTCTGTGGACAGAGACAGTGGCTCTACCTCTCACCTACTGAACATATTCCCTACTTCTCACTCCTTGCTCCCACTCCATGCCTTTTTCTTCGTTACCTCATCACAACACTTCTCCTCCAGGCTGCAGTTTGGCAAGCACCTGCAAGAGGCTGAGCTGCCCCAGCCAGCAGGACAGGGCAGCCTGGGCCTCTCACCTACCCTATGCTGGCCCAGACTGCAAAGTCGGGTTCCCTCATTAGCACCATCTGAGCTGATTCACTTCACTGACCGCTGGAAAATTGCCCACCTTGTTGGATTATCAAGCTGACTCAGGTGCCTGGATCGCTCACAGACAACGATAGCTAGAACAAGGCAAGCTGTGTACTTGAGAGCAGTGGAAAAGAGAGGAGGAGAAGTGGCACTTCTTTACTTTAGACTAAAGAGCCGTCAAATTGGCTCACCCTCCTTTCAAACTTCATCCTCAACTTATCATTATGCAGAACATAATATCTTCAGTACCCCACAAGATAATCCATGACCTGAAGGAGCACTCACAAGCAAGTCAAGCCAAAAGCCATCACTTATCACAGTGGTCAGGCAAAATCACTGCTGCCAGGAAGGTACAATGGCAATCCATGTTCAAATAGGGTTGTGGTAATTAAAGTCTGACTCCAACAGCTCCCAGCATTTTCCATGGCAGCAGGTAGCATGAATCCCTGCTTCTAAGGAATGGAAAAAGGTGCCATTCATGATCTTTCCCATGCTCCCTAATGTACAACACTGGTTAACTGTTTTGGTTTGGTTTTCACTGGCTTAATGAAACTGGGGCTGAATACGCAGAGTTTTTTTCCAATATCCTGGCTCTCTCTGGTACAGACATGTTCATAAAAGCCTGAATGGACAACTGTCATGGCAGAACTCAAACATCAAACAAAGGTTACCATGGGAAAGAAGCTTGCATCTTCAGCATCAAGTTATTATCTGTGATGGATCAAGACATTTGACTGCCACAACGTAAGCAAAGGGCTCAGAAAAGCAGGCAGCAAGTGTCAGCAAGAAGTCCTGAAGCCGAATCCAGAACGTCATAAATCCCCATCTCTTTCTGGAAAAGCAAAATCTATTTTGCATGTGATTGATGAGTGAAAACTGGAAAACAAGTTCTGTGACCTCGTGGCCTTTGTGAAACATATCGAGTGACCAAGACCACAGTTGCTGAGAAAACAGTTGCCTTTGCTGAAGCACCAATGTGATGCTCTGTATGAATTCAGAGGCAAAGCCTATTTGGACAGTTCAAAGAGGATCATCTCTGGCAGCTGAGCTGTAGGAAAAATTATGGGGTACAGACCAAGAGTAATTCAGAGGTCGAGGCAGAAACCAATGAAATGAGTCTGGTGTGTTGTAACAGGAGAGGCATTGATGTGACAGTGATGTGACAGTGGTGTGAAGGCTGCCTGGAAGATGAGTTGCTGATGCTGACTGCCTTCAGAGATGTCCTTACCCCTCAGAGCAGATCAGCTCCGTGTCAGCCCCAGCCCTGCGGGCCCTGTCTGTCTGATCTGGGGTCCTTCCGGAGGCAGGACCAGGCAAGGCTCATCTGCTACAGAACCATGGAAGCCTCCTTCTCCCACCAGCTGGAATTCTTCCTCCAGACACCAGGGGAACAGGCAGGCTCTGCTGGTGCAAATGGCTGCTAGGGGCAGGGCAACAACAGAGTGTGTGAGTGAAGGGGCGTAACACATCTGCCCAAATTTGGGAACTGGATTATGATTTTTTTCATATCAGATACGGAGCTTCGACACAGATACTGGAATTTCCACTGTGCAACCTTTGCACTTTGGTGATGCTGGGCACCGGAAGGGGTGTCCCCCGGGCCCCTCGGGGAAGATTCAGGACCGCCCTCATGTGGAGTTCAGAACAGCTGGGGGCCAGTGGCGCAATGGATAACGCGTCTGACTACGGATCAGAAGATTGTAGGTTCGACTCCTACCTGGCTCGTCCTTTTCAGTTTTATACTCCTTTGTTGCTTTCCTGACTCTGGTCTTCCCCGCGTTTCCCATCCCACCCCCTTGTGCAAAAGTGAGTGGAAAACTGGGAAGCTTGGGTAATTAAAAACAAACAAACAAGCGGTTGAGAAGCTAGACATGTGAATTTGTGCTCCTTTATGTTGATACCCGCACATCCTGCTCAGCATCCTTGGGAATTTTCAATTGGGTCAACTCCACCTCCAAACAGACTTATTTTTGAAAAGATTTTATTACATTGATCTTTCCCAGCTCCGCTGGGAACTTCCAATATTCAAGTATTTTCCCAGCATCTTCCAGTTTTGCACTGTCATGCTCCAGCTTGGCTGACCCTGGAGGATGCTCATTTATCCGACTCCTGCTGAAATAGGACAGGGGAATGTCCTCAGGAGATAAAAATCGTGTCTAAGTGCCCAGGATGTGAGCTGAGAGAGCTGCTGATAGCTGAGTGATAGCTGGGTGACCCTGAAATCCCACTTAGGTCAGGTGAAGAGTAGGTACAAAAAGAAGCATGTGCCTATGATATTCAAAATAGATACACTGACAAAAAGTACCTCAGTAAAGAAATAATAAATTTTCAGGTACTAACAAAACCAGGAAGGTGCTCTCTTGTTTCCAGTGGTTTCCCACCTTTGCAATCAGCAGAACATCTTGCCTATGCACGTGCCACATATCTCAAACTGCATCCATCAGGAAGCATCTTGTTGTGCAGAAATATTTTCACCATCTCTCCTTTAAAATCCTTCAGGCAGACTGAAACTTTTTACCCTTATACTCCCATGAGATTTATTCTGTTTTCCCTTTCTCCAGCAAAAGGGACAGCTTTTGTTTGAAATACAAACAAATCTTTTCTTACAAGACAGGAACTGAAATTTAATTTCTGTTGCAGCAGGTGTGTCCCCCCTGTACCCATCAGGCTATTTAAAAGCCCTCATCCCTTGTTTGCCTGAAGTACTCTACTCTGGTAACCAACTCAGAGTATCAGAATGAAATGATGTATGATTGGGGGTTTTATAATCTGGCATCTTTCATTATTAAGTGACACAAATGATTGAATAGTCTGTACACACAGCTCGTTATTGGCCTTTGCTGGAGACCAGATACAAAAATAATTATGCATTTGCAGGTGACTGTCACTAATAACTTGCACCTAAATGAAGTATTTCACAAGTTACACTATCAAGCAAGCAATTAATAGTTTGCTACTGTAGTGAAAAACATTTGGTACCTTTAGATCCATAAGCATGCCCTAGAAGAATGGGAAGCTGAGCCAAACAGTTACATGAATGTAACAGGCCGTAGCTCAGGAGGCAGAATAGTTGCTTAGCATAAAGTAAGTCCTGAGAGCAGGACATTTTGTGAGGAGTTTTGGTTTGGTTTTGTTTTTTTTTCCTGTCCTGGCTTTTATTCTCCCTCAGGTGTATTACACTCTTACACAGAAATGCATGCATGTCAATCCTTTCTGAGTGGGTGGGAGAGAAAAAATATCTTCGAGATGGAGACAGAGGAAGAAACGAGATGATCCCTTCTCTTGAAGAAAGTCTGTGTGTGCTTTTATTTTGTGAGCTATCCTTTAGGAGAAAAGAGTTGCAACTGAATCAGTGAAAAGGAACGAAGGAGTTTAGAGATGTTTATACAGGAAGGGTTGAACCTTTGGAATAAAATAAAATCTTTGCCCTAGATAGAGTCCATTCCCTGTCCCACCCCAGGGAATGGCACAGGGGCGTGCTTTTGGATTGTGGATTCAGATTTGACTGCTAGTGAGTACGAAGCTGTATGGAAAACAGATGGCTAAGGAAATGGATGTCTTTCCTCAATTTGTGCTCACCGAGATGCCTCTGTTCCCTAAAAGGTAGGTTTTCATACCTGGGTTCCTCATGGGACAGCTCCTGGGAGGGATACACTGCACCATGCTGGAAGAGAAGGGAGAAAAGGTTGTTCGTATCTGTCTGTGTGTCCACACACATGCACCAAAACATACTAATTAATAAAGAGGTATCTGGGGCCAGGGACATAATGCACAAAGAGAAGCAATGTGCAGGTCTGACTCCTGCTGAGCTTCATAAATCTGTTTCCCTGCTGATAATCATGTTTGTACTATATTCCTACAGTGAGTGGGTCTTCCTTGCCCTTGTATCTGAAATCTACCCCAGAGAAACACTCCCACGCAGAGAGAAGACTCACTCGGGGTTCTGTTGAAGGAGAAAACTTCACTTCCATTCTCCCCCTGCTATGCAGACAGATTTGGACACTTTCAGACACGTTTACTCTCTCCAAGCCAGGAGCTGTTGCCAAGCATGCTTTTCTGCACCCCACGTAGCACCTGTAATGGAAAAGAAGACTTGAAGGAAAAAGGAAACAATAGAACACAGGAGAGAAAAAAGCAGAGTGCTGGCTCTCCTATTAACTATGTCCTAAGCAGGCCCACGTCCGTCTGCATTAAACCTCTTCTGTGTAAGGACCTCTATGACCCCTCTTCCTCTGCTCCACATTCTGCTAGAACATTCCATGTCACCCTTTTTGGCACATCCAAAGGGCCAAACATCACATCTGTCGCCTTAAGCCAAGAGATGGTGGAGGACTTTTATCCACTCCTATCAACCAGGGGGCTCACAGCCCTCCTTTATAAGGATTATCTGGCACCACAGAAAGCCCAATTAGTACAGATTGTGTGGTACCACATAAAGCAACATGCAAAATGAGGAGAGACTGTCTAGAGCAGAACACAAAAGATCACCATGGGAAAGAAGACCTAACAAAACTAGCTAAGAATGAACTAAGAACACTTAATTATTTTTGGTTTCACATGGGAGAATGCCAAACATATATTATTAAATTGAGAGGGGATGTCATTAAGTCATATAAGTATCTCAGAAGTGGGTACCATGAGGGTGGTGCCACACACTTTTCAGCAGTGCCCAGTGACAGGACAAAGAGCAATGGCCACAAACTAAAGCACCAGAAATTCCAGCTCAACAGGAGGAAGAACTTCCTTACATTGAGGGTGCCACAGCACTGGAACAGGCTGCCCAGGGAGATAATGGAATCTACCTCTCTGTAGACATTCAAAACCCACCTGGATGCATTCCTGTGTAAACTGTTCTAGGTGACTCGATCTCAGCAGGTGGGTCTCCAGAGGTCCCGCCCAATCCTAACAACTCCGTGATTGCGAAAATATATTAATTATTAAAACTCATGAAATAATGATTAATTCTAGTTTTATTAAACACAATAATAACTAGTATTATTATGGAAAACAACAAAGCACTTCCAAAAGCATCGCTGCAACACGTATTTCAGTATTTACTGCAGGGCTGCACCCTCTTTGCGGTTTGGGTTTTTTTTGTTTGTTTCCCCTCAGGAGAAAAAAAAAAAAAGTGAATTGCTTGTGTAGCACACGTATTTGTAAACGGCTCTAGAAGAGTCTTCCTGAACGTGCTCTGATCCCAGAAACAAAAATTGAATGTCTCCTTCGAGCCGGAATCGAACCAGCGACCTAAGGATTCCCGCGGGGCGCAGCCTCTACAGTCCTCCGCTCTACCAGCTGAGCTATCGAAGGGACACGACCGCCGCCCCCCAGCGGCCACAGAAGCCACCGCCCCGCCCCGCGCGCAGTTCTGCGCATGCTCCCGACAGCGTCGGCCCTCCCGGGGGCGAGCGGCGGGAAGAGCGTTTGGTGACTGGGCAGCGGCCGGGGCTGGGTCACTGTGTGGAGCCTATGGCGGAATGGCCAACTCCTCTCACTTCGTGTACGGAGATTGGAGGTGGGACTCCCGCCTGAGCCGTATACTTTTCCCTAGCTACCGCAGTTATTTATTCATTCCGCTGTGAACCACTTATTTTGAGAAATTTGAATCCACACACTGCTGCGTCCAGTTCTGCGGGCCTCAGCATAGGAAAGAAGTAGAGCTGATGGAGCGAGTGCAGAGGAAGGATATGAAGTGATTAGAGGATAGATTAGAAAGTCAGGCTGAGAGAATTTCGGTTGTTCAGCCTAGAGACAGCTCCCGGGAGACCTCAGAGCACCTTCCAGTAGCTAAAGGAGTTCCAACCGAGCTGGAAAGGGACTGTTTCCATGGGTCGTAACAGGACAAGGGGTAGTGGCTTTGAACTGAAAGAGGGTGGGCTCAGACTGGATATAAGGAAAATTTTTTTACAGTGGAGTTCATGAAACACTGGAAGAGATTGCCTGGAGAGGTGGTGAATGCCCCCTCCCTGAAAACATCCGAGGTCTGGGCCTCTGAGCAACCTGATTGAGTTGAAGATACCCAGCGTGATTCAGTAACTGGCTACTCTGAAGCTATGGTGTGCTTGCAAATCTAAGCATTGGGAATGCCTTCCTTGCCTCCCCTGTTTGCAAGCTCTTCTTTATACACTGCATAGCCTTTATGTAAAGGAAAAATGCTTAAGTTTTGTTGCAAAATCACACACTCTTCATGCGACTGCAGAACAAGGATGTTCTTGCACTTCTGAAGACTAAGGGATAATGAGAACATAAACAACATTCCTAATCACAGCAGTATTGCTTGCTGCCTTCAGAGACCTCCTGGTTGTTTTCTTTGATGTCGTCTGTGGGAGTAACCATAGAGTGTCGGGCCAATGTGGAGTACAGTGCTCCTGTCCCAGGGCCGGAAGGTTTCTCCCTCATGTAATGTAATGTAACGGTGTGTTAATTGGGTTAATTTGGAAAAAATAAAAAAAAATTAAAATTTAAGCCTACAGTGGTGTTTTGCTTTGGGAAACACAGCACTACCAGGCAGACAAACGGCGTTCAATTATAGAATTATAGAATTTTAACAGGCTGGAAGGGAACTTACATCATTCAGTCCTAACCTGCCTGTCAGGGACAGGGACACCTCCCACTGGGCCATGCTTGCCTTGTTCAGGCTTTATCAGGCCTTGCTCAAGGCCTGATCCTGCCTGGTCCTGAACACTACCAGAGTGGGTACCCCACAACCTCCCTGGGAAACCTGTTGCAGTGTCTCACCAGCCTGACAGCGAAGAATTTCTTCTTAATCTCTAACCTCAATTTCCCCTCTCATTTTGTACCTTTTACTCATTGTCCTGTCACTCCAGTTCCTCACGAAGTCAGGATGAGATCAGATGGGGGAAAAAAAAGAGAAAAAAAGAGTAAAAAGAAGGGGAATATAAGAAGGCAGGACGGTGAGATCAAATGGAAAGCCATGATCCCTTCAACGTGCGAGTGAGGCCGAGAACGGGGGAAAAAAACAAATGCGAGCCAGGCAGGAGTCGAACCTACAATCTTCTGATCCGTAGTCAGACGCGTTATCCATTGCGCCACTGGCCCCGCACGTACGCTACTTTTACCCGCTGTACTGTATAGCCGAGAGCGAGGCCGCACCGCGCCCCGCACAGCCCCAGAGGCCCCTCACAGCTCGGCCCCGTCCCGCCCTTCCGGCAGGGGGCGCTCCCGGCGTTCCTGCCCCGCGACCGGCCGCGAGGCCCGCCCGAAAGCAATGCGTGCTGCGCATGCGCAAGGCAAACCGGGTGCGGTCTTGGTGAGTGGCGGCGCCCTGACTGGCATGTCCCTTTGATAGCTCAGCTGGTAGAGCGGAGGACTGTAGCGGTTACACCCCACGGGAATCCTTAGGTCGCTGGTTCGATTCCGGCTCGAAGGAGACGATCAAATTTTTTTCGTCCTTTCTATGGAAAGTGCTTTTAAACAATTTCTCTTTAACCTTCTGCAGATACGGTTGCTTTTCTCTAAGAGTTCCGCCTGCATCTCAAATGGAGCCTGTGCACTGTGTCTCCCTCTCAGGAGTCGTGAGAGCAGGGAATGCTGTGCCTAATGCAAGACTGCCAACACCTCCTGAATTTCTAAAAGAAAACAAGATGTGTGTTCATACTCCAACGTGCCACAAAGCAAGTCAGTGCAGGAGAATACCGGCTGACATCCCTTTGTCTCATCGCAGTTAATTAGGATGTTGACATTCTGAGGGTCATTTTTCCAAGTCTCTTCTCCTCTCTTCCAAATGTCTAGACACTGTTTTTACAGCATAAGGCTGTATCTGTACATACTGCCACAAAGGGAATACATTTTCTTATCCAGCCAACTGAAGCGTTCAAGTCCAGGCTGGACAAGGCACCTCCCTGCCCATGGCCAGGGCTTGGAACTGAATGATATTTAAGGTCCCTTCCTACCCAACTCATTCTAAGATTAGCAAGTATTGACTCTCTCCCTTAGTCAAAAATTGCGTGTCTTTACCAGCGTCTATCTACTATCTACTATCTACAACTGCTACCACGCAGTTGTCCCTCTTACTGCCTTCCCAACCCTGGCATGGGTGAAACTGGCATGAAGGGCTGAGTCCTCTTGTATGAAACTCTGTACCCATTCATCTCTCCAAGTGAAAGGAAAAGCTGGATGTGATGACTGAACTGATGTCAGTTTCTGGAGGGAAGGAAGGGGGTTTCAGTCATCTGTGGTCTTTCTGCCTGGTTCGTAACAGCACACTCTTTTCTACAGGAAATGATAACACAGAAAAATAAATCAGCAATTTAAACTATGCTCAGTTTACCATGCTTCTTCAAATCTTTTAAATTATTTTATTCTACAAAGAGGCAGAGATGTAATTGGTTTTGATGGAAATCATACCGGTATTCATTCTTATACAAGGTAAGCAATCAAATTAAGTGACATACAGTTATGTTTGAAATTTTTTGTATTAAGCATTGTGGGTTATCCCACAAACTTGTGGGGAGTAAAAATGCACAAACTACCTAAATAACTAATTACATGGTGGTACACCTAAAGAGACACCTATGCTGTCTCTTCTGTTCAGTGTTTTGAGTGAATCTGGGTATGTGTTAATATCGAAGCACACAAAGGAACAGATCTTTGAGAACACATCTAGCCAAAACTGTTGCCCCTTGTCCATTTTTCAAATGCTTGGCCTTTTGTGGTCACAGAGACTGGATACCAGCCTAGTGAGAAATATTCCTGTTTTGTAGCACACCCAGATTATCTGGCACTCTGTGCTGGCTCTTGAACAAATGCAAAACCTCAGAGTGAAGTTTTAGATGTCTCAGGATGTCTGCTGTTGTCCTCAGCAGCATCATAGTTCCACTCTGCACACACCTTTTGCTGGGAAAAATTGTTCCATATAGATGCTGATTCCAGCGAAACTACTGTGTTACATCACTTCCTGACACTGATGATTTTTTTACAAGCATTCTGCATTAAGTAAAGGAATTACAATGTGTGGCCATAGCTCTGGCTGCTTTGCATGAGCAGGCACATCTGCTGCAATCCAAGAGCTAGTTCCTCTTCGGGGAAACCCTGAGTTGCCATTTGACACTTGCCAGAGTGCAAAGCCATAACTTTGGACAGCTGTCTCAACAGCTTCCCTAGCTGTTACCGGAATGAAGTTGTTGATAGTGTGGCAAGGTAAAGGGAGTGCTACAATTCATACATACAACCTTTATTAGTCAGAGTGATTGACAGCCAAGGTAGATTTGAACACATGGAAGTTTACATATAAATAAATGTAGCAGAACAGAGGAAAAAAAAAGGAGAATCTATACATTTTGAGATTTCTGGGTGTGCAACTGGGCTGTACACAAAACCAGATATTGTTAGCATTATTATGTGTTCATGTTAGGAACTTTTCTGAAAAGCAAACAAAGGAGTACAATCACATTGAAGAACTAAGTCCTAAAATCCTTATTCACCCTTTCTCCACATGTCCTCAGAATAGCTGATCTGCACATCAATGAGAGACACAAGTGCTCTGGTACTTTAAAAAGTAAGTTTCCCATTTGAAATTGAACCATGAGTTCAGACACTCACATCTTTAAGCTGCAAGTCTTGGCCAACCCCCTCAGAGGCTTGGTCACTGGCTTGTTTTTGAGGTTTTTTTGCTAACTGAGATAATGCGTTGTGGCTCTTCTGCACAGAACCCTGTGTCTGTAAAAGGGATTTGCAAACATGCAGCAGCTTGTCCATCTTTGCTTCACACTGTCAGATGGAGTCATAAATCTTTCCCAAGAAAAAGCTCTCATTAAAAAGTGTAAATAAGAACCACATGACTTGCGGTACATCTCAAGCCCATGGAGGATATTTCCTTGATTTTGGTGAACTTTGGCTCTGGCCCTCTAGACCCATCAGAGGTGTTGCATGTTAAAAAATTCCCCAATTGCTTTTGCTATTATGGGATTTACTTCTTCCTCCCTGGCTTTAGGCCTGCTCTGTAGCTGTTGTTGAAATTAAGGGTGCAATTCCCAGTGACTTCCATGGGAAAAGGAGGATGGATTTCACATAGGAAAGGATTCCACATATAAAATGTAGCTTTACACCAGACTTTTCTCCCAGTGCCTCTTCCAGCTCTCTGCTGGAAATAGTCACTAGGTAACATTTGGACATTTCCATACTAAATTTCTCTACCAGATAGTGAAATTTAGGAAATTACTTCACCTGCAGATTTGTCATGTACTATGTGCTCTCCCTACTCCATCATTGGGGATACCATCCTACACCAGAACAAACACCCTGAAAAGGGGAATAGTGAAGAAAGCCAAAAGAAGAGTGTGTGTGCTGGTGTCCACAGCACATACCCAGCCTCTGGGCTCTGCCCATCTCACAGCGCCCCAGTGCTGTCTGATCCATCCCCCTGATGGGAAGATGTGCAGCACTTGGCTGCCACTGCAAAGACATGCCTCTGGGGTCATGTCCCCTCAGTGGCAGGATGGTGTCACCAGCCCCCCTCTGCTGGCACTACTGGGTTGGATCGGCACATCCTCAGTGGGCAGCTAGGATGGTGGTCTGGAGTTATTTACATATCAGTCGTTTCCAAAATCATTGCAACTGAGGACAAAGAGGAGCCCGTGGGCAGGAGGGAAGCGAATGCTTGTGCACAACTCTGGCCATGCCAGGACCTTCTCTCTTTCCTGAAGCAGAAAACCAGGGCCATTTCTGAGGGCAATGTGTGTGTTGGGTGCCCCCAGTGCCTGCATCCAAAGAACAGATACATAACCTGAACAGGAAGTAATGGTCTTGAAAATATCCTTGTGTTATGGGACTTTTAAAGAAACATTGAAAGTAGTATGTCTTGACTTTGGAATTACAGCTGATTCTATAAAACACATTCTTTTCCCTTATATTTAGCTGAATGACATTTGATGTCAAAGGTGAGAATAGAAGGAAGATAATGTCTCACAACTGTGGGATCCAATTTTAAGCAAGGAAAGAACACTTTTACATAGTTACATATTCACCAGTCTGTATAATTTAGTGGAACATTGTGACCGCCTTTAGACCACAGCATGCAAAAATAACAAATACACAGAACTGATAATGATTGATGTAAAATGATCAGTAAGGAGAAATTCAGCTGCCTCAGGCTTAAACTACTATGTCAAATCAGTGAGGTGCTAAGCTTAAGAGGTATTCATTTAGCTCTTACAGACTAGTGGCCTAAGTTCTTCATGCTTCCTTTAGCCATACCCACATGTATCTCCACTGATTTGTGCAGTGGTACACCTGAATATACACCTCATTCTTCATTTAAAATCATGCCATGTGCTTTTAAAGCCCCTATGCCTGGCACAGAAGGGAGGTTTCAGCCTTACCCCAATGAGCTGGTGAGGAGGACGGTCACTCCTTTGCTGCTTGCTTTCCCTGCCAAGTCCTTGCTGCTCCCGCAGCCCCAGTGCCTGTGCTGGTGTGCTGGCTCCCAGCCCAGTGCCAGCAGGGCAGCAGGGCCACATGCCAAGGGCATGGTGGAAGAAGCCAGCTGGCAGGAAGCTCTTGGCTGGGGGCCAGGAGGAGGAGCTTTGCCACAGGCCTGTGGGAGGAGGAGGGAGGCTCTGGGACAGCCCAGGGTCAGCCTTCCACTCACCGTGGTCTTTGCCCTTTGCCTTTGGCTCATGGGTTTGCAGCTTTGGTAGGGGAAGACACAGAGCCTAGGTGTGCTTCTGGACAAGGCTTGTGGATTTGGAGAGACCTGCACTTTAACAACCTTCAGAAAACTCTCCTAGCATTTTGTCTTGGCTCAGGATTTACAATTTATAATTGCCAGAGCTGGGTCCCAGCAGGGCACTAGCTGCCCTCCAAGAGCACCTCTTCTCTAGAGAAGAGAGCCCTGTCTGTCTTGCCACCAGCTTTCTCCCTGAGACCTGTTAAAGAGCACTTCTGGAGCTCCCTCACAGGAATGTTTCACATCCAGCAAAACTGCTGCATGCAAGGAAAGTTCCTGGGGCAGGGAGAGAAAACCAGTGTGTCCATAAAGGGACTCAGGACTGTGTCTGGGAAGGGAAACTACAGATGAGGGCAGGGAGAAGACCAGCTATACCAAAGGGAATATTATTAGAGGGAAAGAATTTGAAGCTGTGAGAGACCACCATGGCCATAGGTATCTCCATACACACAGTGCAAGCAGGTATCAACAACCTATTGGAAGTAGCATAGCGGGACATTCTGCCTTGGTAGGAAGTTGTTCTCAGGTTACTCTTGATCAGCTTACAGACAGCTATGAACACAGGCTGCAGAAGTTATCACATGTTTTTCTCACTGTGAGAGTCAGTGAGAAGCACCAGGAGGTCGCTGGCCTGCTCTAGGACTCAGTGCGATAGCTCCGATGGCTGTCCCCAATCAGTTGTGTCTTCTCAGTTACATTAGTCGGCTGAAGTGTAATAGGAGCTTCTCCATCTAAATTGGAGAGGACAACAAAGATTACTTTAAGAACCCTTCACTTGCTATCAAAGTCAGATTTCTTGTTGGCACCACAACATTTCATTCACCATTCTGGTTACACAGACTGTCTGTTTCACAGGCAGCTGTGTGGGTACCAAAAAAGTGGCACTGCCCCCACCAAGCCTACAAATGCCTACAAATACTCCTATTTCTCATACAATGGCAGATTTCTGGGTGTTGCTGCTGCTGTTAGACTGGACATTTGCTGTGCCTGGTGCTTTGCAGAACTTGCAGGCTAAAGGTTCCTGCCTGTTCTAATAGCAAGTGCTTGTTCCTACAAATGGCTGAATATAATCACTGCTGTTGTGAGTCAGCAAGCACTAACCTTGACAGTGTTTTTGAGAATGGGACAGAAATGAGTCTTGAAGAAGGCAGAGTTAACAGCAAAGAAAGAAGAGAGTCAAAAGGAAAAAATGCGTGAGCAGTAATAGTAATACACTTGAGAGGAGAGGAATCATATATATCCTGAAAGCCAGCTAGTTAAATAAAAATGTTAAATTGAATTTGAAGTCTTAGGTAATGTATATGCAATAGGACTCTGGGAATTACTATTTTAATGAATTTGGAACTACCAAAACTTCATATTATCACTATATAAATTCTTACTGCTGAGTACTTTCTCACTCTGTGCAATTTTGTGTTTGTTTTTCCAATATATCTATAAAAATGCATTTGTTGTAGAGTGAAGGAAAGTAGAAATGAAGTCTTTACAGAGTTCTTTGATAGCTACTGTGTTCCATCTGATAAAGAACAAAGTTTGGTTGCCCTTCTCCTGGGCCTCTCTCAAATCCACATTTTTTGGAGGGAGGGAAGTACTCAGTTCTCAGAGACTGACTTTTACAAGTTCAGCCATCTTAATGAAGTGTTTCATATTAAAAACTTTGGACTATCTATATCTTGATACTAACACAGCCTTCACAGTAATTGAATACAAATTGTGACTTTTTTTGCCAAATGACCAAATGTTCAGGAAAAAAATCTCATCTGACATGTCCTTCTGCTTACATGACAGTTGATGGGATGAATCATGGGCAAAAGATGTAATGTACAGGAGTAACTTAACCTAGAGCAGGAATCTAATTGCATGCCATACGGCTACCACTCAGTGGGGGTAGAACAACTTTGACTCTGTCAAGGTGAAAGGCAAGAATGATTAAATGCCAAGCAGCTTCTCTGTATGGGCAATTCCATATTTAGACACAAGGTCAAAGACAGACATGTTTCATAACTTCTAAAAGTATATGAGTAATTAATGCTTTGAGCTCAGCTCGGGCTCATATTAGTTTGGCAGTTCCAATCCATTTTTAAGTTGCTGTGTGTTTTCTAGAGTTTTGAGCAGCATTCCCTTCCACCCACTTCTGCCTTCAAGTTGTTCATTTTCTGGAAGATTGTTGATGGAGGGCAGAGATTAGCAGTGCATTTTGCTGTGATACCCAGGTGTGCAACAGGAGAACAGGACCCACTGCAAATCTGTCATGTTGCCTTCAGCTGATCTGAAGACAACTCTTACTGACACTCTCACCAAGCATTTTGCTGCTTGCACCCTTCTAAGATTTATTATAGGGTTTTTTAGCAGAACAGGGACCCATGGTATAATAAACTGTACAAATATAGTCTGCTAATGGCAAGCTGCAGAATGGAGGTGAGGCAGGATTCACAGTTTAAACTGCTTTCTATAGATAGCTCCTGCTCACTGTTCGCCTACATTTGTATCATATGGAGTGTGGAGGAGACAATGAAGTGATAAAAACTTATTGCTTCTGAGTTGGGAAAGTATTTTTTCTACTCAGGTTCTTTTATTCTTTTTCTTTTTATTCTCTCCCAGAATTTATTTTCTGTAAAATAAAAGTTGGTCTAGAAATGCCTTGCTTTGTTCTTACAATAACCGAACAGGAGAGAACAGACCTGCCAAACTGCTTTGAGTGCATCCTTACAGCCTGAAGTACAAAGGCAATCCAAAATCCAATGCCACCTCCCCCGGGAACACAAAAGTTAACAAAAATTTTGCCATCAACTTCAGTGCAAACAAAATCTGTCAACCTGCCCCATATGTGTGGGAAAGTGGTGAAGTGTTGCACGTGTCTGTGCTGCAGACAGGAGAGTGATACGTCCCTCTGCCAGTGCATTTTGACAGGTTACCTGTAACATCATGGCATGATACCACAGATTACCTTATTTTGCACCTTTCTAATGTCATGTTTGATCTGAAACACTAAGAAATGTCATGTTTAAAATGTAATAACCCAAACACAACATTTAATTTTTGCATTTAATAACATTTAATCTTCTGCTCTGTGTTAGGTCAGAGTCTTCTGCTACAAATCAGTAGTTGTGAGGAGGAATCTTTGTAAGCTAAGTATGTGCCAGGGCTTGTGAAACCCTAATTTCCTTTAGTTCTGATAGTCATGTTACCCCTGGAAGTACAGACTGTAAAATGAGGCTCTCAAGGGAGACATTGAGCTAGCTGAGCACTAGAACTAGTCAAATTTGTTTGACTAAAACCTTCTTCTAGTGAATGTAAATTCCCCTAGATATTCTCTTTGTCTAGAGAAATAGCATTTCAACAGACTTGAAGCATTTGGCATGATTGTGTTGATTTCAGTGGCAACTCACTTTGCTCTTACATTTCAGGGAATGGATCACTGAATCTTTGCCCTCACACCTCTTTCTTTTTCACTAATAATTATGTTTTATGGTATGTTAGTTTGAGGAATGAAATCAACTGTGTAAAACCTTAATTTTGTTAGTGAGAAATGTGAGGAACTGAAAAATTATTACAGTTGTGTCAGTTTGATAGTTGAAGTCTAAATCTCAACTCTTTTGAGCAGTACAGCCAGCACCAGGCAAGCTCCCACTGAGCACAACTGCTAAGGACTCAGTCTCAGAGGTTTTTAGCATTAGGAATTGTGATGCTTTATCAGTGATGCATTCTTCAGAAAAGCAATGACTGATTAAAAAAAATATTTGGATAGTTTTTAGTGTGGCCTTAGCTTGAAAATCTACATTTTGACCTCAGCAAGAAGTTCTGGTCAGCAATACAGTAGATGCTGGGGACAGCAGGAAGCAAAGAAATTAATTACTGGCTAGAATGCTCAGTCTGTGCTCCGAGGGCATGCAAAGAATTTGGATCCTAATAGAATCTCCTCTTCCAAAATTAAATCTGCTGCACAAGTGATTACAGTTTGTTTCTGAATTACATACAGGAACATTTCTATTCTTTACCTAAAGGAAGGCATGAGTATTAATTTCTATGGCTCAACATTCAAAAATGCACAGTTTTTGCTATTCTAAAAGCCAGCTCTGTCTTTCTGGCCAGCATGCCTGAAGTTGGGGCCACAAGGGAAGAAGGAAGACAGGAAGCACACTTTGATCTGGTTGTTATTATTTTTTCTTTCTTTTCTAAATGCACTGTCTGTTTTCCTTTCAGCTGCAGAAAAGATGCTCATGTTGCCCTTTGTCATAAATTTTTTATTTTTATTCCGTGCTCTCTTTTAAAATAAAGAGAATTCTACTTTACTGAGACTTGCTGGTTTTGATTAGGAGGAAAATGTAGCAAGAGTGAAGAGGAGAGTAGGAAAGGTATAAAGATCTAGTTTTCTTCAGACCCTACCTATATATTTAATATTGCTTTTCAAACACTTAAAACATGAAAATCCATGTTATGTTAATTTTCCAGACTGGTACTTTGCTAAGCATTTAAAATTAATATTTGAAATTTATCTCAGTGGGACTCAGTGGGAGTAAAACAATGTCAAGGGGGCCTAAAATTAAAGAATACCAATACCTTCTGGTAGCTGTGCCAGAAGGAGAGAGCAATTATTTTTCTGCCACTGGGGAATTTTGTGCTGGATTTTGAGGGAGAATTAAAATTAAAAATAAACCAAATTAAAAATAAACAAACAAAATGGGCAGAAATTAAAAACTCTGATTCTTCAAAGTTCCACCCTTCTACTTCAGACTTAGCTTTGGTATCATGAAGAGCAAGACCCATTTTAGATTAGCACTTTTCAGGTGCCTAATGTCATATAGTTTATAGGATTTGTCTCAAATAAGGTATTGTGGCTATAAAGTTTTCACCAGTAATTTTTATTGCCTTTGCAGAGACTGATCAAGTATGATCAATTTTTAAGCTGACTGTGTTTACCTTGATATGCCTCTAGGCAAAATCAATTTAAAACCACCACCACACGTTGGTGTAACTGTTATAAAAATAGCATTTGTTTCAACTACTACAAGTGTTTTGTTACATATTTATGGAAGGGTAAATTTGTGTGAAAAGTTGAGGGGGGAAAAATTTCTTACTGCTAAGGGAACATGACATTTGCAATCTGGCAGTGCTATTTTAAGCATAATCAACGTAAGAATATAACAGTATAAGATCTTCCATAACAATGGAAGAGAAAAAGAGTGAGCTGACTTCTTAGGTCCTTTCTCATTAAAAAACCCCCATAATCTTAACCATAGTTTGTATAAATTTGCAACTGAAAAGTGTCCTCAGTCTTTCCCTGGTACCTTGAGTTCTTATTGCTGGAGCAAGGGTCACTGCATTTCTCACCCTCTACATATCTATCCAGTTTGAGATGTTTCTACTTCCCCTGAATATGCTGCCCCTTTCAGCACACTAGGACAGAACTCTTGTTTTGTATCTCACACTAGTGCCAAATTAGGAAATCACCTCCATCATCCCTTGGCATAGCCAAAACCTGAGCGTGCAGCTGGGGGAATGCAGCAAAGCCAAAAAGAGACATTGACCTGCTGTGAAGGTCATTCTGCTGCCAGGTCCATGTTCCTGGCTCTTGAGTTCCCTGTTCCTCTTGCCCCTAAGTTAGCACTTGCCTACTCCACCATGTTGCACACCAGAGAATTAAATGGACCAGGAACTACACACATTTTTGAGATGATTAGTTTACACCTGGATTTTATCCAAGGCCTGGGTGAGGTAGAATTGCTACTGCCAGTGCAGAAGAGAGTGAGCAGCTTGGGGACTGGATGAGAGAGGGACAGGACAGTGGTACCTGTCATGCATACTCTCCTGGGTTACTGCACAACCTTACTGTTGGAAACTTTGCATCTTTTCTTGAAGCCTTCTCTTGAAAGGGTACAATATCCACCACAAGCAGGGATAAATTTTACAGAACTAAAGTCTGACTGACAGCTTATTCAGGCCAATCAGATGTGACAAGCATCAGTCCAGCAGAGCCTAATGTATGAGGATCTTAGATCATGGTATCTAGGATATGAAGGAAGCTGGGCATGGGGGCTACAGGGTGAACATTGTCTTTTAAAATAAGCCCTAAGAGTTTTATTGTGTAAGTGTCTCATGAGAGATACAGGACATATTTAGTTGTAAGTGCCATAAGTTTAGTTTTGCATTAATACATAATTTGAGAAGTTCACTGGGTTGTGGTCTTAGCTAGAGTGAATTGGCACGTCTCCACTGAAGTCTGGAAGCAGCCTCAGCATTGTGAGCAGAACATCTGGACTACAGGCTTTAAAAGATTGTTTTGAACAGCTTTGCCACACAGGTAAGCCCCTACAATACACACCTCTTTCCATGTCGTTCTTAATTTGCTCTTCCAAATCTTCTGGAGACACACAAAACTCCTGCTGTTCCCCCTCGGGTGCCTTGGGTTTGCACTTTCCACAGCAGCAGTTGAAGCAGCAGCAGAGGCAGCAGCAGAGGTAGCAGCCTGTCAGCAAACCACAGACTGCAAACAGGCCCTGGGTCAAACACAGAGGGATGAAAATCCTGTCAGCAGTGACCTTCCTCAAACTTGTGCCTGTCTCTCACAGCTGAAGGCAGAATGTCAGAGGAACTCTGGTTCCTAAGGGCTTGGCACTCAGGGGAGTCCACCTGCTGTCCCAGTGCCTGAACAAGGGCCAGATCTTCCAAAGCCCTGCTCACCCACAAGCTCCTACTTGTCACTAAGGACCACATCCACAAAGACACCAACCAACCAACAGGCCCCTACATGCTCAACATTTGAAAGTCAGTTGTTCTGCTGATGGCCCTCAGAAAAACCCTCCAGGCAGTATGCAAAACCCCACCCACCTTAAAATGACTCATTTCCATCTTTAAAATGACTCATTTGCCCAAGATGATTTTTGCAAACACTTATTTACTGGCAAGTTCTTGTCAATAACAAAGCTGAGAGAAAAAGAAGCAAAGACCCAGGTGCATCTCACATAATTCTGGGCACTGAACTAAGGCATCCAGTTTAGGACCGTAGCTGCTGTGGACTTCCCACAAAGTGAAAGAGAAGTTAAAAGCCCTGCCAGGGGGAGATTCAGCCATAAAGAGTATTTGAATTGCCCATTGTAGGTGTCTCTCTCTCTCCCCATTAGCCTGTGCAGGACTACACAGGTGACATCTCCTAAATTATAGTCCTCAGACTATGGTTTCTTGATCTGGGGACTCAGGTAGCCAGAAGTTCCCACCTTTGCTTACCCTTGTCCCCATGGCACAAAGCATAGAGGCATCAGGAGAGTCAACACAATTACCTAGGGCCAAGACCAGAGATCTTAGTAAGAGTCAAGAGCCAGAAAATTTAAATGTACAGGACTTTCTTCCTTCAGACAAAGTCAGTGTCTGGGTTCACAGCACAGCTCCCCAGAGGTTCAAATGTGTGCTGCATCATAGCAATGGGACCTGTAGGAGGGGAGCCTTTAGGATGACATTGCCAGTCTGTGCTCCATGGGGAAATGGCCACAGCCTGGCTCCTGACCCAAGGTAGATCCAGGACTACATGGAGATGTTTGTGACACAGAAGAAATCTCCACGGATATCTCTTCATGGGCATAGTGGTATAAGAGCAAAGGAAAAACAGTGACATTCCTGGAAAGCAAATCAAAGCTGATGTGTAGAAATAAATGGAAAGAGGGTAGATTTAGATTAGGTATTAGGAAGAAATTCCTCATTGTGAGGGTGATGAGGCACTGGAACAGGTTGTCCTGAGAAGTTATGAGTGCCCCATCCCTGGAGGTGTTCAAGATCAGGTGGAATCAATCTCTGAGCAACCTGATCTAGTGGGAGGTCTCTCTGCACATGGCAGGAGGTTGGAACTGGATGATCTTTAAGGTCCCTTCCAAACCAAACCGTTCTATGATTCTACGAACATGTAGGTAAAAGCAGCACAGCTTTGTGGCCAGGTATATGTGGATTGGAGGTACAGCTACGCTTTAGCATTATAGTTATCCAGTCTGCCCTTTGCTAACTATTTGTTATATTCCTAAGGCAACATGCTGCTGAGGAAGAAAGTAAGCACAAATGTCAGGATATTGTCAAACTGTTGACAACAGAGCAATGCAAATAATATTATGAATGCATGTCTGAGCTAATGTCAGTGGGGGCCGACTGGAGCATCTTTGGAGGTAATAAGACTATTTATATGCCTAATATTAATATAAGCATGTATCTAGAATGAGTAAGGTAGTTTTAAATGTAAAGGATGCTAACTTTTTGTCTTAAAATGTTTTCTTTCTAAGGGACACCTGAAATGGAGCCATAATCCCTAAAATATGCCATAAATCTCTAAAATTTATGTCATAATGAAAAATATATCACCACAATGTGTAGCATGAAAAGAAAAAGACAGAATGAAAGTGTATAGAGGGGAAAACACATTGAGTTTATTCATGATACCTTTAATGTTTCAACATTTCTTGGGCTTATATTATCATAGTTGTTAAATTAAAAAAATCAGTTTATTGACGTCATCAATAAACAGTCTTCATGGTAGAGGGTGAAATGGTTTTTTGCTAAAACAGTTAAACAAACAACCCCTATGCCTGCCAGTGGAGAAGCAATTCGAGTTCCCATTACCCATGTCTGTATGTTCCCAGTTTAATATGCCTGCTAAGAAGTCTAGCACTCTGAAAAAGAACAGTAATTTTCATTTTTCATTTCTCCTTTCATTTGAGTATCCTTACTGCTAATGGTAAAACTCCTCATGACTGTCAGATTTTCCCAGTATGAGTGTGCTGGGAAGAGGAATGTTTGCAGTCAATGAGGAAGATAACAAGCCAAGGTTGTGGTCCCTACTGTCCTCCACCAGAATGGAGGAAATCAGGAGTCCAGAGGTCATCTGCAGATGATGCCTCAGACTCAAATAGTATTAGGATGACCAATATAAAAATTACAAACTGATCCAGCATTTGTGCATGAGTTAAAAACAAATGAGAAATAGTAAGCTCATTTTGCAAAAAAAAAAAAAACAACCCCAAAAAACCAACAAAAAAAACCCCAACAACAAAACAATACCAAACCAAAAAAACCCCAAAACCAAAACCCCAACAAAAACCCACCTGGTGGCCTCTTTATACTTCAGGGGTGGCAGGATTTTGGATTTGGGGAGACCATCTGTGATAATCCCCAATGACTCTATGTACATATTTTGGAATTTTTAAATAAAAATCTTGAAAACCAAGAAGCAGTGATTACTTTGCTCCTCAGCATTTCTTGCCTCACCTCTGGGATACAGTTTGCTTGAAAAGATCCTCACATTTCTCCTTTAGTTGTTAGGGACATATTAGCTTCTCTCTGTACTCCCCACTGCTCTCTTTATGAGTCAAAGCCACAGTGATTATTTCTATACCTGATTTTATGACCCCAGCGGGTTTTATATTCCATAAAATCTCCATTAAAGATCCCAAATAAAAGAAAATTAGAAGCTTAAAAAATAAAATAGAAGAAAATCTCTTTTTTTGCCAAAATCTGTTAAGGGAGTCAACACGGTTGCCCTCTCAGTGCTAAGGCCACCTAACCGTGACAAAGAGGCCGAAGGAGAGGGTGGGCAGCAAAGACAAGGGGGAATGATCCATCAGGAGATGGCAGCAGCTATGGTGGGGTGTCTGGCCTGCAGCAGGAAGCAGCTAGAGCAGCTGCAAGCAGGCAGCCTCCAGCCAGCCTCTGAGGGGCAGCACCTCTGCAAGTTTAATTCAAACACCAGTACTTTATTCATTGGTTTCATGCAGTGCTCTGCATTTGAGCAGCTTCTGCCTCATCCTGGTTCAGAAGTCAGATTATGGCTTCTCAGACCTCCAAAGTGCCCAAGGGACTTCCCAGCTTAAAAGGGGAATGTGGGGAAATGCAGCACTGGCCTGTTCCTTGGTGAACAAAGAAATCTGTGTTCCCCAGTGCTCAGATAAAAACTGTGATAGTGTGCGTGCTTCCAACAGCACAGATCACCTTCCTGTGTATTCCAGCTCAGTCCAGCAGAGTGCTTTCCTGTGCTTCTGTGGCTGGAAACAGGTGGGGACTGCATGGATTTTGCACATTTGCAATTCTGTTTGTGGCATATCTGTAACATTTCAGTATTTGCAGAAACACTTGAATTTGATATATGCAAACATCAGAAGACACCAGTGTGATAAGGGAGCAAATGACCCTAACTCCATCATTAGAACAGCCCATTATGTGTTTCTTCCCGAGCAAAATGCAGGGGTTTGATGTATCATTCTCTTCCTGTCCTACTCTCTTCCTCCATTCCACACTTCTAACTTTCTCTTTGAGTTCCTTTCTCTCACTCTGTCACCAGGGCACATATATAATGCCATAATCACAGTGTTACGTATTATTATTGCTTACTTATGTTGTGTGCTATATATAGCAAAAAAGACAGCTGAATTTGTACCATAGTAATTTATTAATTGGTTGTCACATAAATGTGACTCCTTGTGTTTGAATAATGAGTCATTTTTTATTTAGTTATTACAGAAGAGGAAGTCAAAATTAACCTGGAGCACTAGATTCAAATCTAATTAATGTCTGAAAGTGTTACAAAACATGTACTATAATTATATACAAGGTTTAAAAAAAGACAAAACTTTCTATATTAGTACTAGTCTGAGCTTACATTGCATTCTGCCACTGTTGATTTTCCAGATAATATTGTTTTATTAAGTTTTTAGTTTAGAGTCACATCGTACTATTTCTTAAGCCTGTAGAGAGTTCATGTTTTTCAGGGGGTTCCTTGTGTATGTAATTGCCAATGTGCATTGTAACATTTGATTTCCAAAAGAAAATAACAGCTTACCTTTGCCCACCAGCTTGAGAGCATGAAGTAAGTGTTAACATTTTCCTCACCAAATTGTTCTGCCACATAGAGCCCTAATGATCCATACTTGTCATATATGTTTCGCTTGGACAGATCAGTCAGGGTTGCATGAGCATTGTTGATCTCTTTAAATTTTTCTGCAGCCTCTGGATTGTCTGGATTCTTGTCAGGATGATATTTCAGAGCCAATTTCCTTAAATATGAGACACAAACAAACAAAAAAAAAGGGGGGAAATAAGTCATTTGTATGTGTGCATGTATACAGACAGAAAACATTACAAAAAATATTTTCAGAGAGTTATAATAATTCTGAACTGTGTGTTCAGCCTTCTTTTTTTCCAGCTCTGATGTACTCAGTGGAAGAAAAGTGACAAAAAGGAACCAAATATGAAAGTTTTGATAAAAGAGGTGTGCCTATTACACTGAGAATGAACTTTGTGTATTGATACCTAGTCAGCTACTGTGTTAAAGTAGACAGTGATATATGATGAAAGCACAGATTGCAACACGATAATAAATCACAGGCATTTGTTGCATTGTGACTGCCAACTCATTTACATCATTTAGCAGGTTTCAGCAAAGATAAAGATTTTTTAAAGGTTGTTTAAAACCATGATGATCACACTGCTTATCCAGGCAACATTATTTTCTTTATAGCAAAGGAAATTCTGTGTTCAATTGCCTATCAATAGTAGCTACATTTTAATGTTGTAAACAGTGTCTGTGTTTGCAGAAGCCCAGACAGTGATGATGGAGAACACAGTTAGGAGTTGCAATAGAAGGGAAGCATCTTTTTGAAGCACAAGGTGGAAAGCATAATGAGTTAATCCCAGTTTCAAGTGCCTGTCTTTTGGCCTAATTCCCCACTGCTGCCCTTCTGAGACAATCCTTAAAGCATTAAAAGGAGATTGTCATAGGATCATCATAGGAACCATCATAGAATGGTTATTTTCATAGGATCATGGAGTGGTTAGGGTTGGAAGGAACCTTAAAGATCTTCCAGGTATGCCTCCGCCACCATGGGCAGGGACAACTTCCGCTAGACCAGATTGTTCAAAGCCCCATCCAGCTTGGCCTTGAAGACTTCCAGGGATGGGGCATCCACAGCTTTCCTGAGCAAGCTGTTTCAATGCCTCATGACCCTCACAATAAAGAATTTCTTCCTGATATCTAATCTAAACATATTCCTTTTTAGTTGAAAGCCACTGCCCCTTGTCCTATCACTTCATGCCCTGGTAAAAAGTTCCTTTCCAGCTCTCTTGCAGGACTGCTTTAGGTATTGGAAGGTCCTCTAAGGTCTCCCTGGAGCCTTCTCCTTTCCAGGCCAAACAACACCAACTCTCTCAGCCTGTCTCCATCCCTCTGATCATCCTTGTGTCCCTTCTCTGCACTTGCCCCAACAGGTCCCTGTCCCTCTTCTCTTGGGGTGCCCAGAGCTAAATGCAGTAATCCCTGTGTGGGGTGAGAGTGGAGTACTGTCAGCTAGTTTGGGCTGCTTATGCCATTGAAAGCCAAAACTAGGACAGGATTTGACACTGCTTTTTCCCCCCTGACTGCACTCAGCACTATGGCATTTGAGGACAGGTACAGCTTGGAAAGTACAATGTGTGGCTCTTGGCTCACAGCACTGGGGGAGCACAGCATCGAGAAGAAAGGGTTTGCTTCCAATCATCTTGAAGCACTGCTAGTGTGAACTCACAACACTTGCAAAACAAGCATAGACAGAAGGATATATTTTCAAAAATCACCACTCCCTGTAAAGGACTTGCAAAGTCTCCAGGACACTCATTTAATGACTAGTGCTGACCTCTAGTGGCATCAAAAGTGATCTAGTAGTGTTTTAAGCTGATTCAATCACAGCCAAGATATGGTTCATTTTGCAAATATTCTCTCTAAATATTTTGAGAGCTAGCCATAACTGCTATGACCAAAAATAGTGTTTGTGGTGTGAAGGCAGTGTGCCTACACCTCCTCTAACGAATTCAGCCTCAGAGTAGAGTCCTACTTGATTTCCTTCTGAAGTCCTAGTACCGGTTACTCCTCCAGCGAGAAGTAACTGCTTTGTTCCTGATGAGAGTTCCTGCCTGGAAGACACTCTGCCAATATCAAGACTGATATGAGCCTGGGAACAGCTTCTGCCAACGATCTCTTCAATTCTGTTGAACTCAAGTCACAGAATCACAGGTCATAAATAACTTCTTAAACATGTGTCTAATAGCATGAATAGGTTCATGCTCAGTCATATTTAATACACTGTACATATTGCACCTTAAACACGGAGTTTTGATCATGTTAACATGCGCCCTAAACACAATAAAAAATTAAATATGAGAACTGAAAAAACAAGCTAAGTCTTGCATGACTAATGACATTATGTGTCATCCGAGTATTTAAGCAAATTATGCAATCTATCATTTTTCTTACTTGAAAGCAAGCCCCAACAGTTAGGGGAAAAAAAAAAAAAAGAAAAAGAAAAAGGAAAAAAAAGGAGAAGCATTACTTTAGAAAAAAATCATGTATTTTTCCAGGCATTGGACAATTAATTTCTGGCCTTTCTTTCTTTTCCCAGAGACCCAAAGACATCTTGTGTCTGACCTACATCCCAAACAATCTTATAAAAATAAGAATTAGAACAGAATGTAATTTTAAAAAGATGAAACACATTAGTTGTACTCTCACTTTACACAGTATTGTTTTAGACTACTAACAGGATTACTTTCAGCAATTAACAAAAGATAATATATGTTCTTATTTTGATTTTGGGACAAATGTTCTCACTAAAAAGAGTACATTACCAAAACAAATCTCTGCACACTGAAATGACATATATTAATTGGAGATTATTTAGCAATTGGAAAAAGATCTAGATATTAGCAGTGCAATTCGTACGAGTCAGACAGATGTTAGGTCCAACCCAAGAAACAATAAAAGTAAGGACAAAACCAATGTGACACATGGGTCCCTGGAAAAGTGACATTCCCAGTTATGTAATAAACAGGGTTCATTATGACAAAAAAAGAAGACAAAAAAGTAGAGAGTGAAATGAAAAAAGGAGTTTGTAGGCTACTTCCTATGCCAAAACCATGGGTTTATGTCCATTCATATTTTTCTTATGGTGAATGGCCTTCTCCTTTACTGCCTTAAGATCACTGCCCACTGCAGCCCTCCACAGCAGCAAACAAGTTTGGGAGAGAAAAGTGACAACAAATAGAGAAATAGCTATCCCACAAGATGGATAAGTGTGCCTCAGATGGATTAGGCACTTGAATGAAGCCAGTGAAATAAACTCAAGACCTCAGTCAGTGGGAGGCTTAGGCTGAAAAGGGAGATCAGGTCAGACTCTGACGCAGGGGTGGGTCTGATGAGGGTGCTTTTGAATGAAGTTAGCAATACTTTGAAGACAGGAAAGTATGTTCTATAGGGTCAAATATGACAACACTATGAAGTATCAGAGGAATTGAGGAATGTGTCCCCATGCTTCCTTTGATAGCTCAGCTGGTAGAGCGGAGGACTGTAGGCTCCCTTGAACAGCCATCCTTAGGTCCGTGGTTCAACTCTGGCTCAAAGGAGTCATCTTTTGACTCTGCCACACATCCTGCACTGCCACCGCTGCCTTTTTCTGGTCCTGCCCAGGAGACTTCCCTCCAAAGGTCTGTACCGCTATAAGCTCTTGCCTGAGCTTGGATGGATGGAGGATGACCAGAGAAGGTATTTTTGAGAGCCCTTTGGCAGGGGATTGTGGTTCTGAGCTCTGGGGTTGTCAGGGGTCACCTCTAACAGGAAGGTGAGTGAGTTTGTGGTAGTGTGAGAATGAAGATATTTAGGGGGGCCCAGGCTTTGGGTGTAGGGTATCCTGGGTCAGTGCTGAGTGCCTGGAAGGGGAGAGGCCCTTGGGCAGAGGTTGCAGGGTGGGGAATTAGCTCAAGTGGTAGAGCGCTCGCTTAGCATGTGAGAGGTAGCGGGATCGATGCCCGCATTCTCCAATGCTTTTCAATTCCCTTCCCTGGATGCAGGCCCTTTGCCAGACATCCATCTATTCTCTGGGGGCTGTGGCAAGATATATGGTGTACCCTGAGTTTACAGAGGAGGATGACATCCAGGGTTGTATCAACACTATCATGGGCACTTTGGCTGAAGAATTATCTTCTCCCTCTTTGCTTGACAGTTCTCAAGTAACAAGTAAAGTAAAGAAAATTACATTAATGGTATAGAGCAACCCCTGGAGGGCCACTAAAAATCTCAAGGAATTCTCTTTAAAGATAGGCTGAGGAGAGTAGGTGCTTTCAGTTTGCAGAAAGAGGTGTTCAGAGAACTTACACATAAGGTAAGTTCCAGCACTCTGTTACAGAACAGAGGAATGGCTGTCATTTTGGGGTTTTTTATGCTTGAGCAGAGGGCTGAAGACAGCACAGTGAAAGGGAATCAAGGGAAAATGCAGCAGGATATAGGTAAGATCTGTGTGGTCCTAAGGAGAAGAATCCATCTTCTCAAGAAAATGATGTCCAAGGAGCTTATGGAGCATTTCTGTTTGTGGTTTGCATGACTGATGGGCTAAAGGGTTGAGCAAGGAGCTGTGATGTTGGAGCTGAGGCTGTTTGAAGCAGGGTGTGGTCATAGAGGCATGATGGTGCAGTGTGGCTTGGGCAAGTGCTGGGTGAGGTCCCCTGGGCATGTGCCCATGCTTCCTTCGATAGCTCAGCTGGTAGAGCGGAGGACTGTAGGCTCCCTTGCATGGCCATCCTTAGGTCGCTGGTTCAACTCCGGCTCGAAGGAGTCATCTTTTGGCTCTGCCACACATCCTGCACTGCCACCACTGCCTTTTTCTGGTCCTGCCCAGGGGGACTCCTCAGAATGAGCTGCCTAACCATAAGCTCTTGCCTAAACTGTGGAAGATAACCGGCCAAGGCATTTTTGGGTGAAACCCTTGGGCAGGGGATGGTGATTCTGACCATGGGAGTTGTCTGCAGTCACCCCCAGCAGCAGGAATGTGAGTGGGTGAGTTGGTGGTATGAGAGTGATATGAATGGGAGGCCCAGGCTTTGGGTGTAGGGTATCCTGGGTCAGGGCTGGGTGGCTGGGAGGGGAGAGGCCCTTGGGCAGAGGCTGCAGGGTGGGGAATTAGCTCAAGTGGTAGAGCGCTTGCTTAGCATGTGAGAGGTAGCGGGATCGATGCCCGCATTCTCCAGAGCTTTTCTTTCGCTTGCCTGGACCTGTGCTGCAAAGAGAAGATCAGCATCTAGGACTATGACCATGGCAACATGGGCTGCAGATTGAAGGAACAGATTCTCTCGCTTTGTTCTGAGTATGATGGAAAGGATCCAGAATATTGTGCCCATCTTTGGGCCTCCATGTATAAGACAGACATTGACCAAGTGCAAAGAGCTCAGAATAAGGCCTCCAGAACTCTTGGAAGCAGGGCCTTTGAATGTGATGTCATGCAGATCCTGAAGAAGAAAAGGCTGTGTGGGAGATAAGCAAGCACTTATCAAAATGCCTTTCAGGAGGTTATTGATTCAGAGTTAGGCCTTTTACTGCGGTGATCAATGGAGGAAAGAAAAACAACAGGCCACAACTGAAGCAGCAAAGGTTCCAGTTTTTTCTCTTGTATGAGAGAATGAAAACTTAAAAAGAGTTAATGCTCAAACACTTGGTAGCCAAGGAAAGGACTACTTCCATGCCATTAAGATAAGGTGCAGTTAGAAAAGAGCATCTTTGGATGCAGGATAACACTTTCTTTGGATCAGCTTCTTCACTTTGGGTAACTATCTCCAAAACCAGGTATGAGACAGCATTGCACTTGTCTCTCTGACATCTGTGAGGGGAATGAAAACCATGAGGCTCCCCCCAGTCTCCTTCTGAAAAGTCTGAAAACAACAAAATGCGCATGCATGAGGGCTAGGCTATAAATAGCACAACTGAGATGCGTGGGGTGTGCAATCACCATCCAAAGGGACTGGACCAGAGGCAGCACTAGAACTCTGGCTGGTGATCCAGATCTTTTCCTCTATGTTTATCTTCTTCTCTTTCTTTCTTCTTCTTTTCCTCTTAAAAGTTTAAATTGCTGCTCCCATGGGCTGTTCAGAAAAGTTTAGATCATTGCTGCCATAGGCCATTCAACTTATTATAAGATTTAAACTTATTCAACTTATAATAAAGTTTAAATGGCTGCTGCCATAAGTGAAATTTTCTAGTCGATCATTTGGCATCATTTTGCCTTAATTTAGCCCAAAGGTATCCTGAATGTTAGTTGTCTCCAGGACTGCCTCTAGAGACCTGACATTTTATGGCTCAAGTGGTCCAGGACCAGCCTCTCAGGATTTGACACCTCTTCAGGTCAGCCAGGTGGGAAAGGAATGTTACCCTGGAGTGCTGTGCAGTCTCCATGCTTGGAAGTTGGCATAATCTGACTGGCTGAAGTCTTGAGCAAAATGATGAGATCCCTCATTTAGGGCTGCTTGGAGGAGAAGGTAGATGTAGAGATGCCCTGAGGACTCACTGAAACTGATTGCTTTGAGAACACAGCCATGGAGGCAGAGCAGAGAGAGGACCCTGATAGTCTGTTGGTATCTGCTGGTATAGTGAAGGGCTACTGGTTCTCTCACATGGTGACCATTACATCTTGTGTGGGCATTAAGTTCCTGAATAGGCCTGAATGGCCCTCACCAGCCTCATGTGGGGTTTCTCCAACTATCAGCACAGGAGTTCTCTTTATGTTCACACCACATCTTCACTTTTTTTCTGTGTTAAAAAGCAGGAGTCCTCGTCCCTAACTCAGTAATGGCCACAGCCATAGCACTATCAAGGCACAGAGGCCTTGGATCCAAACCTGATGTGCAGATGAATGTCCTGCATTGACCTAAGCCGGGGCTTGTCAGTCTGGATCTGCCTGTCAGTCATTGGACATGATTATCACTCTGTTCTCTGCAGTGAATTCCTTGCTTGCAGTTGTCTCTCCCTTGTCATGGTGATTGCACCTTCTGTTCTCAATGATTGCTTCAAGTGAGCCACCATGGATGTCTATCCTGGCCAGGGGTTGTAGGCTTGAGAAGTAATGTGAGATAAGTCAAGTTTTTCTTATTTCCTGGAGAGGCATGTAAACACAAGGGAGTGGTGTGAGCCTTGAATGATTGGATGAGTGTGTGATGAATGTCTGAGGTGCCAAAGTCTCATGCTTCCTTCAATACCTCAGCTAGTAGAGCGGAGGACTGTAGGCTCCCTTGAACAGCCATCCTTAGGTTGCTGGTTCAACTCTGGCTCAAAGGAGTCATCTTTTGGCTCTGCCACACATCCTGCACTGCCACCGCTGCCTCTTTCTGGTCCTGCACAGGGGGTTCTGCATAATGAGCTGGTCAGTCATGAGCTCTTGCTGGAGATTGGGATGATGACTGGCCAAGGCATTTTTAGGTGAGCCCAGGCCATGGGAAGTTGATTCCGATCAAGGTCATGCTGGCAGTCATCTCCAACAGGAAAGTGAGTGGATGAGTTGGTGGTATGAGAGTGATATGAATGGGAGGCCCAGGCTTTGGGTGTAGAGCATCCTGGGTCAGGGCTGGGTGGCTGGGAGGGGAGAGGACCTCAGGCAGAGGTTGCAGGGTGGGGAATTAGCTCAAGTGGTAGAGCGCTCGCTTAGCATGTGAGAGGTAGCGGGATCGATGCCCGCATTCTCCAATGCTTTTCGTTCCCATTGCTTGGACTCAAGGCCATTTGCCAGGGCCTGTGGGTGCTCGTAATATACCTAGAATGCAGATAGTAGGATGACATCACGGTCTACATGGGCAATTTAAGAGAGGTTTCTCCCTCTTTGCTGGATAGACATCAAAAGTCATCTAAAGTACTGTTATGAGATCTTCTATGCAGAAAAACAAAGATGACAACCTCTGGAGGGTTGTGGACACTCTCAAGGAATGGAAAGGTTTCTCTGTGTGGATGGGCTGAAGGGAGTGGATTTGTTCAGCCTAGAGAAAGAGAGGTTCAGAGGGGTTACACATGACCTTTTGACTTAGAGAAGGTTTCAGAAAAGAATGGTCCTCTGCTTGGGCAGAGGCCTGAAGACAGCACAGTGAAAGGGAACCAAGGCAAAATGCAGCAGGACATGGGTGAGCTCAGTGTGGCCATGAGAAGAGACCATCTTCTCATGAAGAAAATGATATCCAAGGAGCTTATGGAGCATTTCTGCTTGTGGTTTGCATGACTGATGGGCTAAAGGGTTGAGCAAGGAGCTGTGATGTTGGAGCTGAGGCTGTTTGAAGCAGGGTGTGGTCATAGAGGCATGATGGTGCAGTGTGGCTTGGGCAAGTGCTGGGTGAGGTCCCCTGGGCATGTGCCCATGCTTCCTTCGATAGCTCAGCTGGTAGAGCGGAGGACTGTAGGCTCCCTTGCATGGCCATCCTTAGGTCGCTGGTTCAACTCCGGCTCGAAGGAGTCATCTTTTGGCTCTGCCACACATCCTGCACTGCCACCGCTGCCTTTTGGTCCTGCCCAGGGGGACTCCCCAGAATGAGCTGCCTAACCATAAGCTCTTGCCTAAACTGTGGAAGATAACTGGCCAAGGCATTTTTTTAGTGTACCCTTGGGCAGGGGATGGTGATTCTGACCATGGGAGTTGTCTGCAGTCACCGCCAGCAGCAGGAATGTGAGTGGGTGAGTTGGTGGTATGAGAGTGATATGAATGGGAGGCCCAGGCTTTGGGTGTAGGGTATCCTGGGTCAGGGCTGGGTGGCTGGGAGGGGAGAGGACCTCGGGCAGAGGCTGCAGGGTGGGGAATTAGCTCAAGTGGTAGAGCGCTCGCTTAGCATGTGAGAGGTAGCGGGATCGATGCCCGCATTCTCCAATGCTTTTCATTCCCTTTCCCTGGATGCAGGACCCTTTGGTGAGGGTCCCCCTGTCCTCACCAGGAGAGTAAGGAAACCTGGGAAGCAAAGTAGAGGACAGCATCCATGACTTCTCTAAGAGTAGCAAGGCCTCTGGATTGAGGGAAGGTATTATCTGACTTTTCCTCTTCATTGGATAGATGCCATTTAGAATAGTGTACCTGTTACATATAGGTTTATATAGGTTTTGGCTGCAATAGAATTAATTTTCTTCCTAATATCTGTGGTTTGGATTCAGAGCGTGAATAATGTTGATTATACACTGCTCTTATAATTCTCCATAAGCAGAGTTTATGCAAAGCCAAGGACTTTTCAGCTTCTTGCACCATTCCCATCATCAAGGAGACTGGGAGGCACAAGAAATTGGGAGGAAACACAGCTGGGACAGGTGACCCCAGCTGGCCAAAGGAATATTCCAGACCACATGACATCAGGCTCAGTATATACTAGGGAGAAAGATGGCTAGGAGCCACTGCTTATAAACTGGCTGTCTGGGCACAGTTCTGCAGGTATTTAGCAATTGTGTTGTACATCACTTATTTTGTATAATCTAATTTTGTTATTGTTATTGTAATTATATTATTACATTATATACATTATTATTGTTGTCTTGGTTTAGAAGACAGGTGTCTGGACAATTAAAATCCCCTCTCTCCAAATTCTTATAATTTAGACAAGAAAGGCAATTAAAGGGTTTTTTTTTCTTCCAGGCAAAGTTATGGGAATAAGAAATAACAGCTCTTTACTAGTATGTATAACAAACCAAACAACAAAAGAAAACAACTACAGCGTTAACAACTAAACAGTAGTAACAAGAACCCTGAAAACCTTGCCTCCCAAAACCCAGGACAGTGTGGTCCCGATGGCTCAGTGGTTGCAGTGGCTGCTGCATGGAGCTGGGAGGAGTGCGATGGGACTGGCTGGCAGCTGGGAATGGCAGGGTGTCCAGGCAGGGCAGAGGGGGAAGGGCAGGTCTCACCGGAGCAGAAAAGAGCAGTGCCTAAGAGAAAAGCCACGGTGGCGGGGCAGGGCCAGGCCCCAGCTCCGGTCCGGCAGGCAGGCAGGAGGGCCGAGGAGCTCAGAATTCCCAGGTGTGCGAGCAGATGATGGAAAATTTTCCCAGGACTGGAGTTCTTTCCACCAAAACAGCCTCTCTGTGTCCTCTCTGACGGGTGCCCAAAGAGCAAAGTGAAGCAGGCCCCAGAGCTGCCTCCAGCTCTCTCTTTTATCTGCCCCAAAAGCACTCATGTTGCCTCCCCCCTCCCCCAGGGAGACAAAAGGTGTAGCCAGGTTCTCTTTTGGCCCCTTTGTTCTGCCCAAGTGCCCGTAAGTAACCAGCAGTTAGTTCCTTAGCAACATATGGGGAAAAATTCTATAAGCAAGAAAAAGAAAAAGCAAACAAATCTAAACCCCAACTATTATATTATATTATATTATATTATATTATTGTTGATATTTCCTCCCTCCTTTTCTGTCCTTTTGACCTGTCTTTTTCTCAATCCACAAATTTTACTTTTTTCTCCCAGTTCTCTCCAAAAGCCCTCTTGGGAGTGGGGTGTGTGAGCAGTTGTGTAGAGTTTAACTGACTGCTGGGTTAAACCACAACAGCTCTTTTTGGTGCCCAATATGGGGCTTGAAGGGTTGAGATAATTACAAATCTGAATAGAGTATGTTAAAACAAAATTCTTGCAGGCATTCATTATATTAGTTTAATAGCAGCCAATCCTGATGTTCATTTATTTACTCTCAGAGTTGTTTTCTGTTCTTGGGGTTGTGTTACATAACATCTTACTTGCTCTGTATGTTTCCTGTTGTGCTGTTTATCACCTCGGGGGGCTGGGCTAAGGTTATCATGTTGTACTTTGTAACACTGGCTTACAATATGATAAAACTGATGGTCATGAGGCTAATCTATCTTAATCAAGTATCGTTATCTTCTCCATACTTCTAGAGCCATCTATTGGAAACCATTCCTAATTACATCCTTTATCTTTCCTCCTAGAGTCAATCTGTGGGGCATACACTTCCCACATCTTCCCCTCCAGGGTAATTACAATAGCTCTTGAGAATTCTGAATATAATCAGGATGTTCAAACCAGAATGTTCTTATTGCTGTGTCTCCTGACTGTATTTTAGGCCTTGTTTAGATTTAAACAACTATTTAAGGATACCACCCAGATAACTGCCCTGAGCCTGAGCATATATAGTGGCAGGATGTGTGGGATAGTACAGGCAAGTATGTATGACAATGGGCATCTTGAATATTTTGGAATTTCAGCCCCGAACAAGTTCAGAATCCTGAAAAACATGTAAAATATTAGGAAGAAGTATGCTGTTAACCTGGCAATTCCAGAGAGCAACAAATCACTGCAACATGCTGGGGCCTGGCCCATGCCTAGCAAGTCCTCTTCAATTCTGTTCAGTACCCTCAAGTAGACAAGGTCTTTGGATCTGATGAAAAAATGTCAGGCGCTTTGGCTACCCTAGTCCCAGCAACAGACACTGCATCTGAACCAAAGAACCCACCTGTACTGATACCATCTTCACAAGAAGAAATAGCGGAAGGAGAAGTCAGCTCCTTTAGTATGGGATGGAGTCTCTTCTAAGAGTCAGTAGCAGGAAGAAGTGGACAAGGCAGACTGCTCCAAAGCAGAGCCATTACGAGAACAAGAGGAGGAAGAGAGGCAGCTGCAGACTGAGGAGGAAGGAGAGGAAGAACTCATAAATGAGGTGGTAGCCACCTGATCCCTATATCACAACAACCAAGACTGCCTGACTTCCATGCGTAAGACGATTTGTCAGCTGGAAAGTCCTGCAGGGATCAGCAGGACTCACTGACCCTGTAACAGTTTCATATGGCCACTGTGAAAATCTGACCGAGAGTGGAAACCAACAGTAGATTATAGTGCCTTGAACAAAGCCATGCTGCTGCTAAGTGCTGCCGTGCCAGACAGGCTGGAACTTCAATTTGAGCTGGAGGCAGTTTGTATCAAAGGCAGCCAAGTGGCCTGCCTCAATCAATATCACTCTCAATCCCTTTGGCAGCAGAGTGCAGGTCACAATTTACTTTCATTTGGAAAGACATCCAGTACACCTGCCTTAGAGGTGGAAATCCAACCCTACCATTTTCCATGGACTTAACCAGACTGCACTAGAGCAGGAACACTGCAATACATTGATGACATTATCATATGGGTAGACACAGCAGACAAAGTTTTTGAGAAGGGGAAGAAAATTATCCAAATCTTCTGAAAGTTGGTTTTGCCATAAATCAAAGTAAGGTCAAGTGACTTACACAGGACATCCAGTTATTAGGAATAAAGTGGCAAGATGGATGTCATTGTATCCCAATGAATGTGATCAACAAAATAACAGCTAGGTCTCCACCAATTAGCAAAAGGGAAACACAAGATTTATCAGGCATTTGAGGGTTTTGGAGAATATTTATTCCAAATTATAGTCTGATACAAAGCCCATTTTATCAACTAACCTGGATGAAGAATTATTTCATTTGGGCCCTGAGCAATGACAAATCTTTGAATAAACTGAAAAGGAAATAGTACATTCAGCAGCCCTCAGGCTTCTCTGGGCAGGACAAGATGCTGAAAATGTGCTGCAGCTAGGGAGAATGGTCCTTGAAGCCATTGGCAAAAAGCATCCAGAGAAGGCTGAAGTTGACTCTTAGGGTTTTGGCATCAGGGACAATGAAGATTCAAGGCTGGCTATACTCCAACTGAAAAAGAAATATTGGCATCATATGAAGGAGTTTGAGCTGTTTCAGACATGATTAGTATTGAAGCACAGCTCCTCTTGGCACCCTGACTGCCAGTGCTCAGCAGGATATTCAGAGGGAGAGTCTGTTCTACACATCATGCAACTGATGCTATGTGGAATAAGTGGGGCACACCAATGACATAATGAGCTTGAATAGGAAATCCCAGTGGCCCAGGAATTTCGGAAGTGATCATTGACTGGCCAGAAGGCAAAGATTTTGGAATATTGCCTGAAAAGGAGGTAATATAGGCCGAAGAAGCCCCATTGTAAATGAAATACCAGAAAATGAAAACCAATATGCCCCAGTGAGTCCTGTCGTATTTTGAGAAAATACCAAAGGTGGAAAGCTGCTGTGTGGAGTTCCATACACATTGCAGAAACTGCTGAATGACAAGGCGAATCTAGTCAGCTTTCAGAGGTGAAAGCCAGGTGAAAGCTATCCAGCTGGCTTTAGACATAGGACAGTTGACCTCAACTGGCCAAAGGAATATTCCATACCATACGGTGTCATGCTCATATAAAAATTAGGGAAAAAGATGGGACCTGCTGCTCAAGAACTCACTGGGCATCATTCATTGAGTGTAAAGCAATTGTGTTGTGCATCATATGATCTGTGTATTTTAGTTCTATTAACATTAGAGTTGTTATTATTATTGTTGTTATTATTGTTGTTACTGTTGTTATTTCACTTTCCATTTCTTTTCTGCCCTATTAAACCATCTTTTTCTCACCCTGTGAATTTTACTCCCACTGTGAAGAAGAGAGTGAGTGATCAGCTGCGTGATGTCTAACTGCCTGCAAAATACAGACATGACAGTGCCCAACTTTGTGCCTCTGTGTAGAAAACACACGTGGATCATATGCAATAACCTCAGAAAAAGGCCATCAGGATGCTTTGGAGCAGGTGATCCCACACAAAGGGAAGGATATCAATGAAATGGAGGAATCTCAGTGGACGGACACCAAGAACCTCACGGAGTGGAGAGACTCCTCTATATGGATGAGTGAGAACAGTGAGAATGTTCAGACTGTCGAAGGACAGAATCAAAGGGCTTAGGCATGACTTTCATGCTTGTAGGAGATTGTAGAGTAGAGGAAATGCTCTCCTTTATCTGATACTTGACCAGAGGCCTGAAGACAACAGAGTGAAAGGGAATCAAGGCAAAACTCAGCAGGACATGGGTGAGCTCAGTGTGGCCATCAGAAGAGACCATCTTCTCATGAAGAAAATGACGTCCAAGGAGCTTATGGAGCATTTCTGCTTGTGGTTTGCATGACTGATGGGCTAAAGGGTTGAGCAAGGAGCTGTGATGTTGGAGCTGAGGCTGTTTGAAGCAGGGTGTGGTCATAGAGGCATGATGGTGCAGTGTGGCTTGGGCAAGTGCTGGGTGAGGTCCCCTGGGCATGTGCCCATGCTTCCTTCGATAGCTCAGCTGGTAGAGCGGAGGACTGTAGGCTCCCTTGCATGGCCATCCTTAGGTCGCTGGTTCAACTCCGGCTCGAAGGAGTCATCTTTTGGCTCTGCCACACATCCTGCACTGCCACTGCTGCCTTTTGGTCTTGCCCAGGGGGACTCCCCAGAATGAGCTGCCTAACCATAAGCTCTTGCCTAAACTGTGGAAGATAACCGGCCAAGGCATTTTTGGGTGAAACCCTTGGGCAGGGGATGGTGATTCTGACCATGGGAGTTGTCTGCAGTCACCGCCAGCAGCAGGAATGTGAGTGGGTGAGTTGGTGGTATGAGAGTGATATGAATGGGAGGCCCAGGCTTTGGGTGTAGGGTATCCTGGGTCAGGGCTGGGTGGCTGGGAGGGGAGAGGCCCTTGGGCAGAGGCTGCAGGGTGGGGAATTAGCTCAAGTGGTAGAGCGCTCGCTTAGCATGTGAGAGGTAGCGGGATCGATGCCCGCATTCTCCAATGCTTTTCATCCCTCTTGCTTGGACACAGGGCCATTTAGTGGGCATCCATCTGTCACCTGTGGAGATTTATGGTGTGCCCTGAATTTACAGAGGAGGAGGACATCTAGGGTTGTATCAAGAGCACTTTGGGAAATAGATTTGTAGAGAATTCTCAAAGTCTGACAGAAGGCTCACATAGTATATATCTGTATGCAAACTCTGAGATAAAATAGGCATTCATGGAATAGTACAGGCATTTTGAGAGAGATATTGAACTTAAAACAAGTGTTAAATGATGACTTTCAAATAGACTAGATATTTTGGAGAAATAGAATTATGAAAGATGTGTTGTAGTAGGACCCATGAGGGGTATTTTTAGAAGAATTAGCAGCATTGTGTGGCAAAAACTGATAGGCCAAAAACCACTTATAATGTATTGTAATTACAAAATAGTTTGACTTCTGATTTTGATGGCGGGAATTATGACATCTATAGCATCTCACCCTTCACATGGGACTGAAATAGAATAAAAGTTTTTAAAACATCTTTCAGGAGCCCCATTTCTGAGTCAGAAAAAGGGATAATCTGACAAGTACTATGGGCAGTTTAACAGAAGAAATTATGTTCTCGCTCTATGCTTGACAGTTCTCAAACATCAAGCCCATTACATCAATGAAGGACAAACTGATGTCAAAAAGAAATCAATGAAATGAAACAAGCTCAGTGGTGGGCCACTAAGAATCTCAAGGAATTGATGGATTTCTCTTTAAGGATTGGGTGAGGAGAGTGGGCATGTTCAGTTTGGAGAAAGAGAGGTTCTGAGGACTTGCAGATGACCTTGTTGTACTTAAATGTTAGGTCACAGAATTGAGAAATGGCTGTCATTTTGTTTTGTCTTATGCTTGAGCAGAGCAAAATACAGCACTCTGAAAAGCAATCAAGGGAAAATGCAGTAGGATATAGGTAAGATCTGTATGGTCCTAAGGAGAGTCCATCTGTAGAAGATGACGTCCAAGGAGCTTATGGAGCATTTCTGCTTGTGGTTTGCATGACTGATGGGCTAAAGGGTTGAGCAAGGAGCTGTGATGTTGGAGCTGAGGCTGTTTGAAGCAGGGTGTGGTCATAGAGGCATGATGGTGCAGTGTGGCCTGGGCAAGTGCTGGGTGAGGTCCCCTGGGCATGTGCCCATGCTTCCTTCGATAGCTCAGCTGGTAGAGCGGAGGACTGTAGGCTCCCTTGCATGGCCATCCTTAGGTCGCTGGTTCAACTCCGGCTCGAAGGAGTCATCTTTTGGCTCTGCCACACATCCTGCACTGCCACCGCTGCCTTTTTCTGGTCCTGCCCAGGGGGACTCCCCAGAATGAGCTGCCTAACCATAAGCTCTTGTTTGAGTTTAGGAATACTGCTGCCCTGGCAGTTTTTGATGAGCCCTTGGGCAGGGGATGGTGATTCTAAGCACTGAAGTTGGCCAGTCACCTCCAAAAGGCCGTGAGTGGATGAGTTGGTGGTATGAGAGTGATATGAATGGGAGGCCCAGGCTTTGGGTGTAGGGTATCCTGGGTCAGGGCTGGGTGGTTGGGAGGGGAGAGGACCTCAGGCAGAGGCTGCAGGGTGGGGAATTAGCTCAAGTGGTAGAGCGCTCGCTTAGCATGTGAGAGGTAGCGGGATCGATGCCCGCATTCTCCAATGCTTTTCATTCCCTTTCCTGGACCATAGGTGCTGTGTCCTCTTGTGGCTGTGGGGAGCCTTGGGTGAACCCAGAAGTAGAAGAAGTATCAGAAGTAGAACAGGCCATTGGCATAGGCATGAGTAGGCTGTTATCCCTCCCTTGCTTGGTAGTAATTAAATAGCATTAAGAGCGCTGTAAATATTTTCTAATAAAATTTGTAATCACCAATGTACTGTCACAGAGGTGTTGACATTTTGGAGCAAGTCCAGAGGAGGCACACCATGATGATTAAGAGGATGGAGCACCTTTCCTAGGATGAAAGGCTAAGGAGGATTTGAATTTTTGAGACTGGAAAAGAGAAATCTATAGTATGACATAATTGGAACCTTCCAGTGCTTAGGGAGGGTCTACAAGAAAGCTGGAGCAGGGCTTTTGACATGGACGTGTAGTGATAGGACAAGGGGCAATGGCTAGAAAATGAAAGAGGCAAAGTTTAGATTAGATATTATAAACAAATGCTTCACTGTGAGGTTGGTGATGCACTGGAATTGGTTGCTCAGAGAAGCTGTGGATGACCTGGAAGTGTTTAAGGCCAGACTGGATGAGTCTTTGAGCAACTTGGTCTAGTCTGAGGAAGCCCAGGCATAGGGATAGAACTAGATGATCTTTAAGGTCCCTTCCAACACAAACCACTCTATGATTTTCTTGTAAGTAGTCTATCAAACAAGATCTTTTAAAACTTCTGAGGAAATCCAGTATTTATCTCTCTGCATATTACTTCACTTCCAGACAGGAAAGCGTAAGCCAAAGTACAGTTTAATTTTTTGTGCCAAAAGAAAGGTTCTAAATTTATTTTTGTATTATATTGAAGATAAACACATCTCCTTTGAAATTCTGCTGATTAAAAGCCCATTAACTTTACTCCCTGATAAATTAGATTGTGCCAAACTCCAAATAAAATCACGGAGTCATGTCTGTCATGTTTATGAAAAAGCAAATTTTGCCCTAGGCTGTGGTAGTATAATTAACAGTGACTTAATTAATAATGGCAGGAAACTCAGAATCAGGTATGGCTGGTTTTATACCTTGTACTAAAGAATACTATTTCAGCAGCAGATTTTTGGATTAGCACAAATTAAATTATAATTAAAGCAAATCTATGAGACTGACTCATCATTTTATCTTGCAAATATTTACAGCTACTCCATTAAAAGTGAATCCCTCTGACATTTCCACTTTAGTCAGAAGCAGCCTTTTTTTTTCTCTAATTACTAATAAAGATGGAGGAAGCACCACTGTCAGTTTTGCCATAGATCACTGTGTAAATCATCCATATTCATGCTCAGCATTAAGTAAAGTTAATTGCATTCTACATTCTTCCATGACAACTTTCTCCTTTGGGGACTGCCAGAAAATTAAATGTAAAAGCAACTGGAAAACATGAAGTTTGAGACAGAAGATGATTTCTACAGCCAGGCTGTACTACAGGGACAAAGAAGGTGCAAGTCATAAGTGAATTTGATACCATAGTATGCTTTTTGCCCAGTGATATAAGTACACAAGACAACAGAACCATGGGATGTCAACAGTTCTCCTTCCATTGTATGAAGAGTTTGGACATTCACTACTTTTGCCTCCTGAATATGTGCCTTTAGGAACAGAAAGCAGGAGAAATGCAATTTGATCAAAAACATGGAGGACAGAGTCTTGCCAAAATTCAAGCTAAACAATGATGCAAGCAGATCTATTTCATAAAACTTTTTGAGTTCATATATATTCTTATATTTGATAGGAAAAGTAAGCTGTGTTAAGTTTGCCTGGCAATACAGTGCAACCAACAATACCCAGAATGATGCTGTAATAAAAGTTTTACAATATTTATTAAACCTGCAAGTACATGTCTGGCATATTTCAGTGTCAAGAACATCTACTTTACTCATGACATAGAAATTTCTTTCTCTTTCAACAGAGCTTAGCAAATTTAAGGGCAAAATTACCCATAAAATCTTCTGGTCTTAGTTCTAGGTCTTGTTACCTTTCAGCAATAAGATATTTACCACCATTTTGATAACTTGTGTTTGACTCAAACTATTCTTAATGTCCTCTCTTCTTTTTCAACAGAGAAACCACCATTCCTGTGCCAGTATTTTTTAGTAGTTGGTTACACTCACAGTTAAAACCATGTATCCCTTTCTCAGCTCAAATAATTTTCAGATCCCAAGCACTGCTTTTGGTTATGCCTGCCTTCAAAAAGTGAACAACTACCTCACACCTAGCAATTTTACCCTTCAAGGACATTACACACTATAATCAAATAATCTTTTTCTTTTCTTCTAAATAATCTTCTTTTTCTTTTCTGACAAGATAAACTGATTGAACTCCTTATGTCTCTTACTCTAGTTCTCAAGTTGTCTTTGCAGCACTTGCATTGGCTTTACATTTCAACATACTTCAGGAATGATCCTAACACAAGAATTGGGTGTAGTATTCAAATAGCCCAGGTTAGTTTGTCCCAACAGTCTGACCTCTCAATTACTTAGATTAAAACATTTCTGATGAATCACAGACTGCTTTTGGGACAAAATCAGTAGATTCACATTGCATCATCTCTGATTCTTTTCAGGCTCACAAATTAAAAAAAAAAAAAATGAAAGGATTGTGACAATGAATGTCTACTGTGCAGGTAACTCAAAAGGTTTTACCATCATAATCATGCCAAACAAATAAGCATTTTTAGACCTGTTGCAAAGCACATTTTACATACCTGTAGGACTTCTTAATCTCATCATGTGTTGCTCCTTTCCCTAGTGCCAGGATTTCATATAACGCTTCACCTGACGTTGACAAAGCACGTTGCCTTTGTTCAGCCATGATAGCAGTGCATTACCAAAGCTGCTAATGGAGAACATAATTTAAAATACCAGAGACTGCAAATATATGTAGATAGTATTTCTTATCATTCATTTTAATAGATTTTTATCAGGCAGCAAAAGGTTAAAAATATATGAAAGGGAATCTAGAATAAAATCTCCTCTATCTTATCCTCTGTCCTTTAATATATTTTACAATTAGGAAAAAAATGAGAAAATGGAAAAGCAAAACCCAAAGAACAGAAGGTTTTGTGTTGGGTAGTATTGTTCATATTAAAGGCGTGATGTTGCTGTCACTGAAATGAATAGATAAATTAGATAAATAAAATAGATAAATTGTATTTCCATCTAGTTTTATTACTGTTTGTTTACATTTGACTTTTCCAAGTCATATGAGAATTATTCCACTATTTGTTGAGGTTATTGATTTCTTACAGTGGAGTAAGAGCTTTGTACCTCTGAGTATTACCTAATGGAGAATTTTTGCTTTCCCAACACAAGGGTTCATGTTCAGCCTAAACAATTTTAGGTGCTTAAATTGTGATTGAATCTGACTCTGAATCAGACTCTTTATATTGTCAACAGGCATACAGACTCTGAGAACAACTGGCCAAGCACTTTCTCCCTATTATCTCTACAGTATGCTCAGGATGACTCAAGTATTGTGTCCAATTCTGGGCCCCTCAATCCAGGCACAACATTGAGGTGCTGAAGCAAGTTCAGAAGAGACCAACAGAGCTGGTGAAGGGTCTGGAGCACAAGTGTGTTGAGGAGCAGCTGAGGGAGCTGGGGGTGTTTACCCTGGAGAACAGGAGGCTCAAGGGTGACCGTACCACTCTCTACAACGTCCTGAAAGGAGATTGTAGCCAGGTGGGGGTTGGCATCTTCTCCTGGGCAACCAGTGACAGGACATGAGGACACAGTCTTAAGGTGCATTAGGGGAGGTCTAAGTCAGACAAAAGAAGAATTTATTCACAGAAAGAGTGATTAGATGTTGGAATGGACTGCCAGAGAGGTGGTAGAGTCACCGTCCCTGGAAGTGTTTAAGGAAAGACTGGATGTGGCACTTTGTGCCATGGTTTAGTTGACAAGGTGGTGTTCAGTCATAGATTGGACTTGATGATCTCAGAGATCTTTTCCAATCTGATTGATTCTGTGACTCCCAAGCCATGACCCTGAGAACCAGTGAAGTGAATCTGGACCTATGTGATGAGACTAGATACCAACAATTGACCCTGGTATTATGAAAGTAACTGTATCAAAAAATTCTTCATAGGAAATACTGACATCTATCAAGGTCCTGTCTTATTTGAGATACAAGACTTAGAACTGAATTAATGATAAATTTAATAATGATTAATTAATGATAAGTACCCTTATAGTATAGTGCAAGCACAGACTGACAGGTTTAGCTCACTTCAGATCTAATGTTTGTTCCATCCTTTATCACAAAAGAGAAGTAGACAAACCAGTGATTCTTCATTGAGTGGCTTGACTATTTCCTTACAGTGTGCAGGTCATCCTTTTGATGAACGAAACATTTTTAAACCAGACCTAGCTAATGCTAGGCAATGACACAAAGAAACTCAAACAGCAGAAACTCCTTCTAGCAGCTTTCCAGTACTTAGAGAGGGCCTATAAGAGACCTGGAGAGCGACTTTTTACAAATACATGTAGTAATAGGACATGTGGGAATGGCTTTAAGTTGAAAGAGGCTAAATTTAGATTAGATGTTAGGAAGAAATTCTTCCCTGTGAGGGTGGTGAAGCACTTGAACAGGTTGCCCATGGAAGCTGTGGCTGCCCCATCCTTGGAGGTGTTCAAGGCCAGGCTGGATGAAGAACTCAGCAACCTGGTCTAGTGGAAGGTGTCCCTGCCCAGGGTAGGGGCTTGGAACTAGATGACCTTTAAGGTCCCTTCCGACTCAAACGATTCTAGGATTCTACATAAACCATACTTTAAACCACAAGATATAGATATCTATGATTCATAAGAGAAAGCTACAGCTCATGGATGGCAGACTTGCCACAACAAAACTCTCACCACAACTTTCTTTGTTTGAATGTTGGACCCCTCTCCACATGTTGAAAAGGGATCACAGAAAAAGCCTAAAAGTGAGCTGTAACCCTGGTCATAAGAAAAATTTCTGTAAACCTGCTTTGTTAGGTAAGACTACCCTCTCATTTATTATACCCTTCTCATTGCTGAGCTAGAAACACTATCATGACATTATTCATATATTATTTACTAAGCCACATTTTGGTTCAGAACCAACCATGTAACACTTTTAAGTTCTTTGGGATTATTCAATATGAAAAAGAAAATCAAATATCATGTAAGTACACAGAGAAACATAATCCACATAATAATTCTGGCACATAGTATTTACTTTGATGTTTTCTTTTTCTGATCAACCAACTCACAATTAAGGGTCCCTTGACTGCTGAAAAAAACCCCCACCTTTCTACATTTAAATGTAGTAAACAATCCCTCAATTAAATGTACTGATCTTTTGGTTTTAAGCTAACAGAAAGTGAAATTGCATGTGAGTATCTATATATTACTTTACCACCTGCAGTAGTTACCATGCTTTTTGTTCATGATGGCATGCCTAGAGCATATTTAGCATAATCCTGGGATCTATCCTGACACTGGAATCATGCAAGCCACATGAAGCCTGTTAATGCACAAGATAATGGTAGTAAACATGTGAAGTCATAGATATACAGCATTAGTTAAAAAAATCTGTGACATAATGCTAATCGGCTACATGGCAGCCCTGAAGCATAAACCAAAATTAAAGTTACAATGGATTTAATTTTGAAGAACTATAAAGTCATTTAATTTGTACTTTCTCATAAAATAATTTTAATAACCTAGTCGGCTATGGAAATTTAGACTCAATAGTCTATTCAGTCTTCTAGTGATTATATCAACTTGAAGCTTTAACTTTAGCTATTCAACATTATTTATTACTTATTTAAAGCAGTCCTGTAAAATACTAAAAGTGCAGTGAGACAAACTTTTCTAGAAAAAATTAAACTCTCCTTATTAAGGAAGATATAACAGTCACAATTTCAGTACCAGATACATTCCTGATGGCTGATATTACATTAGAATCCTATTTTTGAGCTATGTATTTTTGTTCCAGTAGAACAAAATCAAGTAGATATTGTTTTCTCCCTTGAATTACAATAAAATTATTAAAACACAATCCAAATTGTTGTAACAATTCCACATCTCCTAAGAAGATGGGACCCCAGTTAACTTTAGCTATTTCTGTGCCAATTCTATATTACCTAGCATTAAGTATCTTATAGAGAGGTTGTAAAAATATGCCTTTTTTCCTTCCAATACCCATAGTTCATTTGGATTAGTGCTGAAAAATAAGGCAAAGTTATTCAAAGAACATACCTGCTTCAAAGAGTGATGGAACACAGTCTGGCATGTATAAAATCACAACATTATGAGTTCAATACCTTAATGTCTTTACACCAATATCATCCCAAAGGAAAGAAGAAGGTGCCACCAGAAGCCCTGTTCCACAGAGAGCAGCTGCTGCTTTTCATCCTTCACTATCAGGGTTAAACAGGGCAGCGGAGTCTGATTACTTCTTTTGTTGTCCAGTATCCAATTGGTTATCTCTCAGGAAGATCTATGAAAGAGCAAATAAAACATTCATGAGTCTAAAAGCTTATATATCCAAGAGTTAATGACACCAAAAAATTTGGGACAACTGTGTATTTAGTTAGTTGTTCTTCTGTGCTTTACTCTTGATGGGGTATTGAGTTTGTATTTTTTTTTTTCCCATGCAAATATATTAAATTGTTTTAAATATAAAACAGTCTCTTGCTCTAAATTTCACTTCCTTAAGACCAGCCATAGCTTAGGTTTACTACATAATCTCTTCCAAAACAGGATTATTTGAAGAAGTCCTTTTAGGACTTTCCTGAATTCTTGTAAATTTTTATATTAAAACAGAACATGTAGGATGTTGTCTTTTATTCTGGTGGAGTTTCTCCACTTACGCCATGAAAGCCTAAGAGAGCCATTCCTCTCCATTTGAACTAGAGACTATAAATGCTAGAGACTTAAAAAATGCAATTTTTCTTCCTGTATATCATCCTTGGAACCAAATAGTTCATCCTTTGTACTCAAAATTTCCTAGATCACCCAATTACAAACCATATCCTTGTACTATGTACTGTCAGCCAGATCTTTATCCACCTCACACCATCCACCATCCCCCCTTCAAGAGAATGGGAAGAGAGGATAAACTGAAAAGCTCACAGATCAAGATAAAGATAACGTGATCCCGTACCCATTACTGTCAGGGCAAAACAGATGTAACTTTGGTAAAATGAATTTAATTTGTAAGTAATTAAATGACAATTGGATGGTAAGAAACCAAGACAAAATTTGAAATATCTTCCCCTCACTACCCTGTTTCCAGGCTCAAATTTGCTCCTTCATTCAATCTACCCCCACCATCCATGAGCAGAGCCAGGAGGACAGGAATTGTGGGTTATATAGTTATGATCATTTGAAGTATATACCTATAAATTATATTTATGATCATATATACGTTATATTATGATCACAAATATGATACAGTTATGATCATATACATAATAAAGTATGTTATGATCACATATATATAAAGTGTATTTATGATTATGTAATTATAACCATATAAAAACAAAACGACAGCATGAGAACTGATAAAAAATTGGTTAAGTGGATGCTTTTTACTGTGAAGCATATGATTTTAACATTTCTTTTGTTCTTAGGTATATTCTTAATTTGAAACATTCCGTCAAATTTCAGCTTTGTATGGGAACAAGGCAAGGCACATTTCAGTTTAAAATGTGTTTTTCATATTTATGAGAAGTCAAAATGACATAGCCAAAGTATCTTTCCCAGGAGAATAACAATAGAGTATTGCTAATTCTACTAGATTGCATGAACACAATAAACCAGATGATTCAATCAACATGCTTGATCTCTATCTTTGAAATGACTTTATCATTCTTGAACTACAAACCAAAACAAAATGTACTCTTCCTAACCGTAAGAAGAAATTAAGGGGGAAAAAAATAGAAACCGGCAGAAAATGAAATCACTTCCAGGTTATCCAAATCCCTTGTGTTTCTATCCATCCTGTTAGGAGATCCCTGCTCTGCATTCCTGGCACACATCGGGATTTGCTGTTCTGTGTGGATCCAGCTCCCTCTGGCGCGCAGAGCTGGGGCCGCTCTGCAACCTGCCTTGCCTTTCCTACAAGCACTCCTTATTTCTTTGAAGGAAACGAACACAGTCGCAGCAAATCTAGGGAGGTTTTTCCCTTTCGGGGTTCTGTATCCTTAACAATTCTAAAGAATCTTTAAAAGACTCAAAATTTCTGAAGTGTCATAACTCTTTTGTCAGATCAGCTATGCAATTTCGACGAATAGCCAGATAATTTAATACCTGTTCACTCTTCTCTCCTTTTTTTTTTTTTATTGTATTGTATTGTATTGTATTGTAGCACCTGATAGTGCACCACAAGACCACTGTGGCAGGCAATGCAAAACTAAAACACAGTTCTAGTCCCAAAGGCTCTTCTATCTAAAAAGTCTGGCTTATACTTTACATTTCATGTATACATTGCATGTATTTCAAAACAGGCAAATCAGAACATGCCTGGAAATTCAAAGTCAAATATCAGACATAAAAAATTTGAAACATGGCACAGACAGAACAGGTCTGGGGTTGCTTCAGAAGCCTCCAGTTACACATAACGAGAGCTAAGGACTGAAGAACTCTGAGTCACTCCAGTCCTTCCTCCTACCACTCCCTGCTTTTCTGGGCTCATAGTGAGTTCAAGAACTTAAGGCCTGGAGCTGAGAGATATACATGCATAAAGGTACTGGCGTCATTGCTTAACAGCCATGTGAATCTTAACTTCCAAGGCAAGGAAAGACAACTTTTAAAAGCTGAAATATATTCCTAGTTTGTTGAATCTGGTAGGGTTAATACTGACATTAAAGCATGTAGGAGATACAAGTGATCAGATAAAGCACTCCTGGGCTTTATGGAAAACCTACAGCTTTTGATTCTTCCATCTGTGGCAGAGAAAGAAAATCTGATTTTACTTTGAGGAACTTGTGATTGAAATAAATTGTCTTGCTGACATGCTTCAGTAAAGCCAGCAGGTTAAGAGAGATAATCCTTACTGTCTACTCAACACTGGTAAGGTCACATCTGGAGTGCTGGGTCCAGATAGGGGCCTCCAAGTATAAAAAAGACATGGACATACTGAAGAGAGTCCAAAAAAGGGCCACAGGGATGATGAAGAGACTGGAGCAGCTGTCCTGTGAGAAAAGGCTGAAAGAGCTGAGACTGTCCAGAATGGAGAAAGCTCCATAGGGGAAACTTATCAATGTGTATAAACGTCTGAAGGGAGAGTGCAATGAGGACAGAGCCAGGCTCTTTACAGTGGTGCCCAGTGCCACAACCAGAGGCAATGGGCCCAGACTCCAAACTCCCAAACATAGGAGGTTCCCTGTGAACATCAGGACACACTTCTTCACTGTGATGATGACTGAGCACTGCCACAAGTTGCCCAGAGACGTTTGGAGTCTCCATCCTTGGAGTCACTCAAAAGCCATCTGGACACCATTCTGGGCAACTGGCTCTAGGTGTCTCTGATTGCTTTCCCCAAAACCTCCCTGCTGTGATTACTATTATTGCTAACTTCCATGCTTTGTTCTACAAAAAGGTGGCCCACAAGGATGTTGGAATTTGTATTGGTGACTGACCAGACATGCCAAGAGAAAGAACTCAGGTGAGGATACTGGAACAAGAGCTCCTGCTAGCTGCTGACTTTTCACTGGTGAATGAATGGCAGTCCGGAAACAGAAGACCCAACACAAGTAGAGCATGAGGATATAAGTAAGGTATGATAGGCTGATGAGATAATACATGAATTCAGAAAGGGTGTGTACAGGGGTAGTGTGTTCTAGTTTTTCACTCTCTGGGCAGGATTTTTCTTTTGTTTTATATTTTAATATTATGCTGTGGTGATACCAATATTTGTAACATCCAGCTAAGTAAGACAGTCAAAGGGCAAAAGACTGAGATAGTGAAAAAAAAAGGAACGCTTCTGCCAAGATGTGCCGGGCCTCTGGCTAAGGTATGGGGATTGATTTTTGTTAAGGAAGAGTATTTCTGAATTGCTATGTCCCCAAATGCTCTCCTTGTAATTTCTTTTTATCCAGTTCTGTTTCACGTGCTCCTGGACATCTAGTGCCCTGTCTGAACTTTACTGCATGCTGTTAGATAGCCAAACAACCTCCCAAGGAAAAGAGCATTAGATTAAGGTCCCTTTTTCAGAGAGAGACTTTTTAGATGTCAGTCAAGCCCAACAATTCTACAGCAAGAAGTTACATTCCTCTTGCCACATTTCTCTGTTACAGAATAGTTACTGTCATTTTGGCTTCAAAAGCAATAATAGAATTGATTTAAATAATATGATTGCATTGCATGTGTTTTTAAATACGTGGAACTATATTTGAAGGAAGGTATTCCATCTGGTAACCCATCTGCAACTCCATCTATACAAGAAGTATTCATAAGAGAACATTCATATATTTGAATTCTCCAAACATATTGTGACCTTCTGTTACTATTCACATAGAATATCTCAATTTAAATATATCTTGGGTTTTTAATAGCTTTAACTGAAGTACTGGAAAAAAGTAGCAAACTCAAGAAGCAGGGGCCTTAAATGAACAGTCAGCTACATATTTAAATTTCTCATGCCTTTACAGGGTCAGTTTGACACAAAGAAGCAATCCAGACCTATAACTTCCTAGTTCATGCCAGTAAATTCAATTCAAAGCCTTGGCAGACTACTTAAGTGACATGATATAAACATTTTTTTCCCTAGCAATTTAAACTAGAGACCCCTAACATGATGTTTTAAGTAATAGTAATAGATTTAACTTTTTCAACAAGTTACTCAGGAAACACCAGGAGTTTTATTTTTATTTGTGGTTTATGAGAAAGTTCTGTCTATCCTCCCTAATTTAAAGTGGGTTATGGAGGTAGCCTTAACTAACATGTAAATCACAATAATCTGCCTATTTAAATTAAATTACTTTCTGAAAAGCACAGGTTAGGAAGTTTATTTAGCTTTGACAACTCAGAGGTGAGTTTTCTAGGTCTTTGAGTAAACGTAAAGTAAGATAGTTTCGTAATTCTTTATTTTGGCGGTCCCTTAGTAATTTACTTTGCAAGCAGCTGTAGTGCTTTAAGGCAGTATTCTACTATTTCTGATAGTAAACTTACAAATCCACAGTTCTGGTAGCAAGGTTATTCATTTTAGCATGGCCCAATCAGCTACAGCTAAGAATCAGGAAGATTAGCTTGAACAGTATAAATAAGTGCTTTGACCTATTTCTCAGGCTGTTTTACCAGAAACAGATTAGGAAACAGCAGTACCACATCTTCTCAGTACCTGCTCCCTGGGAATCAAGTGTTGCTTTTTGTCCTCCCCACCAAAGACAACTGATGACATTTCTTCAGCAGCAAACAGTTCTCTCCACTTGTTCCTCCCTCACATAGTTTTCATAATTCACCCTCTGACATCTCCTGCAGCCTTTTTCTATGCAAGCTCTTTCTTGAAATCCCCACACAGTCCTCAGTTCTACCCTGCGCCTACTACTCAACTATCCTCTCCAAAATTCCTGCAAGCTGGCTTCTTACCTACATAGTTCCCAGGAGGGAGGGGGTGCAGCAGGGGAGATAGCAGGCAGCAGCCATTTCTCTCTAAAGCTTCATTAATCCCCACATGGATTTATTGCCCTGTCTTAGAAATGCTCACTTAATTGATGGCTGAGAAAGGTAAATGCTTTCTGAAGTGCTGATGAGTAACTATCTTATCTAGAACCAGAAAGGAATGCCTGTTCAGTGATTGAGTTACAAGTCAAAGAATTAAAGCAAAATGCAATCCTAGTGGAGGAATTACAAATTAATGGATGAGAAGACAGAAGTCTAAGATATTTTTCTTTCCTGAATGTTACTTACTGCAAGAAAGTAAATATTCGAAAAAATTCATTTCATTAGCATAAATATTTCACCAATAAAATAAATAAGCAAAACAATAAACATGAATGCTATTACGCACATAGTCAGTGAAAATATTTCGCAATGATCAGAAGACTAACATTTCAGTAAATTAGTAGCTTCATTGTTAACCATTTATCACAGCTGTTCTTAAGGTTTTTTCCCTCACCTTGTTATGACAAGACCTTTCAGCTGGAAAATAGTCAGACCTGAAACTCAAAGTCTGAACTCGTGGGCTCACAGTTGGCTCAAGTTAATCCTAGGGCTGCCAGCAAAGAAGCAGTCCAAACTTTCACTGATTTTCTTTCTTACTATTATTTTTTTCCTTGGTTTTCATCAAAATCAGCTTTCTAGTCTGACTCATTCCACAACTGGCATCATTACTAGAGCTGATGCAATGGAAGTGGTGACATCACACCTTTTCAGCAGCAGTTAAAGCCTTACATTGTTTTCAGCTCACCAGAGAACTGCACCTTAAGAAGGATATAGGGGCCAGAACACCATACAAGCATGAAGCACAAGTAAATTCTGTGGAAAGTATTACAAATAAGGAGAGTTAAGACTTCTCTGGACTATTCTGTGGCTAAAGAATAGGCCAATGTTTAACGATATTTTAAACACATTGGGGGCCTCTGCTGCCAGCTTAACACTGCCATGGGTACGTGACACAAGGTGCTGTTCCAGTTGAAATGCTCTCTGCCAATTCAATTTGTTCCAACAAAACTTAGGCAGGTTACCTTTGCCCCAGCAGGATTAGTGCTGCAACAGGTAGCACGGCCCCAACCCTCTGTGGTTCCAGCACAGTGTGTTTCCTCTGCAACCAGGATAAAAGCAGACAGGCGGCAGAAAATCCTCACCGAGCGCTCTGCTAATTTGACAGAAATGTAATCATGTGCCCACACCTGATCCAGATCAAATTTGTACTGCTGGGTGATGTGGCATGGCCCAGAGCCAGCGGTAATGATTGTGGAACCACAGCACTCGGCTAAGGCTTCTCCTGCAGAAGAATTACCTGTACAAGAGACTGCAAACACAGAGTGTGGCCTATCACTGTGGAAACAGCTTGTGCAGGCTCCCCCGAACATGCCCCGATCCGCACAAGAGAGACATAGCAGAACCCCTTGCCAAACCACCTCTTTCTACCCTCAGAGGCAGGGTGCTGCGTTAGCTTCTGACTGAGCGCATTAAGCACAGGAGGGGGAAGAAAAAAAAAGGAAATTACATGTCTGAGGTTTTTCTTTCGGGCAAGTCTCTTATAAAAATAAAGGAGTGTACAAATGTCTTTGTTTTCCTGCCAACTTTTATAAGAACTAATTAAGACCAAGAAGAGCTTCATTTTCCTGTTTATTTCATAGAGAGAACAGCTAATGAATTTAACCTATTGATGATTTTGCAGCTGCCTGCTTTAATTTGCTCATGATTGGGAAACAAAAAGTTAGTGTAACAGCAAAGAGCTGCCAAAGCCGCGGAGCGGTCACTGGTGCGTGACCAAGTGATCCAGCTGTGTGATCAAATTTCAATTAGGCAGCTGTGACAACAGAGCACGGGCTGTCCTTCCAAGCAAGAAAACAGTATTAAAATTATGGCCACTGCTTAGTACTTGCTTATTTTCAAGTTGGCTGATTTGCCCATAATAAGGTCAATATAACCATAAAGGCAGAGACTGCTGGCATTTATTCTCTGCTAAAGAACATCTTGAACTTTTCAACTTTATGATTTATCTATTGATTGCAATAGAAAATTCAGGCCACAAAATACAGTGGTAATTGCTATCAATGAATGAAAAATTACGCTTTACCTGAAAACAATTTTCAGAGGGAAATATTCACAGGCCTTAACATAACTCATATTTCTTAGTTCAGACAAGTGGATTACAAGGCATTTATTACATCAGGGAGTCCTATGGACTTTGTGGAAATTATCCAGAATTCAATAAAGATTTTTATGATTGCTATAAACTCTATAAAATAATTTTTAACGTCTTTTTGATTCTGAAGGTGAGATCCCAACCCTCTATAAATCAGTGACAGAACTCGCAATTGAGATTGACAGAAAATCAGCACCCAATAATTTGCAACTCTTATTTATAAAATTTTCCATAAATTACTGTACATGACTGGGGATCTTTATGAGTTTCACTCGCAATAAACTTTACAGTGTGGTTTTTTGTTTTTTAATTTTTTCCAAAAGTGGCGAGGGGAGGATGATTCAGTTCAGAGGAAGTGAGTTACTTCATTTTCTTGCTTTCCTTAAAAAACAGCTCTTCAAACACTTACATGTTATTTCAAAATATTATTTCAAAACAGTTTGCAAATATTAGCCAGGGATTCCCAAACTCTGGTATCCTAGCAGCAGACTACCTAAGCTACTTAAGAAGGCAAGGAAATGACTGCTGCCCTGCTGCACCATCAGTCCCCAGCCAAGGTTAACTCTGCATCAGCTTCTGCATGAAGCTTTGTACAATTCCAACAGCTGGAAATTAGAATTTCAAATAACAGTTAACTCTCCAGATTTCCACTGTTAGTTTTATTCCAAAATCACAAATCTGAAGATGTGAAGTTTTTCCTGGGAAGCAGGGCAAAAGCCCTTCTTACGGCAAGTAGAAATTGGCCACCAGAACCCTCTGGTTGGAATGTAGCAGAAATGATAAAGATTTATGGGTTGTGCATAGACTCTGTGCCATAGAAAGGAGAAATGGGTTGCTGCTGAATGTATGTCAAATCCAAGCAGAACAGGATCCATATTATGTATTACTTGGTAACAGTCAGTATATGCTGCCACTGTTGGTTCACATCACAATCTCCTTTGCTGGTGCCAGGCAATAGCAGATTCCACTGATTTTCCTTTTCCTATTTTATTTAAAAGTTACATGAAATTCAAATTAATGTATTGTTACAAATTGCACACAAAACAATGTTTTTTCCTACATTTAATAAGTAGCAATTATGAATAAGTTTATGTGATGAGCATTTGTTTGTATTTTCCAAGCAGTGTTTAGAAAGATCTATTTCATCAATTGTTTCCACACATGGATATTCGTGCATACAGACATGATAAAATGACAAGAAAACAAAAATATAACTGAAAATTGAATTATAAAGCAATTTAAACTTTGAATTTATTTGTTTGGGAGCATAGCTCCACACTGTACATTTTTTCTGCATCCTGCAATAAACCAGGCATTTGCAATGCAAATGGTATTGACTTGTAGTGTATTAGTATTAATTCTGACTTCTAACAAATTAAAGTAAATTCTCCCATTATCTGGGAATTGATTATTTTGGCTACATATGCAATGACATGTCATTTGCCCACAGATCATATTTTTTAAGATCACAGCAAGATAAGCAATCTTATGCCAAATTAAGCTTTTTGGGCCTGTTCTCAATTCTTTGTAGTCTGCAGAAATGTCAGCATTTCTACTGGGCTTTTACACTCATTCTCTCTTTTAAGACAGGGCTTTCTACTTATTTTGTGTAGTCAGAAGTTGGGTGTGTAAGTAAAACCTCCTGCATAGAACTAAGCAGACATCATGGTTTTTCCTGGTTTTAGGTATTCTAAAAAACATGCTGTCTTGCAGATTTTGAACAATTTGCAGACTAGTATATTTGTTCAGACTTTATACATTTTAGTATGAAATTTCTTACTAAGGAATTATATTAACAAACATTCCAAGTCCAAGGTAAGATGAAACGTTATAAAAGCTGCTTATTTTCTTAGGCTTATACTTGTATAAAAGTAGTCTACAAATTCCTAGTCATGTAATTTAATCTAGAAAACTGCTGACATGGTATTGATTTATGTAGATTTAACTGATGTTCTGACATGACTAGAGGGTGCTCTCCATAATCCCAGCTCAGCAAAGCATGTAAGAACACGCATAAAATTAAGTATATGCTTTGTACCACTAACACTTTATGCCAAGTAACCCATATTTTCACCACAATTTCTGCTATGTCTATCTTGTATCATAAATATATTACATAAATTTTAAACATATGTCATATATTCCATATATACGTATTACTCTTATCTGTTATATATGTCAATATGTTACTCATATATTCCAACGAATGTATTTCTGGGAGATTTTAAAACTAGATTTTCTAAAATGAACCACTTTTTGAATTATATAGTATCTGAGTAACTCCTTCCATAATGCTGATTTACACCACGTAAGTGAGTTTTTATGATACAGATGATGTGGTCTAATGTGGGCTGACTCCAAAAGGGGCACTCCCATTGCTACTTACATACCTGCACCTTGAACCAACTGTGCTGTTTGGCTGGTCCCACCTTTTCTGGGGGGAGAGGAAGAGGAGTGGGGCTAAGAGTAATTTTTTTGCCATTTTAACTCTCTAAAACTCTGTTGGCTTACCTTAGAGGTGAGCGTCAGTACCGGTAGGAGCAAACAGCCAGGAGGAGCAAGATGGAGGGGCATGACCTCTCTGCACAGCAGGATCTAGTTTAGCACAACGTGTATTAGCAAAATGTGAATTTTTAAAACCACATTTCCAGTGTGCTCCACATCATTATGGGACTCAGCCTCTGTGTTTTACTGCACTGCTCTGTGCTTCCCCACTCCCTCCCTCATTCAGCTTTTAAAACACAAGACTTGTCTCTAATTAACTGCAAAACTGCTTTTAAGAAATTGATCAAATATGTTCTCCTAATACTCAGACTGTCTTTTATCTGAACATAAAAGTTTATCAGAGCTAATCCTTTTCGTATGCCCTAGTCTTACGAGAACAATTTTCTTTCATTTGGTCAATACAAAGGAGTTCAGGAATTTCTGTAAACTAACCCTCCCATCACTTTGTTGCATTTTTGTTGACATACTGGCAATATTCCTTCCAGTTTTAATTGCATTAAGCACATAGAAATTTAGTGAGTTGTAAATGTGACAGGATGCCAGTTATGTTTTCACAATTGTTAAGAACAAAAGGTCTAGCAAAGAATAAACCTAAATAAAAGCAGAGCTAGTCTCTTGAAAGTAATGAAATCTTCTCGCTGCATTTGCTCAGGTAGTTAATGGGAAGACTGGCAGAATGACAGATGTTTTTCCAGACTTGCAGGAGAAGTCATGCTAATGCTTACCCTGACACATTCTTTCCTTCACAAAGAAATGTCAGGATGGTACATGGTGGAAAAACAAGAGTAGCTTCAAATATTTAATCCTCACACTTCTGTTCCTGAATGGGATTACCTTCTACTGCTGTAGGTTTTGATAGAAGAACAGTTCCACCAATGAGCTGAAAAGGAAGAAAAAAGATGAAAATCCTGATTAATTTATTAATCCTTATTTAAAATTAATTAATTAATTAATAATCCTCATTAAATCCTGATTAATTTCAGAAGCAAGCCCAAGTTTAATGAAGAAATAGAGGTAATATGCTTAAACATTTTTTGAAAAGGCAGAAAAATAACCGCTTGGAATATAATGAAGTAATTTTATTTGAATACTAATTAGTATGCTGTTTTACTGGTAATGTGATCCTCTGAATGAGATTGTTAATTCTAATAGTAGTTAATATTTATTTCAACTTAACTCTTTTGTGAGGGAATAATTGCACACAATGGCCTTTCAATAAAAATAAAATTGAATAGTAAAAAAACCAAAATGCAAGAGGAATGTAGGAGTAAGAGAAAGACTGTAGGTTCCTGTATGTAGTCATCCAAATTATCAGAAGTACAAATGCTGCAAGTTACTCCAAATCCTATTTCTGATTTGCTTCATACACCAAAGGGAGACTGTTGCTAAAGTGTCCTTTTGTTGCTAGAAATTTTTCATTAATTTTAGCATATATAAAAAAGCAACTAGTCTACATTTTCATACAAATAAGCTTCAGCAAGAAGGGAGTGTGCTCATCTTTAATACAACCAGACGTAAATTAAAACACTCTTTGTCTGAGGAAATTCTAGTGTTATTGCCAGCATTGGTGCTATAAAAACCAGGACTAGTTAAAGCTCATGCTTGATTTATTTATTTTTTAAACAGGAATTGCACTAGCTGCTTCTCCTGTGGGCTCATTTCACTACAGAACCTTCTACAGAACAATGCACTACAGAATTAATTCAGTGGAAAGCCCCTTCTGCCCTAGAAGAAGGCAGGACCCCAATAAAGGTCTTATTTTTGACCTGTAAACAGCAAAGTGCTTTCCTTTGATTTTTAACAACACAACACAATGAGATTAATAAAACACTTTGCTTCGGCCTAGTTGGTAAGCAGCAACTTTAGCTCATAATTTCACTTCTGTCAGTATTTGATAGTCTCAGTTTTATTATCACACAATATCTTTAGTATATATCAATAGGCCAGTAAAAGACCAGCTGTAACATCAGGAATCTTTTGAACTTAAACATGACTTCCAAATGCAAACCTAACTCTAATCCCTAATTTTGGAGAAATTTTTAAAAAATAAAAGTCAAAATTGCTTTAGAAAATCCTTGCAAAGACTGTGCTAAAAATTACACTTTCATGTAAAGAAATTTAGAAAGGATGTGCAATTTTAATGAGGTACTGGGACAGCATATAAAACATTAAAAAAAAGCTACCAAGCCAAATCAAAATAAATCACTAGATTTTCTAAAGACAGAATGGGAGATTGATGCTCTATGGTTTATCATGGAGGCTACCAGGTATTGTACACTGAGTGGCATGCTAAGAAATGATTCAGCTGGTGAATGTGCAATGAATTTGTTACATCTGTTCATAGGGGTCCAAACCCATCTCCATCACCAACATAAAAAGCTGTGAATTTTCAGATTCTAATAACACCATTAAACTTGTAAGCTGCACCTCGGAAACTGCACCTGGGGTTCTCATATCCTCCCACTCTGATATTAAAAATATTCTGCACATCAGCTGTTATTAGTCATGTAAAAATGACACAAAGAGAAGCTTTCTCCACAGGCTTTTGCTGACACCAACGCCCTTACTCATTTAAACTGTAGTGTGAGGATTTTTGTACAGGTAACTGTAATCATTGAAAAACCAGAGCTCCAGTGGCTGAGATCAGTTAAGCTGGGTGCACTCCAGCTAAAGCTTTTTAGAAGTGCATTTAGGAAGAATTATTCCCAATAATATCTTCAGTGGAGTTAGAAAAAGCTGGCTTTGAACCCATATACAACTTGTGACAGTCTGTAGCTGTGTTTAGAACCGAATTTGTTAGCCTGTTTCCACAGTCAGTCCTGTTCCTGGAGGCTATAACTTGTCAATAAAACTCCAGTCTTAAATTAAGCAGAGAGGATGATTCTTAGGGCTGGAAGCACATTAAAACTTGAAACGCTTTGGGATCATTCTTTAACTTTCTGCTCCAGCTTACTGGTTTTGGCATAGAATTGGTACGTATTTATTAGCCACTCTCAGTTTAGTGAAACTGAAGTTGTTACAAATATTGAAAATACTCTGAACAGGTTTCAATATAATATTTAAAATACCAGAAACTGAAGCAAAAGCAAACAAGCAGTCTGCCCAGACAAGTCAAACCGACTTTATCTGCCTCTCCAGCAGAGTGACAAAACCTGTAGCTAATGGGAACACAGCACACATGACTTAGCTTGTCTTCACTGACACCATCCTTCTCCATGGCCACCCTGACACTGCCATAAACACCATCACATATCCCACTTCATCTGATTGACTTCACAAACACTAACTGAAGCACACTTAAATTAGGAGAAAGGTTACGCTATGTTCCTTCCTTTCAGTGAAGAGAAAGGCAACTTCAAAGAACAACTTGAAGGGCCTGCTGTCTTTCCCTTAATTATTGACTATGAAATTAGCCTTAGGCAACTACTCTCCAGGTTAAGCCCCTAAAGTCAGGAATGATGAACCTGGGCCATAGAAAAGATAAAGCTACTGCAATATGGGTGCAAAAAATGACTGTAAAACATTCCCAGAGGAGTTAGCATGAGTTGACAGGATATACTAAATACCATTCTTCAGATCTTTTCCAGGTCTTAGACTAACTCATTCATGGAATTTTTACTGCTGAGCTGTTTTGAGAGCATGCTTATTAACATTACAGATGACAGAGAGCCAGGAAAGTCTGGAAGTATATTGAAGGACAGGACTAGTATTCAATCTTGACCAACCAAAAAAATGGGTTGAGGAAATCACAATACACTCAGGTGAAGGCAAGTGCAAGTCATTGCACTCAAGCAAGATGAACACATCGAGGCGATGATGCAAGGTTTTGTAGAAAATATCCAGGGTGCAGGGGATGTCAAACCAAAGAGGAGACAAGAATGCTGGATTGCCCAACAATTCAAAGAAGTGCAATGCAGACCCAGGGCAAGGCAGAGGGAAGGGACACACCAAACAGGGAGAGAGCTGCCAGATGTCCGAAATTCCTATGGAAATACACGGTATTCACTCAAACGATATCTCTGGGTAGAAAGAAAGGACTATCTGGTCATGTGCCAAAGAAATGCCAAAATCAATGTCTAAAAATGTAGTTACTGGGGATGTAACAAACGAAGAGACTTTTTACTTGTCTACAGAATAACCCTGATTTTTAGACCACATAACTTCTTCAGGTAAGAAGAAAAGCTAAAGCATCTTGTGCTTGTTTTGCTCATGTACCTGTACAAATAAATATTTCCTCTGTTCTCACGACATTTTCAAAGTACAAGCACATTATGCCTTTGAGGGTCCTTATTTTCCATTTTGTACAGAGAACATGGGAAAAGCATCCTCTCCTGTTCAGACTGTTCAGTTCTGCTAGTGTTAGCTGGGTGTGCCCCAGAGAGGCACTCCGTGCTGTGTGCAGTTAACCCTGCAGAATGTCTTGCTGGAGTACCTGTGTGATTTTATCTTCTTTTTCACAGTAACCAGGAAACTAAACTAACTCTGATTTTGTCATCTTCCACCTCTCCAGTTTCACAAGTGCTGTTCTTTGTGACAAATCCAGCCATCAGTAATGCTTCTTCCTTGCTAGACAGCACCCTGGAAACAATAATGATGTGTAAAAGAGATTAACTGCAAATGGGAAAAGAAACACTGAAACATTATTAATGCTCCCTAAATTTGAATATTATAATTAATAGCTGTATCTGCCATGATAAAGAATTCACAAGACACAGGGCTTACATGGCTGAACTATGGCATCTCATGATATCCTATGATGCATTTAAGACAGGCACCACCATGGTACTCAAAGAACTCCATGGTTGAAATTTAATTCATACAAAATGCTCTGAATAAACACTTTGGTGTTGTTGTACCGCTATGACAAAAATCAATAAAACCCTCTTTCTTTTTCTACAAGCTCTTAGCCTGTGGCAAATGAAGACAACAGACAGAATTGGCAGGATGTAACTCACAGAATATGCATTCTTCTTGCAGCAAATGTATTTAGGCTGAAAGTATGTGACTTACCCCATAATTTTAAGGCTTTGTCTGTCATCCTGAGGTAAGATCGGGGGATAGAACTAGATGATATTTAGGGTCCCTTCCAACCCAAAGTATTCTATGATTCTCCAAGAATCTTCCTTGTAAATTCACTCAAGAAATCAACATTGGGCTAATATTAATAACTTCTGTATTAATTTAAAAAATAGCAATTTGCGTCCTGAGAACATCACAATTATGGAAACAGCCACTGCCTGGAAAATCTATGCTTACTTCCTAACAATGTATTTCAGTTTCCTTAAAGGTGTTTATGTAACATTAATTAGAGATCAAAGATAATCTGAGGGACAACACTGGTTATGTTATTTAAGACTATACTGTCTCAGACTGAAAATTAAAGTGTTCTTAAAGAAGTAATTTCAAATAATCAGATGGAATGTATGCAGAGCTGATAGGAACCATAAAACACACTATCAAGAATCTTCACTTATAGTTTGACCATATAGGATTGAAATATACACCACTTATATTGTGGAAGCAAGAATATACTTTTTTTTTTTCCACTAAAATTGACATTTTTTGATGAATTGAATTTCAGATTGACTAGAATAAATTTCATCCTACCTGAGTACAGAAAACAAATTTATTATTAGTAGAAAAGAACAAAAAGTAAATTTGAAAAATTATTGGGAGAGGGAAATCCTGACAACAGTGAAGCTGGTGGAGTTCTATCAGTAACTCAAATGAACTGCTGATTTAATGTAAGCAGGCCAAATATGAGTAAACTCTCAAAGAATGCAGAAGAAAACCTGACATGTCTTAATTACTGGGAAAAAAAAAGCTGAGTACATTATTTTACTTTGAACTACCATATGCTTATTGTATCTTGAATTATTGCATGCATGTATTATAAAATCATACTGAGAATGCTTGTGAGATTTTTATTTTTTAAAAAAGGGGAAGAACAGCTGGAAAAACTCTTAAGACACAGCAGCTGATCCAGTGTCCTCCTCATGTGTCCATATGTCCTTTTAGCTGTCCATGAGACAAGGTGGGATTACAGTTCTGCAAAAGAACAAAGTGCATTTGTTAACTTCATAGCTCAAGGTGAAATGGCCATCAGTCCACATCTATAAAGCTACTTGCTTCTAGAACTAGTTCATACAGATGAAAATCCTCCATACAAACCACCTATTCTTCCCAAATGGGTTCCTCCAAAGCTGTGTCATTGCCTATAAATAACCACTATCATGTGAAATCTAAACCTTTCTGCCAGTAAGCAAGCAGTGAGAAGAACAATGTATTATGCAAAATTAAATCATATGAATCATTTTGCAAAATCTGATTTTTAAGTGGGTACAGGCACTTCATATATTATTCAAAGAACAGAAACGTTCCCTTACCTATCATGCTATATTTAGGATTTTTTTGTGATGGAGAAATAAAAGAGATGAAAGGATGGGGGGGGAAGCAGTTGCAGAGAGACAAAGAGAGGCTTAGTAAAAAAAAA